>CM060311.1:91398731-91408731 GCA_030674185.1 Monoplex corrugatus | reverse complement strand
ACAGAGAAGGTGGAAGATGTGCTTGCGGCGACGAGGGATAGATGCATAATTATGGAGGGCCATGATCGCCAACGCCGTGTGGCAGGGCACATGATGATGATGATGAGAGCGATAAGAAATCCAAAACACGAGTGACTGCCCGCGTTCAAGCAAACACGGAACTCTGAAATGACTCACCTCGAAAAATATTCCCAGGCGGGGAATCAAGCTCACACCGCTTAGCGCTAAACTCTAATCACTAAACCGTTTGGGACTCTAAGATCTGTGAGAACAGAACAATCCCACACAAACTGAGCATCGATTCTGGTTTCTCTCAAACACAACGGATGTAAGTCTGTCGATTTTACGTCTCGAATACTGTACTAACATGTCAGACATACCAAACCTTAAATTAATCGGTCAACGTTTTATTAATCTCGGTATTAACATGTAATAATCCATATGGCTCAGTGGAATTAGTGGACTGTAACGTTCTGTAAAAAAATGGAATCTCTCAATGGCCTGAACGTAGTTGCTCTACTTCTGCTAATAACAGTCAATGACTCGCTGTTTGAAAACACGCAGACGAGTTAAATCATTTAACACTTTGATTATTCCATACAAAGTTAAAACCAAATAATAATAATAATAATTACAATATTTATATAGCGCAAAATATTGATAAAATCAAATCTATACGCTGAAACAACACACACACACACGCACGCACGCACACACACGCACGCACGCACAAACACACACACACGCACACGCGCGCACAACACACACACACACACACACACACACACACATGCACACGGCTACAAATGGGGAGAAAGAATAAAAGCAATGGAATATTTTAGAGAGCATATTATATACAATTATATATTACAATGTGATTCCCCTCTGAGTGGAGACAGGCTGCAAGGGGATTGAGGAGGTCAGAATTTTATGCAGAGGAGAAAAGGTGAGTTTTGAGAGCGGACTTGAAGGAGACAAAAGTAGGTTGCTGACGGACTGAGAGAGGAAGTTTGTTCCAGGAGAGTGGACCAGAAACAGAGAAGGCTCGTGGACCATATGACTCGCTGTTTGAAAACACGCAGACGAGTTAAATCATTTAACAAACACCTTGATTATTCATACAAAGTTAAAACCAAATATAGAGTAAACAAGAACCAGAAAAAAAACACGAAAAAAATCAGAACCTGTATTTAATACAGACAAGACAGGCCAAAATTTCGGCCAACTGGCCTTTGTCAAGCGTAAACATCAGATCACAAACGAACAAACACCGACACAAAAATTAGGAGAAAAAGGGAAGTTTTAGTTTTGCTTTAGATTTTGATTAATATAGACCGTTTCCCTCATACTTACGGCAGAGACAGAGGAGAGAGAGAGGAGAGGAGAGGAGAGAAAAGGAGAGAGAGAGGAGAGAGAGGAGAGAGAGAGAGGAGAGATAGAGGAGAGAAAGAGGAGAGAGAGAGGAGAGAGAGAGGAGAGAGAGGAGGGAGAGGAGAGAGAGAGGAGAGAGAGAGAGGAGAGAGAGAGGAGAGGAGAGAGTAGGAGAAGGAGAGAGACAAAAAATGGCACATTGGTCATGATGGACAAATTCAGTTTACTTTTCACCATTGGTTTTTGATCAAAGACCTCAGTGGTGTCTTTCCATGTCAATTAACCCCTTTTCATTTAAATGATGATGTTTTATTGTCAAGCACAGCCTGTAGTCTTCCCGTGCACATTAACTAAATCCAGTTACTTTATACGAAAATTCAAGTAAACTTGGAATCTTCCAATATTTCCATGAGTCATTTCATTTGAGTACGCGAGTCAAAGAAAAAAAAACCTTTTTAAACAAATAAATGAATATTATTTCATGAATGAGCTTGATCTAGACCCCATAGTTCAGGATCTTACGGCGCTATGGGTTGTTGTACATGTACATCAAATAAGTATTTTAAAACAAAATTTTAACCTTTGATTCCCGCACTTTGTCCACCAGCATGCTGCATTGTCAACCACTCTAGCTAAAGCAAAAACTCAACCTTTTACTTTCCTCACCCTATCTACCAACTTCCTGAATACAAATGTGAACATTACATAAGGGCACTAATGCATATGTCATCATCATCATCAGGTGCCCTGCCGCATGGCGTTGGCGATCATGGACTTCCATCTGTCTCTATCTCTCGTTGCCCCCAGCATCTCCCCCACCCTCCTCGTCCCCAGCCACTCTGCAAGTCCGTCCAGCATTTCTCCCTGGGTCTACCTGGTGCTCTCTTTCCTCCAGCTTTCCGTTGTGATCAGGTGCTCCAAATCCCCCTTACTCATAAAATGGCATATAAATGGTGCCTGTCTTTTCTTAATCTTCCTTATGAGTGATCTACTTGTGTCTGCCTCCATCAAGACTGTCTCGTTTATTTTCTTTGCTGTCCATGGAACTCTCAACATTCTTCTTAGAAACCACATCTCGGCTGCCTCAATCTTGTTCTAGCTTTGGTTGTTGACTGTCCACGCCTCATATCCGTACAACAGTATTGGTTCTATATAACATTCAAGAACTATCTTCCTGATGTTAATTGATAGGCATTTGTTGGTAAGAATGCTTGTCATCTTCTTGAACGCTGTTTTGGCTTGGCTGATTCTGCCGGCTATTTCTGATGTGCATCTGCCGTCTGATGAAGTGATCGTTCCCAGGTATTTATATAAAAATAAATTTATCAACCTGTGTCAAGGTTGTGCCATTTGCTGTTATTTTGCATGAGGGGACTTCATGTTTTTTACTGATCACCATGACTTCAGTCTTCCTGCTGTTTAGTTCCAGCCCCTTACCTTTGCTTTCTATTTCTAGTATATTCACAAGGTTTTGTAGGTCCCTTTCATTTTCTGCAATTAGCACGGTGTCATCTGCGTATCGAATGTTGTTTATCATTTTCCATCCAACCTTTAATTCCTATGTATAAGGGCTAATTATCTAAAACTGCTCCTGCACAGTACATGTCCTTACAGCCAGACACGCAGTCAATACATGTACCCAATCATCAATCCTAAGAGAAAGTTGCAAGGCTTTATAGAACGCATCAGGTGAATGACCAGCAAGGTAGAAAATGATAGGAAAAAATGATAGAAAGCAAAAGAGGATGGAAGAAACAAAGACAGTGACAGAAAAGAGGAAATTTCTAGCACAGAATTTCCAGAAGGTGGGGATACTGTTTATACTGAAAGAACCTCCAGATTCCCTAGGGGGAAGAAGAAGAAGAAAGAGAGAGAGAAGAGAGAGAGAGAGAGAGAGAGAGAGAGACAGAGAGACAGACAGACAGACAGAGAGACAGACAGAAACAGAGAGAGACAGAGACAGACACATAGAGTCACAGAGACACACACAGAAACAGACAGACAGACAGACAGACAGAAAGACAAACAGACAGAGACAGAGAGAGACAGAGACAGACACACAGTCACAGACACACACACAGAGACAGAAAACAGAGAGAGAGAGAGAGAGAGAGAGAGAGAGAGAGAGAGAGAGAGAGAGACAGACAGAGACAGACAGACAGACAGACGAACATAGACAGAGAGATGGACAGACAGACACAGACAGACAGACATAGACAGACATACAGAGACAGAGAGAGACAGAGACAGACACACAGTCACAGAGACACACACACACAGACAGAGACAGAGAGAGAGACAGACAGACAGACAGACAGACACAGACAGACAGACAGACAGACAGACAGACGAACAGAGACAGATAGATGGACAGACAGACACAAACAGACAGACAAAGACAGACAGAGACAGACAGACAGAGACAGACAGACTGGCAGAAATAATGATGTAGACTTGCCACACACCTATTCAGAAACACAGCGGTAAACAGACCAAGCAGACCACAGCAGACACACACCACACACAAACACACACACAACACTGGGCACTAAAGTAAATCACCACAGTACAATACCTCACTCAATGGACAAACGCACCACTCCGATCACCACCACCGTTACACTGGAACCATACCCACCGCCACAGCCAGCACCCCGGCCATCCACCCCACCCCACCCAGTCTACCTACCGGTGTAATAGCCTATACATGTTCCCTCACCAGATTCACACCGGCACTTTTGGGTCGTACCCGAGATTATACACATACATGTACATGGGCCAGCTCCAACGACCTGCAATAAAGCCAGTTCAGCTTTAATCCTTCCATCACAGTTCACTTTCATTTTTAACAGTACGTTTTATCTCGTATCTTACACACAGAATATCTTTGTGTAAATAAGGCCTTTACAGAATCAAAAATGTCCACACACAGGTCACGTTTTCTCGAATGTATTTATTACAAAACAGTTTTTTTTTAATGTAAAAATACATCCAACGCTGTAACTGAAGTTATTTATTCGATTCGTGCCTTGGATACTTGGTATATACCATTGTTCTCACTGAAGGTTGTTTTTGTTTTGTTTTGTTTTGTTTTGTTTCGTTTCGTTTTGTTGTTTTGTTTTTGTTGTTTTGTTGTTTTGTTGTTTCGTTTCTGTTTGTTTTGTTTTGTTTTGTTTTGTTTTGTATTGTATTGTTTTGTTTTGTTTTGTTTTGACTCTGTTACCAAACTGCAAAGCACTCTAATACTCCCCTTTACCAGACTGCAAAGCACTCTAAGACTCCCTGTTACCAGACTGCAAAGCACTCTAAGACTCCCCTGTTACCAGACTGCAAAGCACTGTAACATTCCCCTGTTACCAGACTGCAAAGCACTGTAACATTCCTCTGTTACCAGACTGCAAAGCACTGTAACATTCCCCTGTTACCAGACTGCAAAGCACTGTAACATTCCCCTATTACCAGACTGCAAAGCACTGTAACATCGCCTGTTACCCAGACTGCAAAGCACTGTAACATTCCCCTGTTACCAGACTGCAAAACACTCTAACACTCCCCTGTCACCAGACTGCAAAGCACTCTAACACTCCCCTGTTACAAGACTGCAAAGCACTCTAAGACTCCCCTGTTACCAGGCTGCAAAGCACTCTAAGACTCCCCTGTTACCAGACTGCAAAGCACTCTAACACTCCCCTGTTACCAGACTGCAAAGTACTCTACACTCCCCTGTTACCAGACTGCAAAGGACTCTAACACTCCCCTTTTACCAGACTGCAAAGTACTCTAACACTCCTCTCTCACCAGACTACAAAGCACTCTAACACTCCCCTGTTACCAGACTGCAAAGTACTCTAACACTCCCCTGTTAACTGACTGCAAAGCACTCTAACACTCCCATGTTACCAGACTGCAAAGCACTCTAACACTCCCCTGTTACCAGACTCTAACACTCCCCCTGTTACCAGACTGCAAGCACTCTAAGACTCCCCTGTTACCAGGCTGCAAAGCACTCTAAGACTCCCCTAGCACTCTAAGACTCCCATAGCACTCTAAGACTCCCCTAGCACTCTAACACACCCCTAGCACTCTAACACACCCCTAGCACTCTAAACACCCTAGCACTCTAAGACTCCCATAGCACTCTAAACACCTAGACCTAAACCCCTAGCACTCTAAACCCCCTAGCACTCTAACAACCCCTAGCACTCTAAACACACCCTAGCACTCTAAGCACCTCACCTAGCACCTAAACTCCCCTAGCACTCTAACCACACCACCTAGCACTCTAAACACACCCCTAGCACTCTAAGACATCCCCTAGCACTCTAACACACCCCCTAGCACTCTAACACCACCCTAGCACTCTAACGACTCCCCTAGCACTCTAACACTCACCCCTAGCACTCTAAACAAGACTACCACCCCTAGCACTCTAAGACCTCCCCTAGCACTCTAACACACCCTCTAGCACTCTACAACACCCCTAGCACTCTAACACACCTCTGCCCCCTAGCACTCTAACACACCCCTAGCACTCTAAACTACCCCTAGCACTCTAAACTCCCACTTAACCACCTAGCACTCTAAACCCTAGCACACACTACACCCCTAGCACTCTAACACCACCTAACACCCCTAGCACTCTAAGACTCCCCTAGCACTCTAACACACCCTAGCACTCTAACCAACTCTAGCACTCTAACACCCCCTAGCACACTCTAACACACCCCTAGCACTCTAACTCACACTCTAACCCCTAGCACTCTAACACACCCTCAGCACTCTAACACTACCCCTAGCACTCTAAACTCCCCTTAGCACTCTACACACCTAGCACTTAACACCCTAGCACTCTAACAACCTGCAGCACTCTAACACTCCCCTAGCACTCTAACACACCACTAGCACTCTAACACTCCCCTAGCACTCTAAACTCCACACCTAGCACTCCTAACACACACTCCATAGCACTCTAACACTCCCCTAGCACTCTAAGACTCCCCTAGCACTCTAACACTCCCTAGCACTCTAAGACTCCCCTAGCACTCTAACACACCCCTAGCACTGCTAAACACTCTAGCACTCTACAGACCCAACTAGCACTCTAACACTCCCCTGTTACCAGCCAGCACTCTAACACACCCCTAGTACTCTAACACACTCACTAGCACTCTAAACTCACCCTTCAGCACTCTAACAACACCCCTAGCACTCTAACACTCCCCTAGCAACTCTAAACACCTAAGCACTCTAACACCCTAGCACTCTAAGACTCCAAGCACTCTAAACACCCCTAGCACTCTAAACACCCTAGCACTCTAGACACCACTGCACTAACACACCCCTACACTCTAACACATCCCCTAGCAACATCTAACACTCCCCTAGCACTCTAACCCAAGCCTCTAACACACCCCTAAGCACTCTAAGACTCCCTAGCACTCTAAACTACCCTAGCACTCTAAGACTCCCCTAGCACTCTAACACACCCCTAGCACTTAACACCCTAGCACTCTAACACCCTAGCACTCTAGACTCCCCTAGCACTCTAACACCCTACACTATCCCCTAGCACTAAACCACTAGACTCTAACACACCCCTAGCACTCTACACACCCCTAGCACTCTAAACACTCCCCTAGCACTCTAACACACCCTAGCACTCTAACACCCCCTAGCACTCTAACTCCAAGCACTCTAACACTCCCCTAGCACTCTACACACTCCCTATGCACTCTAACACTCCCCTAGCACTCTAACACTCCCCTAGCACTCAAACCAGACTCAACCTAGCACTCTAACACTCCCCTAGCACTCTAACACACCCCTAGCACTCTAACACCCCTAGCACTCTAAGACTCCCTAGCACTCTAACACTCCCCTAGCACTCTAAACTCCCCTAGCACTCTAACGACTACCCCTAGCACTCTAACACACCCCTAGCACTCTAACACCCCCTAGCACTCTAACACTCCCCTAGCACTCTAACACACCCCTAGACACTCTAACACACCCCTAGACCCCTAGCACTCTAAGACTCCCCTAGCACTCTAACCCCCCTAGCACTCTAAGACTCCCCTACACTCAACACCCCTAGCACTCTAAGACTCCCCTACACTCTAAGACTCCCCTAGCACTCTAAACTCCCCTAGCACTCTAAGACTCCCCTAGCACTCTAACACCCCCTAGCACTCTAAGACTCCCCTAGCACTCTAACACACCCCTAGCACTCTAAGACTCCCTACACTCTAACACCCCCTAGCACTCTAAGACTCCCCTAGCACTCTAACACTCCCTAGCACTCTAACACACCCCTAGCACTCTAACACACCCCTAGCACTCTAACACACCCTTAGCACTCTAACACACCCCTAGCACTCTAACACACCCCTAGCACTCTAACACACCCCTAGCACTCTAACACTCCCCTAGCACTCTAACACACCCCTAGCACCTTAACACACCCCTAGCACTCTAACACACCCCTAGCACTCTAACACACCCCTATCACTCTAACACACCCCTAGCACTCTAACACACCCTCTAGCACTCTAACACACCCCTAGCACTCTAACACACCCCTAGCACTCTAACACAACCCCTAGCATGCTAACACACACCCTAGCACTCTAAAACCAACCCCTAGCACTCTAACACACACCCTAGCACTCTAACACACCCCTAGCACTCTAACACACCCCTAGCACTCTAACACAACCCCTAGCACTCTAACACACACCCCTAGCACTCTAACACACCCCTAGCACTCTAACACACCCCTAGCACTCTAACACACCCCTAGCACTCTAACACACCCCTAGCACTCTAACACATCCCCTAGCACTCTAACACACCACACCTAAGCCCACTCTCAACACATCCCCTAGCACTCTAACACACCCCTAGCACTCTAACACACCCCTAGCACTCTAACAACACCCCTAGCACTCTAACACACCCCTAGCACTCTAACACACCCCTAGCACTCTAACACACCCCTAGCACTCTAACACACCCTATGTACTCTAACACACCCCTAGCACTCTAACACACCTAACACTCTACCACACCCTAGCACTCTAACACACCCCAAGCACTCTAACACACCCCATAGCACTCTAACACACACCTAGCACTCTAAGACTCCCCTATCACTCTAACACTCCCCTGTTACCAGACTGCAAAGCACTCTAACACACCGCTAGCACTCTAACACACCCCTAGCACTCTAACACACCCCTAGCACTCTAACACACCCCTAGCACTCTAAGACTCCCCTAGTACTCTAAGACTCAAATAGCACTCTAACACACCCCTAGCACTCTAAGACTCCCCTAGCACTCTAAGACTCCCCTAGCACTCTAAGACTGATCTGTTACCAGACTGCAAAGCACGCTAACACACCCCTAGCACTCTAACACACCCCTAGCACTCTAACACACCACTAGCACTCTAACACACCCCTAGCACTCTAAGACTCCCCTAGCACCCTAAGACTCCCTAGCACTCTAAGACTCCCCTAGCACTCTAACACTCCCCTAGCACTCTAACACTCCCCTGTTACCAGACTGCAAAGCACTCTAAGACCTCTAGCACTCTAAGACTCCCCTGTTACCAGACTGCAAAGCACTCTAAGACTCTCCTAGCACTCTAACACACCCCTAGCACTCTAAGACTCCCCTAGCACTCTAAGACTCCCCTGTTACCAGACTGCAAAGCACTCTAAGACTCCCCTGTTACCAGACTGCAAAGGACTCTAACACTCCCCTAGCACTCTAAGACTCCCCTGTTACCAGGCTGCAAAGCACTCTAAGACTCCCCTAGCACACTAACACTCCCCTGTTACCAGACTGCAAAGGACTCTAACACTCCCCTAGCACTCTAAGACTCCCCTGTTACCAGGCTGCAAAGCACTCTAAGACTCCCCTGTTACTAGGCTGCAAAGCCCTCTAAGACCCTTCTCTTCCCCATTCAGAGGGAAGTGGTGGTTACAAAATGATCCTCAATATTGTGATTGTCATTGCTATGTTCACCAGTGATTGCGCTCCTGCCATGGCTTAAACACACCATCCTTGTCCACTTTTTTCAAATCATTCTTCTCAAAACAAGTATACTATGCTTGGACGATCGTAATGAACTAACGTCACAAACGCTGCGTAGTGTCAGTACAATATGGACGATACCATATGAACTAACGTCACAAACGCTGTATTGTGTAAGTGCAATATGGACGATACCGTATGAACTAACGTCACACATGTTGTGTAGTGTCAGCGCAATATGGACGATACCATATGAACTAATGTCACAGACGATGTGTAGTGTAAGTGCGATATGGACGATATCATATGAACTAACGTCACAAACGCGGTATAGTGTCAGCGCAATATGGACGATATGATATGAAATGACGTAACAAACACCGTATAGTGTCAGTGCAATATGGACGCCATTTGAACTAACGTCAAACATGCGGCATGGTATATGTGCAATATGGAAGATATCAAATGAAATGTTGCAATCACTTTCTGGTGGTCTCAGTGTTTCATAAGTACGTTTCATCATCCAGTTTCAAATACCTTACCATTGTATGTGGATTTGTTTAGAATCAAGGAATTTGCCAGAGAGCTGC
>CM060311.1:91371231-91378731 GCA_030674185.1 Monoplex corrugatus | reverse complement strand
ACATAGTGTTTACTGCTTACTGCACATAGTGTTTACTGCTTACTGTACATAGTGTTTAGTGCTTATTGTACACAGTGTTTATTGCTTATTGCACATAGTGTTTACTGCTTATTGTACATAGTGTTTATTGCTTATTGCACATAGTGTTTACTGCTTACTGTACATAGTGTTTACTGCTTATTGTACATAGTGTTTACTGCTTATTGCACATAGTGTTTACTGCTTACTGTACATAGTGTTTATTGCTTATTGCACACAGTGTTTACTGCTTATGCACACAGTGTTTACTGCTTACTGTACATAGTGTTTAGTGCTTATTGTACATAGTGTTTACTGCTTATTGTACATAGTGTTTACTGCTTACTGTACATAGTGTTTAGTGCTTATTGTACACAGTGTTTACTGCTTACTGTACATAGTGTTTATGCTTATTGTACATAGTGTTTACTGCTTACTGTACATAGTGTTTATGCTTATTGTACATAGTGTTTACTGCTTATTGTACATAGTGTTTACTGCTTACTGTACATAGTGTTTACTGCTTATTGCACACAGTGTTTACTGCTTATTGCAACATAGTGTTTACTGCTTACAGTACATAGTGTTTACTGCTTATTGTACATAGTGTTTACTGCTTATTGTACATAGTGTTTATTGCTTATTGCACACAGTGTTTACTGCTTATTGCACACAGTGTTTACTGATTATTGCACACAGTGTTTATTGCTTACTGTACATAGTGTTTACTGCTTATTGTACATAGTGTTTACTGCTTATTGTACAAGTGTTTATTGCTTATTGCACACAGTGTTTATTGCTTATTGCACATAGTGTTTACTGCTTATTGCACACAGTGTTTATTGCTTATTGCACTAGTGTTACTGCTTATGCACACAGTGTTTATTGCTTATTGCACAGTGTTATGCTTATTGCACACAGTGTTTATTGCTTATTGCACATAGTGTTTACTGCTTATTGCACATAGTGTTTACTGCTTATTGCACACAGTGTTTACTGCTTATTGCACACAGTGTTTACTGCTTATTGTACATAGTGTTTACTGCTTATTGTACACAGTGTTTACTGCTTATTGCACACACTGTTTACTGCTTATTGTACATAGTGTTTATTGCTTATTGTACATAGTGTTTACTGCTTATTGTACATAGTGTTTACTGCTTATTGCACACAGTGTTTACTGCTTATTGTACACAGTGTTTACTGCTTATTGTACATAGTGTTTATTGCTTATTGCACATAGTGTTTACTGCTTATTGCACACAGTGTTTACTGCTTATTGTATATAGTGTTTACTGCTTATTGTACATAGTGTTTACTGCTTATTGTACAGTGTTTATTGCTTATTGCACATAGTGTTTACTGCTTATTGTACACAGTGTTTATGCTTATTGCACACAGTGTTTACTGCTTATTGCACACAGTGTTTATTGCTTATTGCACACAGTGTTTACTGCTTATTGTACATAGTGTTTATTGTTATTGCACACAGTGTTACTGCTTATTGCACATAGTGTTTACTGCTTATTGTACATAGTGTTACTGCTTATTGCATATAGTGTTTACTGCTTATTGCACATAGTGTTTACTGCTTATAGCACATAGTGTTTACTGCTTATTGTACACAGTGTTTACTGCTTATTGCACATAGTGTTTACTGCTTATTGTACATAGTGTTTATTGCTTATTGTACATAGTGTTTATTGCTTATTGTACATAGTGTTTATTGCTTATTGTACATAGTGTTTACTGCTTATTGTACATAGTGTTTATTGCTTATTGTACATAGTGTTTACTGCTTATTGTACATAGTGTTTATTGCTTACTGTACATAGTGTTTATTGCTTATTGCACACAGTGTTTACTGCTTATTGCACAAAGTGTTTATTGCTTATTGCACATAGTGTTTACTGCTTACTGTACATAGTGTTTACTGCTTATTGTACATAGTGTTTACTGCTTATTGTGTACATAGTGTTTTGTTTTTTGTACATAGTGTTTTTGCTTTTGTACTTAGTGTTTTTTGCTTTTGTAACAGTGTTTTTTTGTTATTTTTCTTTGGTTTTTGCTTATTTACTTTGTTTTTAGTTTTGTACTAAAGGTTTTTTGCTTATTGAAATGTGTTTATTGCTTTTGTCCGGTTTCTGCTTTTTGTACATGTGTTTTTGCTTATTGCACTGTTTTACGCTTTTGCACTAGTTTTTTCTGCTTATTGCCATATGTTTCTGCTTATTCCCAACGGTTTATTGCTTTTGCACATTGTTTATTGCTTATTGCCCCAAGTGTTTACTGCTTATTGAACGTATTTATTGTTTTTGCAAATGATGTTAACTGTTATTGCCACATTGTTTATTGCTTTTTGACACAGTGTTTTTTGCTTATTGTACTAGTGTTTACTGTTTTTGACATTGTGTTACGCTTATTGCCTATGTTTTTTGTTTATTGCAACGTGTTTTTGCTTTTTGCAATGTTTTTTGCTTTTTGCACATAGTTTTTTTATGCTTACTGACGTTTTACGCTTTTTGCACACATGTTTTTGTTATTGCCATAGTGTTTCGTTTTTGACCAGTGTTTTTTGTTTTTGCCATGATTTTACTGCTTTTGACCATGTTTATTGTTATTGCACTAGTGTTTACTGCTTATTGCACACAGTGTTTTTTGCTTATTGCACAAAGTGTTTTGCTACTGCACTAGTGTTTACTGCTTATTGCACATAGTTTTACTGCTTATGTACATGGTGTTGCTCATTCCACAGTGTTTACTGCAAAGGATTTTTTGTTTTTTGCGCACGTATTTAGTTTTACTCCCCCTTTAAACCATTAGATGAGGGGCACAACGAAGATTCTCCACTTTGTCCTTTTTGGGGCCCTTTGCATAATAATCCAAATTGTTTCGTGCCCTGGATGGTGCCGTGGTGAAAAAAGAGGACGATGCTGGCCATAGTGAAAAAAATTCGACAGACGACACAAAAAGATAAAGAAAAATAAGTTATATCTTTTTAAACGTTTAGTTTGTCTACTTTTCCGATTTTCCAAAAATTTTTAAAAAGTTTTTTAAAATTTTTTTTTTCGGAAAATTTTAAAAAAGTATTCTATGTACTAAAAAGGAAAATTTGTCTTTTGGAAACCCCCTAGTTACCTTAAAAGGCTTTTTTTATTATTGTCTAACTTGTCTAACTTAGGGGAAGAAGGGGTTTATTTTTCGTTAAAAAAACTGCCTAGAGCCTTTTAAGATGGATTCAAAGAGACTTTTACATTGCACACGGTAAAAAAAAAAAAAAAAGATCAAGAAAAGTAATACCTCTCCAACCTTTTTTTTATGTTGTTTGTTTGCTTTTTGTTCTTTTTGTTTGTTTGTTTTTTGTTCTTGTTTTGTTTGTTTGTTTTTTGTTTTGTTTGTTTTTTTGTTTGTTGGTTGGTTGTTTTTTGTTTGTTGTTTTTTGTTTGGGGGGTCTTGATCTAAATCAAGTTTAAAAACGGGTTGAAAACGCAACAGTAAAAATAGGCTTTAGTCCACTTGTCAACAAAGAATGTGTAAAGAGGGAAGTTTTTAAATTTTAAAAAACTTACTTTCATTCCCCTACACTTAAAAAAGCAAATACACAACAGACGTGCTTGGGGGCCGCACACGCTCAGCCCCAAACCCCCACACTCCCCAAAGCATTTCATATTTATTTCCCAAAAAAAAAAAAAAAATTTAAAGAAAAAAGAGAGAGAGAGAGAGGGAAAGAGGGAAAAAAAAGAAGGGACGAACAAACCCAAAACCACACACACACCCCAAACCCCACACACAACACCCACACACCCCACACACACACACACCAAAACACCCAACACCCCAAAACTCAAAACACAACCCACAAAACACCCAATTCCATCACTTTCTTCTTCTCTTTTCTTCCTCTCTCGCTTATTGTACATAGTGTTTACTGCTTATTGTACATAGTGTTTACTGCCTATTGCACACAGTGTTTACTGCTTATTGTACATAGTGTTTACTGCTTATTGTACATAGTGTTTATTGCTTATTGACAAGTGTTTACTGCTTATTGCACACAGAGTTAACTGCTTATTGCACACACTGTTTACTGCTTATTGACACAGTGTTTACTGCGTTATTGCACACAGAGTTTATGCTTATTGCTACAATGTTTATTTCTTATTGTACATAGTGTTTATTGCTTATTGTACATAGTGTTTATTGCTTATTGTACATAGTGTTTATTGCTTATTGTACATAGTGTTTATTGCTTATTGTACATAGGTTTATTGCTTATTGTACATAGTGTTTATTGCTTATTGTACATAGTGTTTATTGCTTATTGTACATAGTGTTTATTGCTTATTGTACATAGTGTTTATTGCTTATTGTACATAGTGTTTACTGCTTATTGCTACACTGTTTATTGCTTATTGCACACAGAGTTAACTGCTTATTGCACACACTGTTTACTGCTTATTGCACACAGTGTTTACTGCGTATTGCACACAGAGTTAACTGCTTATTGTACATAGTGTTTTACTGCTATTGCACACAGGTTAATCTGCTTATTGCACACAGAGTTAACTGCTTATTGACACACTGTGTACTGCTTATTGCACACAGTGTTTACTGCGTTATTGCACACAGGTTAACTGCTTATTGCATACACATGTTTATTGCTTATTGACATAGTGTTTATTGCTTATTGTACATAGTGTTTATTGCTTATTGTACATAGTGTTTATTGCTTATTGTACATAGTGTTTATTGCTTATTGTACATAGTGTTTATTGCTTATTGTACATAGTGTTTATTGCTTATTGTACATATTGTTTATTGCTTATTGCACACACTGTTTATTGCTTATTGCACATAGTGTTTACTGCTTATTGCACACACTGTTTTATTGCTTATTGCACATAGTGTTTATTGCTTATTGTACATAGTGTTTATTTGCTTATTGCACACACTGTTTATTGCTTATTGCACACACTGTTTATTGCTTATTGCACATAGTGTTTATTGCTTATTGCACATAGTGTTTACTGCTTATTGCACACACTGTTTATTGCTTATTGCACACACTGTTTTTTGCTTATTGTACACAGTGTTTATGCTTATTGCACACATGTTTATTGCTTATTGACACACTGTTTATTGCTTATTGTACACACTGTTTATTGCTTATTGCACACAGTGTTTATTGCTTATTGCACATAGTGTTTACTGCTTATTGCACATAGTGTTTACTGCTTATTGTACATAGTGTTTATGCTTATTGTACATAGTGTTTATTGCTTATTGCACATAGTGTTTATTGCTTATTGTACATAGTGTTTACTGCTTATTGTACATAGTGTTTATTGCTTACTGTACATAGTGTTTATTGCTTATTGCACACAGTGTTTACTGCTTATTGCACAAAGTGTTTATTGCTTATTGCACATAGTGTTTATGCTTACTGTACATAGTGTTTACTGCTTATTGTACATAGTGTTTACTGCTTATTGTACACAGTGTTTACTGCTTATTGCACATAGTGTTTTTGTTATTGTAACAGTGTGTTTGCTTATTGTACATAGTGTTTATGCTTTTGTACATAGTGTTTACTGCTTATTGCACGATGCTTACTGCTTATTGTACATAGTGTTTACTGCTTATTGTACATAGTGTTTACTGCTTATTGCACACAGTGTTTACTGCTTATTGCACACAGAGTTAACTGCTTATTGCACACAGTGTTTACTGCTTATTGCACACAGTGTTTACTGCGTATTGCACACAGAGTTAACTGCTTATTGCACACACTGTTTTTTGCTTATTGTACATAGTGTTTATTGCTTATTGTACATAGTGTTTATTGCTTATTGTACATAGTGTTTATTGCTTATTGTACATAGTGTTTATTGCTTATTGTACATAGTGTTTATTGCTTATTGTACATATGTGTTTATTGCTTATTGTACATAGTGTTTATTGCTTATTGTACATAGTGTTTATTGCTTATTGTACATAGTGTTTATTGCTTATTGTACATAGTGTTTATTGTTTATTGTACATAGTGTTTATTGCTTATTGCACACACTGTTTATTGCTTATTGCACATAGTGTTTACTGCTTATTGCATACACTGTTTATTGCTTATTGCACATAGTGTTTACTGCTTATTGCATACACTGTTTATTGCTTATTGCACACAGAGTTAACTGCTTATTGCACACACTGTTTACTGCTTATTGCACACAGTGTTTACTGCGTATTGCACACAGAGTTAACTGCTTATTGTACATAGTGTTTACTGCGTATTGCACACAGAGTTAACTGCTTATTGCACACAGAGTTAACTGCTTATTGCACACACTGTGTACTGCTTATTGCACACAGTGTTTACTGCGTATTGCACACAGAGTTAACTGCTTATTGCACACACTGTTTATTGCTTATTGCACATAGTGTTTATTGCTTATTGTACATAGTGTTTATTGCTTATTTTTACATAGTGTTTATTGCTTATTGTACATAGTGTTTATTGCTTATTGTACATAGTGTTTATTGCTTATTGTACATAGTGTTTATTGCTTATTGTACATAGTGTTTATTGCTTATTGCACACACTGTTTATTGCTTATTGCACATAGTGTTTACTGCTTATTGCACACACTGTTTATTGCTTATTGCACATAGTGTTTATTGCTTATTGTACATAGAGTTTATTGCTTATTGCACACACTGTTTATTGCTTATTGCACACACTGTTTATTGCTTATTGCACATAGTGTTTATTGCTTATTGCACATAGTGTTTACTGCTTATTGCACACACTGTTTATTGCTTATTGCACACACTGTTTTTTTGCTTATTGTACACAGTGTTTATTGCTTATTGCACACACTGTTTATTGCTTATTGCACACACTGTTTATTGCTTATTGTACACACTGTTTATTGCTTATTGCACACAGTGTTTATTGCTTATTGCACATAGTGTTTACTGCTTATTGCACATAGTGTTTACTGCTTATTGTACATAGTGTTTACTGCTTATTGTGCATAGTGTTTATTGCTTATTGCACATAGTGTTTATTGCTTATTGTACATAGTGTTTATTGCTTATTGCACACAGTGTTTACTGCTTATTGTACATAGTGTTTACTGCTTATTGTACATAGTGTTTACTGCTTATTGTACACAGTGTTTACTGCTTATTGTACATAGTGTTTACTGCTTATTGTACATAGTGTTTACTGCTTATTGTACATAGTGTTTACTGCTTTTTGCACACAGTGTTTACTGCTTATTGTACATAGTGTTTACTGCTTATTGTACATAGTGTTTATTGCTTATTGTACATAGTGTTTACTGCTTATTGCACACACTGTTTACTGCTTATTGTACATAGTGTTTATTGCTTATTGTACACAGTGTTTACTGCTTATTGTACATAGTGTTTATTGCTTATTGTACACGGTGTTTACTGCTTATTGTACATAGTGTTTACTGC
>CM060311.1:91363731-91366231 GCA_030674185.1 Monoplex corrugatus | reverse complement strand
TGTTGTTGTTGTTGTTGATGATGATGATGATGATGATGATGATGATGATGATGATGATGATGATGATGATGATGACGACGATGACGATGACGATTGCAACAACAATAACAACAACAGTAAGAAGTTGAAGGGAAGCGTGACAATAAGGATGGAATAATAACGATAGTGGTGATAATAACAAAAAATGTGAAATACGAACGAGTGAGTGAGTGAGTGAGTGAGAGAGTGAGTGCGTGTGTGAGTGAGTGAGTGAGTGAGTGAGCGAGAGAGTGAGAGTGAGTGAGTGTGTGTGTGGTGTGCGTGTGTGTGCGTGTGTGTGTTTCTCTGTGTGTGTGTGCGTGTGTGTGTTTCTGTGTGTGTGTGTGCGTGTGCGCGCTTGCTTGCTTATTAAATCTACAGATAGATAAATAGAAAATCAGAGAGACACACATCCTTCTTTTGAGCACGTTGAAGTATCCTTCCAATCCACCCCTCACCCCATCACCTTCTCCTGTGTCTATCGACCTCCACCTAGCTCTGCCAATAAGCTCACCACATCCATGTTTCTCTCTGACTTTGACCAACTACTTGACTACTACTGCCTCTTACCTGGAAATCTCATCATTCTAGGTGACATCAATGTCCACTACGACAACACTCACCGTTACGACACAAGACATATCATCAACTCTCTGTCCAATCACAATATGACACAACATATTTCTGAACCAACCCACAAAAAAGGTCACATTCTTGACTGGATCATTTCTCGTGATCACCACAATTCAGCTACTGACAACTGCCTAGTTCTTTCTACCCGTCTAACTTCAGCCCTTCCATCTGACCACTCTGCAATTCTCTGTTCTCTTGACATTTCTCCTCCTTCCCGTACCACGCGCACAGTGACTCGACGCAATCTCAAATCTATTGACCTCTCCACATTTTCATCTGATGCCTCCCGTCTCCTTTCTGAAAAGTCACATAACCTTGCCGATGAATTCTATACTACTCTTCACCATCTTCTGGACACTCATGATCCAGCCACAACTCGTCTTTTACCTGACCGCCCCCCTACCCCCTGGCTCACTCATGAGATTGCCTGTGCAAAACGTGCCAGCCGCAGATCAGAGCGCCGCTGGCGCAAATCCAAACTCACTGTACATAGGCAACTTTTCCAAGCCTCTAAAACAAAAGTATCCACCCTCATTGCATCTGCAAAAACAAGCTATTTCCAAACCAAAATCCTGAATGCCTCTTCTTCAAGAGAACTCTTTACAACCATGAATCATCTCCTTGGCACACGAAAAGATTTACCTCTCCCAACAAAACACACAAATGAAGAACTCCCAACTGTATTCTCCAAGTATTTCACCACCAAAATACAAACTCTTCGTGACAGGCTTGACAGGACACCCTGTCAACCATGCCCACCTGACCCTTCCTTCTCTGGCACACCTCTTACTACTTTTACCCCAGTCTCACAAGAAGAAATTCTCAACACAATCAGATCCATGTCGTTCAAAACCTGCGAACTAGATCCTCTTCCAGGTTCTCTCTACTCTGACTGTCTCCCTACTCTCCTCCCATTCATCACTGACATCATCAACACTTCTCTTCAAACTGGAACTGTCCCAGATTCTTTCAAGTCTGCTATTGTTCACCCTCTCCTCAAGAAATACAATTTAGACCCAAATGAACTGAAAAATTACCGGCCTATCTCTAATCTCTCTTTCTTGTCAAAACTGCTTGAAAAAGTTGTCCTCAACCAGCTGAACTCTCACCTGTCTGCCAACAATCTTCTCAATCCTTTCCAGTCAGCCTACCGCCAGTGCCATAGCACTGAAACTGCCCTGCTACACATTCTCAACAATCTCCTCCTTGCAACTGATACTGGCAAAGTCTCTCTCCTCACACTCCTTGATCTGTCTGCAGCCTTTGATACCATTGATCATGGTATTCTCCTTTCTAGACTTCATCATACTTTTGGCATCTCTGACATTGCTCTCTCCTTTTTCACTTCATATCTGTCAAACAGAAAACAAACTGTTCTCATTAATGGCACTTACTCTCAAACTGCATGCCTGACCTGTGGTGTTCCACAAGGATATGTCCTTGGCCCTGTTCTTTTCACTCTTTACACCTCCCCCCTGTCCACCATCATCAACTCCCACTCTATAAAACACCACTTCTATGCTGATGACACCCAACTTCTAGACAGTGACACACCAGACAATATACAGCGCCTCTTGATTCGCACCACTGAGTGTTACTCGGACATTAAGAACTGTATGACGTTCAACAAACTTCAGCTTAATGACGACAAGACAGAAGCTATCCTCATTGGCACCCATTAGAAACTTTCTCAGCTGCCTCCTCTTTCTCTCCCATTATGTAACACATCAGTCCCAATCTCTGATTCAGCTAAAAACCTTGGTGTCTGCATTGACTCTACCCTCTCCATGAACAACTTTGTTTCTCAAACTGCCAGATCTTGCTACTATCACCTCCATCGTATAAGCTT
>CM060311.1:91351231-91356231 GCA_030674185.1 Monoplex corrugatus | reverse complement strand
CCAAACTCGGACATTTCCATATGCGCTCAAACCAAAACTTGTTAACAATCGCACAAAAAAAAAAAAAAAAGAAAGAAAGAAAAAAAAAAACTGCCATCAAGATGGACAGCAAAAGGCAGGTTTTGATGTTGCATACTGGTACTGAAATACAAAATACATAAAAAGAACATTAAATGGAAGAAAAACTGACACAGAACACCACGGTACCAAATACGGCGACATGTCCAAGCACCAAATCACCTTACACACACACACACTCACGCGAGCGAGCGCCGACGCACCAAACACACACGCCCGCGCGCACACACACACACACATACACACACACACACACACACACACACACACACACAAACACACACACACACACACACAAACAAATACACACGCGCACGCTCCAAATACACATCAAACACATACACACAGGTACACACAATACACACACACACACACACACACACACACATATACACACACACATACACATATACACATTTACACACACAACACACACTTACACACAGACACACACACACACACACACACACACACACACACACACACACACACACTAACCACAGGGGGAGGGAAGGGGTAGTGGTGGAGACACAGTGATGGGGGTGAGGGTGTCTTCGTCGTCTGTTTCCTCCTACGGCTGTGTCCCCCTGCACACACACACACACACACACACACACACACACACACACACACACACACACACACACACACACACACACACACACACACACACACACACACACAAACACACACACACACACGTGTTTAAGTGTGTTTATGTAAAGTCAAATTGTCGGTCTGTTCGTTAGTCTGTCCGTTTGCGTGTCCGTCCGTTTTTATTCCTATCAATATATCTGTCGTTATCAACGGAATAACACTTGAGAGAGACAGAGACAGGAAGATATACAGGGAGGAAGAATGAGAGACTGAGACAAACAGAATGACAGAAGAACAAGAACGCAAATGATTGTTTACTAGGGGAGAGGTTTTATTATTTTTTATATTTTTTTTTCCTTTTTTACTTCCAGCCGAAAGAGAGAGAGGGGGAGGGAGAGAGAGAGAGAGTGGGCGAGACAGTGGGCGAGACAGAGGGTGAGAGAAGGGGAGGGAGAGGTAAAGGGGAGAAAGAGGATAGAGAAGGGAGAAAGACAGAGGTAGAGAGAGGGATCGAGGGAGACAGAGAGATAGAAGTAAGGGGAGAGAGGGGGGGAGGAGAGAGAGAAGGCAGAGGTGGGGGAAGAGAGGGAGAGGGAGAGAGAGAGAGAGAAAGTGAAAGAGACAGACATACAGACACAGAGACAGAGAGAGCACATAAGACAGAACGGACAGGCAGATAGACAGACAGACATATGGACACACACGCACACACACACACACACACACACACACACACACACACACACACACACGCACGCACGCGCACACACACACACACACACACACACACACAGACAACACACACACACAGACAATACACACACACAGACAACACACACACACACACACACACACACACACACACACACACACACACAAACACACAGACTCACAAGGGGTGATAACAGCTTTCATCTTGGCCTTGGCTGCAATCTTGGCCGCTCGCTGTGGGTGCCCTTGAGGCGGTTGCATGTTGGACCCTGAGTTGGTAAGGGCTGAGGTTTGAGTCCCGCTGTCTTCATTCTGCACATAACCATCAAAACCACCCTATTTCAATTTCTCAAGATGACGTCTCCGCGCTCGGAATGAACTCCGTATGCACTATAGTCACAGCTGGAGAAATGGAAAAAATCCAGAATGATCACGGCACAAACCTTCGTCATCATCATCAGGTGCCCTGCCGCATGGCGTTGGCGATCATGGACCTCCATCTGTCTCTATCTCTTGTTGCCCCAAGCATCTCTTCCACCCTCCTTGTCCCCAAGCCACTCTGCAAGCCCGTTCAGTATCTTCTCCCTGGATCTACCTGGTGCTCTCTTTCCTTCCAGCTTTCCCGTTGTGACCAGGGGCTCCAAATCCCCTTAAGCCTGCATATAAACCCAATAACTGACCAGGTCCTGAGATCCTACCTAGATAGTTCAGTAACCCTGAGGTCGTAGAGGAGTGAGGTGACAGAGACCTCAACTTTTCCCGGGGCCAGCATTTTGAGGGTGGCGCCCATCCCCTCTCCCTCGCTTCAAATTCATATTCATATTCACTTTTTTTTTTTACCAAGACCTCAGAAAGGCAAGAAGGCTAATTGATCTTCATGGGGTGGGACCTGGGAAATCAACCATTCTCGACATTGATTTTTATCAAGGCAGCCGGACGAATACCCGGCTCTTCACGATTTTCAATTGCCATGGGATCTTTAGCGTGCGCGGCCAGAAGGCACACGGGTCCGACTCGTTTTTCGTCCCCTTCCAAGGATTAGACGTTCAGTTCGATTTTACGGTCAAACTCTGGAGAAAAATGGAAGCCTCTACGGGAAGCGAACCTTGAAACCTCAAATTTAGTTATTGGCAGGCGAACGTCCGAACCATTCTGCCACTCTTTTCTTTTGTAAAGAATGGTTGTGGGGCCCAGCGGGTAATTAATTGCCTTTGGGTGTGAGAACCACGGGTTTGGTTCATAGTCAGACAGGGACATCTTTTCCTCCTACTCCCCCTCCCCCCACCCCCTTTCTCCACTAATCCTCGAGTGGTAACATGTGTGCTAGAGAAATAAGAGGGAAGCAGGGAGAATTTTTACAATATTAATCAAAGAACATAACTCTTGAGATTCACGTAGGAATTATCTCCCATGTTGTAGAACTTCTCAAATCTAACACAGCTTGCGCTACCCATTCAGCTAACATAGAAGCAGATACAAAGCACAGAAACCGTAAGCTCAGAACACTAGGGTAACATGTGTGTTAGTTTTTTTTCCAGGTAAAACATTATACAGTTAGCCTTCACGTATGTCGCATGTGCTCAACGCGCGTTGGAGTTCAAACTGTAACCAAGAAGGATCCATTGCATTCGAACAACTCCATACGCGCTCTTCCCAAATCTACAACTACTTCCTTCGGCAGACTGTTTAAGCCTGCGAAAAACCCTATACGACGGCAATGTATTGAAATGTAAAGATGAGAAAGGGGGGTGGGGATGGGGGAGGTCGGGAGAGAGAAAATCTGCGAAAGATTAAAGCTGACATCATCAGGATGATGGAAACATTAAGACTGTAATTGTCATTGTTACTGTTGTTTAAAGCCCAGCCGACTGCGCAGAGCCATATCAGGGCTATAACTATCTCAACAAGTACACCATACCTCTCTGTAGAAATAAAAAAAAAAAAACACCTGGAAAAGAAAATTAAAATTAAGTACACATATCAATCCGGTCGCACACATAATCTAAGTATATGGCCCTTGTGTTGACCGCTCAGTCCAAGTTATCATCAGGGTATATTAAAAACTTAAACCTGAATACAAATATAAACATGATTAAGGACATATGAAAACGAGCCTAAATTACCTACAAATACGTCTGCACGTCACAGTTCCGTAGAGCCACAAATGCACCTAATACAAATACCCAATGATCAATCTTAGGTATTCAAGACTTTATGGAACATATACAGGTATAATGGACCAGCAAGACAGAAATGATAGGAAGAAATGACAGAAAGCAAAGGAACAAGACAAAAAAAAAACAAAAAAACAATGCCAGAAAAGAGGAAATTTCTAGCACAGAAATTCCACAAGGTGGGGATACTGTTTACATACTGACAGAGCCCCAGGCAACCTCCACGGGGAAAAACGGGGGGCGCAAACTAATGTAGACACATTTCTCACTCAGAGTGTCTGTTTGTACGTCTGTGTGAGTAAGTGTGCGTGCAGTTGCTGTGTAAGATACCCACCTCTTGGCCGGAAGCGAAAGTGAGGGAGGCAGTCCTGACAGCCAATGAGCGTTGACGTGTCTCTCTCTTCTCCACCAGCATGTCGGGAAAGTTGGTGACGTCAGGCAGAGCCGTATCACGTGACAGTCGGCGCTTGCCCACAACCCCACGCTTGTTGGTCATGGTGACGTCAGCATCCGTAGCCATCACGTCACTGTGACGTCAGAAGAAATACGTTATTAGCTGTTTGCGAGGAAAACGTCGGTTTATGCTACGCAATGATGTGTTATATACGCACAACATTTACGCTTCTCTACGCTACGTCTTAAGTGATGATACGACATTACACTACACTACAAAATGTTACTGCATTACCACCACCACTACCACGTCACATCAACCACATCACATTACACCACATCGCATTACACCACACCACATTACACCACATCACACTACACCACACCACACTACACCACATCACACGCTACATTACATCTGACCACACCATGCCACGCCACGCCACGCCACGCCACGCCACGCCACGCCACGCCACGCCACGCCACGCCACGCCACGCCACGCCACGCCACGCCACGCCACATCACATCACATCACATCACATCACATCACATCACACCACACCACACACCACACTACACCACATCACACGCCATATTACATCTCACCACACCACACCACGCCACATCACATCACACTACACTACACCATTCTACACTATACTGCACCACATCACACTACACTGAACTATATTACATTACACCGCACAACACCACAGTACACCACAGCACATCACACCACACCACAGTACACCATAGCACAGTACACACATAGCACACCACACCACACTACACTGAACTATATTACATTACACCACACAACACCACAGTACACCACAACACATCACACCACACCACAGTACAACACAGCACACCACACCACAGCACACCATAGCACATTACACCACAGCACACCACACCGCAGTACACCATACCATAGTACACCACAGCACACCACACCACACCACACCACACTACAGTACACCACAGCACATCACAGCACACCATACCACAGCACACCACACCACAGCACACCACAGTACACCACA
>CM060311.1:91336231-91343731 GCA_030674185.1 Monoplex corrugatus | reverse complement strand
CAACGTGTTTCCTGAAGGTTAACATTCCAACAAAACTGTTGCTAAGGTGGCGTACGTTGTTGTTTACTCGCTCGATTTCGGTTTCTCTGAACGTAACTGGAGGAATGTTTTTACTAGCTGCTTTGTTGTCAAGGGTACAGAACAGTACCTGCGTTTTGGTGGGGTTGATTGCCAATCCAGTTTCTTGACAACACTAATCTACTTTGTTTAACTGTTCTTGGACTGGTTTGTGTCTTTCTAGTGCACTTTTACCTGTCTTGTACGTTGAGTTCGTCGTCAGCAAAGGTGAGTGTGTGGTTTGGAACGTTGTTATTTAGGTCAGCAAACCCTTTTATATATAATGTTGTAGAGAACAGGAGAAAGTGGTGATCCTTGAGGGAGTCCCGTGGAGAGTTTTTTGTGGTGCTGAACACCAGTTTCCAAGTCGCAGGACTACTTCATTTTTGGAGCATGGCTGCAATCCATCTTGTAATGTCATGCTGACGTCATATCGCTGACGCAGCTCTATGAGCGGAGTGAATTGTACTTCACTGTATGCATCTCCTAAGTCATTAGCTACAGCTAGGATTTCTTCTTTGTTCTGAAAAACCTTCGTAAACTTCGTGATCAAAGACAGCTGCGTTTTTTTTCACGTGCCTTTTCCTGTTCTAAAGCCTCTTTGATCAGGTGGGGATATCTTCCTGTCTTTTAAGTCTCTATCTAATTTCTTTGCTATTATATTTCCATCCGTTTCCTACTTACGTTTTGCATAGTTAGGATATGGTATCCATTCAGTCTGCAATGATCGTTTCCTGGTTTAGTTAAAAGTTTTGGGAAGTTGCGTAGCTAGTCCTTAGCAACATATCTTTTGTTCAAGTGAGCAATGAACTTTCTTTTTTCTTGAAGATTTTTTCTGGCCCCTCTGTTGTATGACACGCTGTAATAGGGCTTGACCTTTCTCTTCCTATATTCTAAATATTATTTTAGTTATTATCGTTGGTCTTTTATTTTTTCTTCTTTTTTAAGTGCTTCACATGCCCTTCTTCATTGGTACATCTTTTTTTTTTTATTGATTTTCAGACAAACATTGATGAAATACTATTCATAATCTAACGTCTGTATGTTTATCTACATGTGTAAATGAACAGCTTGACATTTTTGGTTCGTCTTTTATACAATTCATAATGTGCTGTTTGTATATTTATCTACTGATGGACAGTTAATCATTTTCGTTAGTTTTTTTTTACAAACGTGGTATCTTGCCTGGGTTTTCCTGTGACCTAATGTGTATGCATAGGTGCTTGCTTTTGCGTGTTCTGTGGAAACAATGATATGTGCATCAGTAGTCTAAGGACAGACATTTAGCACAAAGTATGTCTCTGGTGTCCAGTTCCTGTGTGTGTGTGTGTATGTACGCGCGTGCAGGTGTGTATGTGTGTAGGTTATTGCGCTTGTGCATTCGTGAGTGAGCCATGAGTGTGTGTTCATGGGCAAGTGCGTGTGCATAATGTATGTTGTTTTGTCGCCTAAATCCTGAAAAAACAATGTCCAGCGTAGTTTTGCTAACCTATATGCCAGTAAATGTATTTCTTAAGCAGCTGTTAAGGATGGTACTGGTTCATTCCTTTTACTATGGTCCTGTTTGTGTTTGTGATATCATGAGCTGTGATGCTTGTGATTTTCCCTTCCATTTGTTGACAACTGTCACAGTGTTCTGTGTATGGCATTGCGTCTTTCACAGAACTGTTTCTGGCACTGAGTCTTTCACAGAACTGTTTCTGGCATTGAGTCTTTCACAGAACTGTTTCTGGCATTGAGTCTTTCACAGAACTGTTTCTGGCACTGAGTCTTTCACATAACTGTTTCTGGCATTGAGTCTTTCACATAACTGTTTCTCTGGCATTGAGCTGAGTCTTTCACAGAACTGTTTCTGGCACTGAGTCTTTCACAGAACTTTTTTCCATCCATTGTCTCTTGCTTCCTGAGCTACAGATTTGAAGCGTTTTTTTGTTTTTGTGTATGTGTGTGGTTTTGTTTTGTTTTGTTTTTTTGTTGTTGTTGTTTTTCGTTCATGTTTCTTTTATGCCCACTTGTCCATTCTTTTTAATAAACTCGTTCTCTCCTTCACAATGTCTCGTATTGACTATTGCAATTCACTCCTGTCTGGTCTTTCCGCCTCCACCATTCACATCCTACAGCGCATTCAAAACAATGCAGTACGCCTTGTACTCAAAAAGAAAAAAGCTGACCACAACTCCCCTCTCCTGGCACAACTTCACTGGCTCCTTGTATCAAAGCACATACATTACAAACTAGACACCATGTGCTACAAAAGCCTCAATAACGAAGCCCCCGATTACCTGTCAAGCCTACTTGAGATCTATGTTCCCTCAGGTACCCTCCACTCTGCCTCTGATCCTCTCACTTTTCGCTTTCCACGCACTAAGCTCAATACCTATGGTCCACGAGCCTTCTCTGTTTCTGGTCCACTTTCCTGGAACAAACTTCCTCTCTCAGTCTGTCAGCAACCTACTTTTGTCTCCTTCAAGTCCGCTCTCAAAACTCACCTTTTCTCCTCCTCATAAAATCCTGACCTCACTCAACCCCCACTGCAGCCTGTCTCCACTCGGTGTGGAATCACATTGCAATACATATTTGTATACAATATGTTTTCTATCGATTTTTTTTCTACTTTGAGTACACTTATATATAATTTTCCCTTGCCTTTCTTCTTTTTCCTATTTATAGCCATGTGTATGTGTGTGTGTGTGTGTGTGCATGCGTGCGCCTGTGTATGTTGAGCGCTTAGATTTGATTTTTTGCCTTATGTAAATATTGAAGGCCTAATTATTATTATTATTATTATTATTATTATTAATAAACGATGTCTTCCTCTGTGATTTTGCCAAACTTTTTTCTTTTTTTGTTGTTGCCAAACACACACACACACACACACACACACACACCAACAAAAACCACACACACACACACACACACACCACACACACACACACACACACACACACACACACACACACACACACAACACACACACACACAACACACACACACACACACACACCACAACACACACACACACCACACTACACACAACCACACACACACCACACACACACACCACATACACACACCACACACAAACACACATACCACACACACCCCACACACAACCACATACACACACCACACACACACACACACACACACACCACCACATACACACACCACATACAAACACACATACACACAGTTTCAATATTTGAACATTTGTATTCAGTTCTTCTCTGTTACTGCATAGAGGACACACATACGCACCACACACACACACACACACACACACACACACACACACCACACACACACCACACACACACACACACACACACACTCTCCTCTCTCTCTCTCCACACACACACACACACACACACACACACACACACACACACTCACTCACACACTCACACATACACACACACTTTGAATAGTTGAACATTTGCATTCAATATTTTAACCTTGAAATATAGAAGAAACACACACGCGCGCACAAACACACACACACACACCACACACACACACACACACACACACACACACACACACACACACACCACACACACACACACACACTCTCTCTCTCTCTCTCTGAATAACTGAACATTTGCATTCAAGATTTCAACCCTAAAATATAGAACACACACACATGCACACAAATGCACACACACATACACACACAAACACACACACACACATACAAACATGAATACGAGCGCGCGAGCGTACGCACGAATGAATTTATACATACGTATACCCATACCCTCTCTCTCTCTCTCTCTCCTCTCTCTCTCTCTCTCTCCCCTCTCTCCTCTCTCTCTCTCTCTCTCTCTCTCCTCAGAGTAACACACCACAAGTATAACATCACCAATGAACGACATCATCAAGAACGTCTACTGGGCGTTTTTCCAGAGATGACTTTCTGAATGGCCTGTTTGAATTTGGCGGAGGAGCTGGTCTTTCGCTGTCTGCCTTCTCTCTGCTGCCGATTTTTGCGACATTCACGGTAGACGTCATGGAAAAGGGAGATCACTGCATCGAGCTGTGAGCCGTCGGATGCAGACACCTGGTAATGGCGGCATCCCAGTTCTTCTGCCAGTTCCTCTCCTTCTCTCTGACTGACCTGGTGAGATTGGAGGGGATTAGATTTACTGGAACTTTCAGGAGTTGTGATGATGACAATAATAATCAAGTACCAGCACTAATACCAGCAGCAGTAGTCATGTCAGTAAACGTTTACTTCTGCAAGATCCCACGACAGTTGAAAATCGTGAAGAGTAGGATATATTGTCCGGCTGCCTTGGTATATAATATTGGGGAAATAGGTTGATTTCTCAGGCCCCACCCCTTGAGGGCCAATTAACCTTCTTGCCTTTCTGAAGTCTTGGTTAAAAAAATGTGAATATGAATATGAATCTGACGCGAGGAAGAGGATCTGGGCGCCGCCCTCGTGGTGCTGGCCCCGGGAAAAGTTAAGGTCTCTGCCACCTCACTCCCCAAAACCCCAGGGTTATGGAACTATCTAAGCAGGACCTTAGGACCTGGCTAGCTCATGTGTTTATGTGCAGGCTAAACGCTTGTGCCGTGATCATTCTGGATCTTCTCCATCACATGGCGCCTGTGACGATAGTGCATATGGAATTCATTCCGAGCGCGGAGACGTCATTTTGAGAAATTGAAACTGAAACTGAACTGTGCAAATCTTAAATTGATTGAAAAACGTGGTACTGTTTGACAGATACAGACAGTCCCATAACTCTGGAGTCGTAAGGGAGTGAGGTGGTAGAGACCTCAACTTTTCTCGGCGCCAGCATTATGAGGCCGGTGCCAAATCTCTTCCTCAATTCATATTCATATTCATGTTCATATTTATATTCATGTTCATATTTATATTCATGTTCATGGGTTTTTTTGTTTTGTTTTTGTTTTGGTCACAGTGGACAATACCACGTAAAACTCGGGCTCTTTTTCCTTAGGTACGGCGTAGCCGCAGAGCAGCGCCACCCATTTTCTTTACCGAGATTTAACAAGGCAATAGGGCTAACTGGTCTTCAAGGGGAGGGACCTGGGAAATCAATCTCTCTCTGCAATGTTTTATACCAAGGCAGCTGGGCAATGTTCAGCTCTTTACGATTTTCAGCTGCTGTGGGATCTTTAGCATGTGAAGCCAAAAGGCATACGGGTCCGTCTTGTTTTTCGACCACTTCCGAAGGACTAGACGTTCAGTTCGATTTTCCGGTCAAACCGAGGAGAAAAGTCGACGCCTCTACTCTGTGGAAGATGACCAGTGTAGTAGCAACAACAACACAAACAAAATAACAACAATAATCACAACAATAACAAAACTCAATTTATCTAATTAGATAACACAATAGAAACACTGATAAAAACTACAAAATAGAAAGCGAAAACAGAAGGCGTATTTAATAAGTGAGACAAGGCAGGCCCAAATTTTCATCCAACAAAAGATATAAGAGGGACGCAGGGAGAAATTTTATAATATTAACCAAAGATAACTCTTGAGAGTCGCGTAGGAATTATCTCCCATGTTGTAGAACTTATCAAATCTAACATAGTTTGCGCTACCCATTCAGCTAACATAGAAGCAAACACAAAGCACAAAAACCGTAAGCTCAGAACACTCCTCAAAAAAGGAGCGCCCAAGCCTACCTATATACTCTGCAACTACCCTACACATAACTATGAGAGGAGAGAAATACATACAATATATATTGGTCTAATGTTCAAGATTGACATAGTCTTTTATTCTTGAACTGACCAAACACACACACATAGACAAGACAGAGCATATACAGGGTTGCTTAAAAATTCTCCCTGCTTCCCTCTTATTTCTTTGGTATTACCTATATGCCTTGGAGGAGTGTTCTGAGCTTACGGTTTTTGTGCTTTGTATCTGCTTCTATGCTAACTGAATGGGTAGCACAAACTGTAGATTTGAGAAGTTCCACAACATGGGAGATAATTCCTACGTGACTCTCAAGAGTTATGTTCTTTGATTAATACTTCATCCAACAGGCTTTTATCGAGCGAACACAAAAGAAAAGAACGAAACACACTGTCTGGATTTAGAACAAAAGTAACAAATCAGCGGCTATTTTCTATGATGTTTCATTAATGGAAAAGATAACTCCAAAGAACATGACTATTATACTACCACCAATACCATCAACACCAAAAACAGCAACAACACCAACAGTAATAACAACAATGACAACAACAATAGCAACAACAAATCACACCGATTACAACAACAATAACAACACACAAACAACAAAAACAATTACACCAATAACAATAACAGCAATAACAACAACAATCACACTAGTAACAACAATAACACATATGTGAACAAACGTTAAAAGAAACAACGAACGAACAACATAACAACAGAAACAAAAGCAACAACTACACCAATGACAACAATATCAACAACAGCAATCACACCACCACCACCACCAACAACAACAACAGCAACAACAACCACATTAATGACAACAACAAAATTCACACAACAACAACAATCACACCAATAACAACAATAACGACAACAACAAAAGCAACAACCACACCGATAACAACAATAGCAACGACAACAGTCACACCACCACTAACAACAACAGCAACGACATTCACTCTAACAATAATAACAACAACAAAAACTCACACCAATAACAACAACATCAACAACAATCACACCACCAGCACTAACAACAACAACATCATTCGCATCAATAGCAACAACAGCAACAACAACAGTCACACCATTAACATCAAGAACAGCAACAACAATCACACCAATAACAACCACAAAACAATAATCACACCAATAACAATAATCACACCAATAACAACAACAATCACACCAATAACAACAACAACCACAAAACAATAATCACACCAATAACAACAACAATCACATCAATAACAACAACAATCACACCAATAACAACAACAATCACACCAATAACAACAACAATCACACCAATAACAACAACAACCACACCAACAACAACAATCACACCTATAACAACAACAATCACACCAATAACAACAACAACCACAAAACAATAATCACACCAATAACAACAACAATCACACCAATAACAACAACAATCACACCGATAACAACAACAATCACACCTATAACAACAACAATCACACCAATAACAACAACAATCACAAAACAATAACCACACCAATAACAACAACAATCACAACAATAACAACAATCACACCAATAACAACAATAACAACATCAACAACATTCACACCAGTAACAACAATAGCAACAACAACAACAACAATCATACCATTAACAACAATAACAAGAACAGCAACAACAATCACACCATTAACAACAACAACAACAACAATCATAACAACAACAGATAAACAACCCCCCCCCCCCCCCACACACACACACACCTG
>CM060311.1:91323731-91331231 GCA_030674185.1 Monoplex corrugatus | reverse complement strand
GTTAGTGTTAGTTAGTTGGTTAGTTAGTTAGTTAGTTAGTTAGTTAGTTGGTTAGTTAGTTAGTTAGTTAGATAGTTAGTTTAGTTAGTTAGTTAATTAGTTAGTTAGTTAGTTAGTTAGTTAGTTAGTTAGTTAGTTAGTTAGTTAGTAGTTAGTTAGTCAACTTACCTGTTCATTGTTGATGATTATCAGAGATTCCGAAAACGGAAAATTCTCCCGATTTCACGGATAAAAGAAAGCTTCTATATCCCTCTGTATTGATGATGGATATTTTATGTTCAGAGAAGGGGGGAAAAGAGAGAGAGAGAGAGAGAGAGAGAGAGAGAGAGAGAGAGAGAGAGAGAGAGAGAGAGAGAGAAGACAGACAGACAGACAACAGACAGACAGACAGAGAGAGAGAATCAGACAGACAGACAGAAAGAAAGAAAGAATGAGAGAGAGACAGAAACAAGAGAGAGAGAGAGAGAGAGAGAGAGAGAGAGAGAGAGAGAGACAGAAACAAAAGAGAGAGAGAGAGAGACAGACAGACAAATAAACACAACCAGACAGAAGACAGAGAAACAGAGAGAGACAGACACAGACAGAGAGGGAGAGAGAGACAGAGACAGAGACAGAGACAGAGAGACAGGGAAAGAGACAGACATACAGATAGACAGACAGAAAGAGACAGAGACAGGGATAGAGACAGAGACAGAGGAAAAGAAACAAGAGCGAGAGAGAGGAGGAGGGGGGGGGCAGAGACAGAGACAGGAAAAGAGAAAGAGAGAGAGAGACAGAAAGAGCAAGGGAAGGAGTGAGGGGGAGAGAAAGAGACAGAGAGAGAGAGACAGGGACAGATAGTGAAAGAGGCTGGGAGGGAGGGAAGGGAGAGAAGCAGCAGAACCGGGTGCCAACCGCCGCGATGATGTGCCAGAGTGGGGTACTGGGAGTCGATGACAGCTACGTGTAGACAGGCACCGGATAATGATGATGATGTCTGGAAATGTCATTGATATACACGAAGGTTTATACATGTACTGCATTCCACAGAATCGGTAAGGTTCCTACGATAGATAGGCCATAAACAAGTCTGCCACTTTGTAGCCAAAGGAAAGCAGTGGTGTTCGTCTGTCGTCGTCGACAATGACCACGGCTTCATGAAGTTGCTTTGAGTCAGTGTGTCCGGAGGTGACTGATCAATCCGATCCGGGCACAGAAGTAACGTCCACAGGTTGGACATCTATGGTCGGTTACTGTGGTTGAAGGGTTTGCAGCCCTAGCTTTCCGTGCAGCTCGTTTTTCTTGTGCAGATTGGATACGAGACACTTCTGAAGTGGTACATCCGGTTTTGATTCTTCTACGCCAGACTGTACGGTCGAGGGCAAGGTTTTCCCAATTCTCCCAGTCTATGTTGAGGGACTTTAGCGATGCCTTCAAGCTGTCTTTAAACCGTTTTCTCTGGCCTCCAACTGTTCTCTTGCCAGACGCTAGTTCCCCGTAGAGGAGTTGCTTCGGAATTCTGGTGTCAGACATCCAGTACACATGGCCAGCCCAGCGAACTTGACTCTTTTGAAGTAAAGTGTAGATGGAGGGAAGATTGGCTCTCTCTAGTACTTCTGTATCAGGGATCTTCTCTTGCCATCGGATATTGAGAATCTTTCTGGAAAGCAGTAACAGGTCACGATACTGCCTTCAAAAAAAATTATGCCGCTGGGCCTACTTCGCGTGCGTGGTATGAGTTTTTTTTTTACTGTCACAGTACTAGTCAGTTTTTTAATTCAACATTGAGAGAAAGATGCTTTCAGAATGTCCCAGAAGAATAAGCCTGTCTTTGTGTGTTGTTCATATTGTGTGTGTGTGTGTGTGTGTGGGGGGGGGGTTGTTTGTTTGCTTGTTTGTTTGTTCGTTCATTTGTTTGTTTTGGCAATGTTGTTTGTTTTTGTTGTTTCGTTTCGTTTCGTTTTGTTTTGTTTTGTTTTGTTTTGTTTTGTTTTGTTTGCTGTTTGTTTGTTTGTTTGTTTGAGGGTTTTATTTTGTTGTTTTGTTTGTTTTTGTTTATTTCCTTGTTTGTTTGTTTGTTTGTTTGTTTGTCTGTCTGTCTGTTTGTTTGTTTGTTTCGTAGGTCAGCTGAAGCAGACGGTCTACAGCTAAGCAGTAGCAAACTACATAGTCACAGAGATAAGGAATCAAAGGTCTTGGATTCCAACACAACAAAGGACAATCCGCGTGAATTATTCTTATTCTTATTGTCGCTAAAAGCCCAGCCGACTGCGTTGAGCCATATCAGAGCTATAAGCGTTTCTATACACACAGTACTTCAACAGGAACAAAACAAAATTAAAGAAAATTTAAGTATACATATCAGTGCATTCGTGCAAATAATCTAAGGAGGTGTCCCTTGCGTTGACCACTCTGTGCAATTTATCGTAAAAAATATACCTGAATATAAATGTAAACATAACTAAGGATACTAAAACATAAATGAAAATTGGCCCGAATTACCTAAAACTGCTTCCGCATTTCTCATTTTCCTAGAGCCAAAAATGCACTTAATATCATCATCATCATCAGATGCCCTGCCGCATGGCGTTGGCGACCATGGACTTCCAACCATCTCTATCTCTCGTTGCCCCTAGCATCTCCCCCACCCTCCTCGTCCCCAGCCACTCTGTAAGTCTGTCCAGCATTCTCTCCCTGGGTCTACCTGGTGCTCTCCTTCCCTCCAGCTTTCCCGTTGTGACCAGGTGCTCCAAATCCCCCTTCCTCATAAAATGGCCTATAAATGTTGCCTGTCTTTTCCTAATCTTCCTTATGAGTGATCTGTTTGTGTCTGCCTCCATCGAGACTGTCTCGTTTGTTTTCTTTGCTGTCCATGGAACTCTCAACATTCTTCTGAGAAACCATATGTCGGCTGCCTAAATCTTGCTCTGGCTTTGCTTGCTGAGTGTCCACGCCTCGCATCCGTACAACAGTATTGGTTCTACATAACATTCAAGGACTCTCTTTCTGATGTTAATTGATAGGCATTTGTTGGTAAGAATGCTTTCCATCTTCTTGAATGCTGTTTTGGCTTGGCCGATTCTGCCAGCTATTTCCGATGTGCATCTGCCGTCTGATGAAATGACTGTTCCCAGGTATTTGAACTTATTAACCTGTGTCAAGGCTGTGCCATTTGTTGTTATTTTGCACGAGGGGATTTCATGTTTTTTTTACTGATCACCATGACTTCAGTCTTCCTGCTGTTTAGTTTCAACCCCTTACCTTTGCTTTCTATTTCTACTATATTCACAAGGTTTTGTAGGTCCCTTTCATTTTCTACAATTAGCACGGTGTCATCTGCGTACCGAATGTTGTTTATCATTTTCCCTCCAACTTTTAATCCAGGGTCTTCTTCTAGGTTTCTCATGATGTTTTCTCTGTATAGTGAAAACAGATCTGGTGACAAAACACAACCATGTCTGACTCCTCTTTTGATGTTTTGGAAGAGCTTACATCGTTTTCTATTCTCATTGCAGCTGTTTGTTCCCAGTACATATTCCTGATTATTCGTAGACCTTTTCCATCAACATTGAGTCTTTCTCTAGTTGGTTGATCAATTCTTCATGTCATACCCGATCGAAAACCTTGGTATAGTCAATAGAGCATAAATACAAATCCTTATTCATCTCAATTGACCTCTCTATGATAGTTCTTAGGATGTATATGGCATTAATAATTCCTTTCCCTTCCACAAATCCACACTGTTCTTCTGCTATTTCTCTTTTGATTCTATTCCTTGTCCTCATCATGATTATTCTTAACAGGGTTTTTGTTACATGACTCATCAAACTGACTGTGCGATGGAGTTCGCATTCTATAGCCCCTGTCTTCTTCGGAAGTGCAATGAAAATTGATTTTGACATATCTTTGGGGATTTTTCCAGTGTCATAAATTTCATTTAGGAGGACTCTTATTTTTTTCTATGCCAAATTCCTCCAGGGCTTCAATCATCTCTGTAGTAATGTTGATTGGTCCTGGGGCTTTTCCTGGTTTCATCTTTTTCATTGCTGCTTTAACTTCATCTTTCATTATGGGTGGTCTTTCAAAGTTCTTTTTTATAATGCGTTCTTCGTTTCTGTCATCCTCAAAAAGGTCTTTAATGTACTCTCCCCATCTGTCGAGTATTTTGTCTTTTTCCATGATAAGCGTGCCATCTTTCGATTTTAAGCAACCAGTTGATGTGCATGTATTTTTCCTGTGGACGATTTCTTCAATTCGTCTGTACATACCCTGAGGATCCATTTTGTGTCGTTTTTCTATCTCTTTGCATTTTGTGTTCAGCCAAGCTTTCTTAGCTTCATTGTACCTATACCTGATTTCTTTATTTATCTTCCTGTATATATCCTCGTTTCTCCTTGCCCTCCTCCTTTCCTCCATCAAGCCCAAAATGTCATTAGTCATCCAGCTCTTTTTTGCTTTTCTATCTGCCTTAGGGATTTCTTCACAAGCTTCATTTATCGAACTTCTCAACTTTGTCCATTGTTCCTCACTGTCACCAACGTCTTCCAGAGCACTGAATTTGTTTTGAACATGTACATTAATTTATTAGGTATCATTTCATCTCTCTTTGACAGTCCAAGGTTTAGTTTGATGTTGCTTTTGATCTGTTTCCTTTTCCTCAATTTCAGCCTAAACCTTCCCACTACAGGATTGTGGTCACTGTTGCAGTCTGCGCCTGGTAGTAAAGAATTTCTAAATCTTTTGTTGATCAGAATGTAGTCAATCTGATTTTTGGTATTATCTCCTGGACTCATCCAAGTCCATTTTCTTCTGTTAGGCTGCTCAAACCAGGTGTTTCCTACTATGAACTCATTCATCTGTGCCCATTCTACAAGTTTCCCTCCCCTTTCATTTTGTGTACCAAGGCCATGAGGTCCAACTATATCCTCCACCCTATCCTGTCCCACTTTAGCATTAAAATCTCCCATTATGATTGTAACTTCTTGTGATTTACATTGGACCTTGGCCATCTCTAAAACTTCATAGAAGTTGTCGATGTCTTCCTGAGTACTTGCGGATGTTGGTGCATACACCTGTACGATGTTGATATCAAATGGTTTTAATAATTATATGAACCCAATAATCAGTTCTAAGAGAAAGTATATAAGACTTTACTGAACACATACAGGACCAGCAAAGCAGAAAATGATGGGAAGAAATGACAGAAAGCAAAGGTGCAAGGCAGAAACAAAGAGTGACAGAAAAGAGGAAATTTGTAGCACGGAATGTTCAGAAGCTGGGGATACTATGTATACTGAAAGAGCCCCTGGCATCCCCACTGGAGGAGCACTGTGCGTAAAGCGGACAGTTATGGTCAAGCCAAAGGCCAAGACAGCTGAATAGACGGACAGACCAGTGGTACATAACAATCTCCCGTGACGGGATTTTTTTCAACGCCGCCTGTATGGCTGCCAGATACCAGTAAAAAAAAAACTATTGGATTCCCTGTATATTGACCATCTTCCTTCGTCTGCAGAGCAAAATAAAATGTTATGACTGCATAATTTTCAGTGAGAGAAGCCCATATGCGCGTGCGTGCGTGCGTGCGTGTGGTGTGTGTGTGTGTGTGTGTGTGTGTGTGTGTGTGTGTGTGTGTGTGTGTGTATGTGTGTATGTGTGTGTGTGATCTCTCTCTCTCTCTCTCTCTCTCTCTGTATGTGTGTGTTTGTGTGTGTGTGTGTGTGTCATCTCTCTCTCTCTCTCTCTCTCTCTGTATATGTGTGTGATTGTGTGTTTGTGTGTGTGTGTGTGTGTGTGTGTGTAGTGTGTGTGTATAGTGTGTGTGTGTGTGTGTGTGTGGTGTGTGTGTGCGTTGCGTCTGTATGTCATCTCTCTCCCTCTCTCTCTGGAGTTGCCTTCCTTGTTCGGTTTCCGGCAAGACGCTTGTTCAAAAGTGAGTACAAAAACGTGTTTTTTTCGTGTTAAAGTTGTCCAGCATGCCTGTTGAAGGACTTCCAGCATCGTTAGAAAGATTTTGAACACAGTGCTGCAAGAAAAGGTTCTCTCATCGTTTAGAATTGATGGTAGGGGCAACCAGACAGTGGTGGTGTTGCGCCTGACGAACACATGTGCCAGTCAACACACTGTGACACAAGAAGATGGCTACAGTGCTGTGTATAGCAGAAAATGTCCATCTCAGGTTTATAGGGACAGACGAAGGGCTGAGGCTCACAGAAGTACACTTCAGAATCATCAGGCAAGTCATGTTTACTCTCCATCTGGTTTGTTTCTTCCCACCCCACCAAGTTTGTTTTATTCAAGGCTAACTGACAATATTACGGTGTGTGACACATTCCAGTACGACAGCCCTACCCAATCTGTGTACCTGAATCAGCACGAGAAACACGGCCTGTTGAACAGAATTGTTTGCAGCCAAACACGACCGCGCAACTAGACACAGAATTCCATGACAAAAACGGGTCAGGCAAGGAAACGAATACTGACATTGTTGACACGGAAAATGTCTACAGTGTGTATGGTTAAAGAGAAACAGTCAATAATGAAAGACAGTAATGTGGTTGATGTTCTTCTATCAGACGATCAAACTGATGGACAGAGTGAAGACAGTGTCAGCAGCGTAACTGATGTCCGTGATACACACCAGCAACACAGACCTACTGACAACTCCCATGTCACAATCAGTGATATCATGGCAGCTCTCAATGAATTGAAAAAGAAAATGGACAGTCCTATCAGTAGTTCCAGCCAAGACAAAGGACAGAATTCCAATGCTGGGGCTGTCACAAGTGCAGACCTTCCAACTGGACAGAATAGAAACAGGACAGATTTTTCACCCACCTAACTGACTGACTGGAACAAGTGTTTTTTTCCACCAGTGACTGTGCATAACGGTGATGAGTGATACATGACTTTAACATAACCGTGACATGGTTACCAGGTCACGATGTATGATCATGTTAAAAGTCAATCATGTTTGTCAGTGTCAATGTTTCACTGACCACCGCTCCCCGTCCCCTGTGTTCCCTGTGAATGGGCTGACAGCCTAAAACAGTAAAACATTCGTGTTCGTATTCTCTCTCTGTATGTGTGTGTGAGTGTGTGTGTGTGTTTGTGTGTTTGCGTGTGTTGTGTGTGTGTGTGTGTGTGTGTGTGTGTGTGTGTGTGTGTGTGTGTGTGTGTGTGTGTGTGTTGTGTCTGTGTGTCATCTCTCTCTCTCTGTATGTGTTTGTGTTTGCGTGTGTGTTCTGTGTGTGTGTGTGTGTGTGTGTGTGTGTGTGTGTGTGTGTATGTATGTGTGTGTATAGTGTAGTGTAGTGTAGTGTGTGAGTATGCGCGTGCATGCGTGTGTATGTATGTGTGTTCGTTTGTATATATGTATGTATGCATGTATGTATGTATCTATGTATCTATGTATCTATGTATGTATGTATGTATGCATGTATGTGTGTGTGCGTGTATGTGTGTATGAGTGTCCGCGTGCACGTGTGTGTGCGTGTGTGTGTGTGTGTGGACTCACCCAAC
>CM060311.1:91306231-91311231 GCA_030674185.1 Monoplex corrugatus | reverse complement strand
CAATACAGTACAGTACAACACAACACAATACAGCTCAATACAATACAATACAATGCAATATACAAAAAAACACAAAACCAGACGATGCAGCACAACACAATACAATACAGTACAACACAACACAATACAGCTCAATACAATACAATACAATACAATGCAATATACAAAAAAACACAAAACCAGATGATGCAGTACAACACAATACAATACAGTACAACACAACACAATACAGCTCAATACAATACAATACAATACAATGCAATATACAAAAAAAACACAAAACCAGATGATGCAGTACAACACAATACAATACAGTACAACACAATACAATGCAGCATAACACAACACAATACAATACAGTACAACACAATACAGTTCAATACAATATGACACAGGTTAGTTCAGTACAATCCAAGGCAATAGATGAGAACACAATACAGTACAATACACCACAATACAAAACAATACAGTGCAATACATCACAATACAAAACAAGACAATGCAATGCAACATAATACAATACGGTACAACATAACACAATGCAACTCAATACAACCCAAAGTAATAGATAACAACACAATACAATGCAATATACAAAAAAAACCCACAAAACAAAATGATGCAATACAACACAATACAAAACAGTGCAACACAACACAATACAGCTCAATACAATGACACTGGTCAGTTAAGTACAACCCAAAGCAATGGATGACAACACATACATTGCAATATACAAAAAACAAAACAAGACGATGCAATAAAACATAATACAATACAGTACAACACAACACAATACAGCTCAACACATAACGACACAACACATTTTGTGAGCTCCCACTACGAAATCAGTCTTAACTCACAATCAGTCGAACAGCACTAGGAGCTGAAAAGGTGACTGAGGGTCTATCTGGGGTGTTTTTGACTTGTTCTCAAAATTAGTTTCTGTAGACTATAATCTATCCCCCACAGACATTTTTTCTCTTGAAAAAATATTATTAATCAATTTAAAATGGTATTTCAATGCATTGATCGCAGCAGAAAGACCGCAGTTTCCTACCAAAAGTACCTATTTCTGTCTCACATTATAAACCATAACCTGTGCAGTACCCGCACATGTAATATACTGATGGAAAGCTCTTTGGTGCACCTTTCAGACAATAACAGCGACAATTAGAAACAAACTGGGTCAAAGCCACCAAATAAAGAAATTTAAGGAAAATGTGTAGGAGAGCACACAAAAACTTTTGAGGCCGTTTTCTCAAAATGGCCGCCATACAACTTAATGACTTTAAACATACATAACTTCTACATTTTTTGGAGTACAAGCTATATTCAAATACCAAAATAACCATCAGAATGTACACTTTCCAGTGATATGTATATCTCAAAATACCCAAAATACTAGTTAAGACTGATTTCGTGGTGGGAGGTCACATTTGAATTCAGTACAACCCAGAGCAATAGATTAAACACAACATAATGCAATATACCACGATACAACGTTGCACAATACAATGCAACAAAACGCAATACTCATCATCATCATCATCATCATCAGGTGCCCTGCCGCAAGGCGTTGGTGACCATGGACTTCCAACCATCTCTGTCTCTCATTGCCCCCAGCATCTCCCCCACCCTCTTCATCCCCAGCCATTCTGCAAGTTCGTCCAGCATTCTCTCCCTGGGTCTACCTGGTGCTCTCTTTCCCTCCAGCTTTCCCGTTGTGACCAGGTGCTCCAAATCCCCTTTCCTCATAAAATGGCCTATAGATGTTGCTTGTCTTTTCCTAATCTTCCTTATCAGTGATCTACTTGTGTCTGCCTCCATCAAGACTGTCTCGTTTGTTTTCTTTGCTGTCCATGGAACTCTCAACATTCTTCTGAGAAACCACATCTCGGCTGCCTCCATCCTGCTCTGGCTTCGCTTGCTGACTGTCCACGCCTCGCATCCGTACAACAGTATTAACACAATACTACATATTACAAAACAGAACAAGACAACACAAAGCACTTACAATACCATCAAAACAGGTCAATAGGGAGGGAGTAAAATGAGACAAAATGAGACATTCAGGAAATGAAACCAAATCAGATATGTGCATATAATTAATCAAACGTTGGATGATAGAGAAATGGACAGAGAGAGAGAAAGAGAGAGAGAGAGAGAGAGAGAGAGAGACAGACAGACAGACAGACAGACAGACAGAGACAGAGAGAGACACAAAGAGATAGAGAGACAGAGACACAAAGAGAAAGACAGGGGGAAGGGAGAGAGACAGGGGGGAGAGAAACAGAAAGGGAGAGAGGGGAAGAAGAGAGGAGAGAGAGTGGAAAGAGAGAGAGAGGAAAAAGGAGAGACAGAAAAAGGCACAGAGAGAGCAAAAGAGAAGAGAACGAGAGACAGAGACAGAGAGAGAAAGAGAGAGAGAACGAGAGACAGAGACAGAGAGCAAAAGAGAGAGAGAACGAGAGACAGAGACAGAGAGAGAAAGAGAGAGAGAACGAAGACAGAGACAGAGAGCAAAAGAGAGAGAGAACGAGACACAGAGACAGAGAGCAAAAGAGAGAGAGAACGAGAGACAGAGACAGAGAGAGAAAGAGAGAGAGAGAACGAGAGACAGAGACAGAAAGAGAGAGAGAAAGAGGAAAGAGAGAGAGGAAAAAAAGAGAGACAGACAGAAAGACAGAGACACAGCTAGAGTTAGTTGTCTATAATCTCACCACCACCTTACTCTCTAAACCCCCACCCCATCCCCACCCCCCACACATCCACCCCCACCCCACCTCCCAAAAAACCCCATTATTTTCTGGAACATTCCTGCCACGAACTATACAAGCCAAGAACAAGAAACAGAACGGTTTTTACCGTAAAACATGTGACAGAAGGTTGTAACCTTACGAGATGCATCCTGCACAACGGTGTCATTGTGTCTCTGTGCAGCTACACACATTCCACTGGATACGCTTGAAGGCAAAATAACAGCTAGTGTGTAGACACTGATGAGGATACCTGAGGAGGAGAGAGAGAGAGAGAGAGAGAGAGAGAGAGAGAGAGAGAGAGAGAGAGAGAGACAGGGGGGGAGATAGAGAGACAGACAGACAGACAGAGGGAGGAGGGAGTGAGAGAGACAGAGGGAGGAAGGGGGAGAGACAGAGAGAGGAAGGGATGGAGAGAGGGAGGGAGAGAGACAGGGAGGAAGAGAGACAACGAGATGGAGGGAGGGAGAAAGAGACAGTGAAGGGATGGAGGGTGGGAGAGACAGAGAGGGAGGGAGGGAGAGAGAGAGACAGAGAGAGGGAAGGAGAGAGACACACAAAGAGAGAGACAGACGGAGGGAGGAGGGAGACAGACAGAAAAGAGAGAGGTAGGGAGAGAGACAGAGACAAAAACAGATAAAGGGAAGGGGAGGGGAGAGGCAGAGAGAGTGAGAGAGAGACAGAGAGATAAAGAGGGAGGGAGAAAAAGAGACAGAGAGAGGGATGGATGGAGAGAGAGAGAGAGAGAGAGAGAGAGAGAGAGAGAGAGAGAGAGAGAGAGAGAGAGAGAGAGAGAAGCTATTCACTACATCTGAGCACTCAGTTTCTCTTGTTCTGCGAGAGAGACAGAGACAAACATACAAACAGGCAGACAAACGACAGAGAGAGAGAGAGAGAGAGAGAGAGAGAGAGAGAGAGAGAGAGAGAGAGAGAGAGAGAGAGAGAGAGAGAGAGATCTATTCACTATATCTGAGCACTCAGTTTCTCTTGTTCTGCGAGATAGACATAGACAGACATACAAACAGGCAGACAAACGACAGAGAGAGAGACAGAGAGAGAGAGAGAGAGACAGACAGACAGACAGACACAGACAGACACAGACAGAGACATGACAGAGTCTTCAGACTTCATAATTTTTATTACTCAAGGATAGTAACATTAGGTCCCAAGTTGTCCTTGCTACTCTGGACACAAAATTTCACTTATAAAATAGAGAGAGAGAGAGAGAGAGAGAGAGAGAGAGAGAGAGAGAGAGAGACAGAGAGACAGAGACAGAGACAGAAACAGAGAGACAGAGAGAGAGACAGAGACAGAGAGAGATAGAGGAGAGACAGACAGTTGAGCAGACAGCTGGAAAGACAGACAGACAGATAGGCAGACAGACAGAGACAGACAAAGGCAGAAAGAACGAGACAGACGTGGGGAGAAAAGACGATAAAGAGAGAGAGAGAGAGAGAGAGAGAGAGAGAGAGAGAGAGAGAGAAGAGGAGAGAGAGAGAGACACAGAGAGAGAGAGAGAGAGAGAGAGAGAGAGAGACGGGAGAGAGAGAAATAAAGTGGTAATTTATTAAGTGATACCTCAGCTTTCTCGAAAAGGAACATGACGTAGCAAAAGCAATGATTAATATGAAACAGCAGGTTGTAAAAAGGTGATGATATGGCATGCAGGTATAAGTGCATGTATGTGATAAGAATACAAACCTTCGTCACATGAAAAACACATTCATCAACTGAGCATATTTGTTTGTAATTTCACGTTTCTTGAAAAAATACATACTTAACAAGAAACAACTGAAGTTGCAGAATGGGACCCAGAGCAAAAATACCTCACCACTGACAGGACAACCTCCCAACCCCTGATGCCACGTGGTAACCATTTCATCAACCAAGAGCGGGGGGATGGCTGTCCTTGAGTTATATGACTCATTCGGACCCAGTCATCAGTTGTTTCATCGTTGTTTTCGTCGTTACTTGCCGAAAGTTCCCTAACTCGAAAACGACACGGCTTTTTATAACATTTATGAAGGACATATTCCTGCCAAAAATTTGACAGAGCAGGACAACAAAGCAAAAAGTACGATTCGTCATTTTTAGCGCATTCTTACCTAATAGGCAAATCAGCGCATGCTCTGGAACATTTATGTATTTCTGTACAGATTTTGATCAATTGCAATACTGGGTATCCCCGATCCAAATTTAGACATATTCCGCTTAGTATGCCTGTCAACGATCCAATAACAG
>CM060311.1:91288731-91293731 GCA_030674185.1 Monoplex corrugatus | reverse complement strand
CGTCTTTACTCGTCCCTGTCTGATTCTCAACTGACTACAGTATATATACATTTCACAGTGAACAGCAATCAGTTATCATTTAAACGAATATCATGCTGTGCTGTTATCCGCACGCTGTTTACTGTTAACACACGTCACATCTCCCTTTCTTTAAGGAAACAAAATCAATTAATCATTTTTCCTATCTTTCAGTCCATACGAAATAAATGTGTTTCCTACCTTTATCACAACATTAACTTAACAAACACTCATTCTCACACATAGGGCCCAATCATTCATTCACCTCATTTTATCTCTGATCATTATACTATCCATCATCATCATGTCCATATTTCGCAATGCTTTCAGTTCATCTGATTGTGGTAGAGTCTTCAGTTTCATTCATATTTCAGGAAATCTGGCCTTTTGCTTTGTCTTCCAGATCTTGTTCTGTAAGGAGAACTAACTGGTTCGGGTTGTCCTGAGCTTGTTTGTTTGATAACTTTATCTGGCTCCTTGATGCTGGTTGTCTCAGACATTTTGATGACTGGTGACTGATCAGATGAGTTCTCATGGACAGACGATGCTGGCGTCCTGACATCTGTTCCAGTTCCAGTTTTCTTGTTATCTTCCAGCATCTGTTTTGATGGTACGATGATTTGCTGTTGCTTGCCCGATGTGTCGAAGTGCCGAACTCTTGTTTTCTTTTGATTTTTCTTGGGTGTTCTGCAGCATGAAGCAAAGTGATTATTTCCTCCACAAGCTTTGCATTTTCTTCCAAATGCTGGACATTTCTCTTTTGCTCTTGGGTGCATTCCACCACAATATCCGCATTTCTCTCTGTACTCTGGTTTGTTTCCTTTGATATACTGCTTTGCTGTCTTCTTTTCTTTGAAAGCTTGGACTTCCTGCGTGTCCTGCGTTTTTCTCATCATTTGGACGGTTTGATGTTGACTTGATTCATGCGCTCTGCACATATCAATACATGCAGTCAATGTCAGCTGTCGCACTTCCAGTAATTTTGATCGCAGAGTCTCGTCATGTACACCCAGTATGATTTGATCTCTCAACAGTCTGTCTTCCAGTGTACCATAGTTACAGGTCTTAATCAGTCTCCGCAGTTCTGCTATAAACTGTTCGATAGATTCTCCTGCTGCTTGATGTCTGCAGTTGAATCTGAATGCTTCATAAGTTTCATTGGTTGAACCCACACAGTATTCTTCGAATTTCTGGAGAACAGTGTCAATGTCATTTCTTTCAGCTTCATTAGCAAATGCCAATCCTTCATAGATGTCCATAGCATCCAGCCCGATGCAAGAAAGAAAAACTGCTGTTCTGTATGTTGAGTCTTCTTCTGTCTGTGTTGTCACAATTTCATAGCTGTCCCAAAGCCTCTTGAATTTCCTCCAGCTGCTCTACAGATTTCCTCCATTCACATCAAGTTTAGGAGGCAAGGGAATCTTGGCATGTCGTCGACTGGCTTTCCTCTCTACTTGTTCATCTTCCATGGTTGAACTTTAGTCTTCAATATTCTGGATTTTTGTTAGAGTTCGTAATCCCACTTCTGACACCATGTTTCGTTCTTTCTACAGCCAACTCGGAAGACAAGGGCAATGCTTCTTCGTCTTTACTCGTCGCTGTCTGATTCTCAACTGACTACAATATATATACATTTCACAGTGAACAACAATCAGTTATCATTTAAACGAATATCATGCCGTGCTGTTATCCGCACGCTGTTTATTGTTAACACACGTCACAACCAACTACCCACCCAAGCAAAGGAATAAACACGACAGTCGCACGCCGCCCAGCCCAAGGGAGTTAACACAGAGAAATGCAACCAATAAATCATGCATAAGTTTTGTCCCTTGTATTTCTTCGAATTTGGACTATCCTCTTCCCCAACACCCCCAACACGTTTTAATTCTCTTTGCTGTTCACCATGCTCTCTTCACTTCCTATTATTTGTCCGATTTTGTTTTGTTTATGTTATTGTTTGAAATGCTGCACTGCTTTGATGTAGGGCCTACTGAAATTGAGAATTTACTTGGTGTGTTTCTGAGTTTTTATCTATCTATCTATCTATCTATCTATCTTATCTATCTATCTAACTACCTATCTATCTATCTATCTATTTATCTACCTATCTATCTATCTATCTGTCTGTCTATCTATCTATCTATCTATCTATCTATCTATCTATCTATCTGTCTAACTATCTATCTATCTATCTATCTATCTATCTATCCACCTATCTATCTATCTATCCGTCTGTCTGTCTGTCTATCTATCTATCTATCTATATCTATCTGTCTATCTATCTATCTACCTGTCTATCTATCTGTATGTCTGTCTGTCTGTCCGTCTGTCCGTCCATCCATCCATCCATCCATCTGTCTATATATATACAGTATCTATCTATCTATCTATCTATCTATCTATCTATCTATCTATATATCTATCTATCTATCTATCTATCTATCCATCTATCTATCTATCTATCTATCTATCTATCTGTCTGTCTGTCTGTCTCTTTATCTATATGTTTGTCTGTGTATCTGTCTATCTATCTATCTGTCTACCTATCTATCTACCTATGTACCTACCTACCTACCTACCTACCTACATATCTATCTATCTATCCTCTCTCTCTCTTATCTATCTATCTATCTATCTATATGTCTATCTATCTATCTATATATATATCTTATCTATCTATCTATTTGTCTATGTATGTATGTATGTATGTATATATCTATCTGTCTGTCTGTCTATCTATCTATATGACTATCTGTCTGTGTATCTGTCTATCTATCTGTCTACCTATCTACCTATGTACCTATCTATCTATCTCATGTATGTATGTATGTATGTATTATCTAATTATCTATCTATCTATCTATCTATCTATCTATCTGTCTGTCTGTCCGTCCGTCCGTCGGTCCGTCCATCCGTCCATCCATCCATCCATCCATCTATGCATCCGTCCATCCATCCGTCCATCCATCCATCCATCTATGCATCCGTCCATCCATCCGTCCATCCATCCATCCATCCATCTAAAATCATACATACATATACACCGGCGCACGCATACACGTAAACACACATTTGCATGTCCAACCCAGCTACCCACACACACATACAGCCCAATAACTAACCTTCATTTTCGTTGCTCACATTTCCCATACATGTAATGAAGGATTGAAGTCTGCCCAAAAAGAAATGTCAAACGCTAATGGCATCGTCACATTAGGCAATGAATGTTGTTGTACAGCTCCCACATCTGCTCAGTCAACTGCTGGTTTCAGCGGGCGGGGAAGTCAAGCCGGCAAATGTAAGACTTCCAGTCAGAAAGTCCAGGGTTCAATCCTGCCCGGGTATCTCCGGTTGCTCACATTTCCCATACATGTAATGAAGGATGGAAGTCTACCCAAAAAGAAATGTCAAACGCTAATGGCATCGTCACATTAGGCAATGAATGTTGTTGTACAGCTCCCACATCTGCCCAGTCAACTGCTGGTTTCAGCAGTTTCACTTGATCTCTCAGAGTGTGCGAAAAAAATGCAAGCACTTAAAACCCTTTCATATGTATAGGATGGACTTTGGTTTTGTGTTTGTTTGTTTTTTGATCTCTCGGATCAGCTTGTGCGAAGAGCTGCAAGCTCTTAAATCCCTTTCGTGTGTGTACACATGTAGAATATCATATATGTGCCTTAAAGCTGGATGGAAAGAGAGCATCAGATAGACCCAGGGAGAAAATGCTGGACGGACTTGCAGAGTGGCTGAGGACAGAGAGGCGGGGGAGGGGGGGGGGATATGTACTGGCAGCGACAAGGGATAGATTCGTATGGAGGATCATAATCGCCAACGCCAATGCAGCAGGGCACATGATGAAGACTCCCGCACTATATCCACCGACTGCAAAAACTTAACCCTTTGGCTCCCTCACCCTATCCACCTGCAGGAAGCTGGTGGATAGGATGAGGGAGTCAAAGGGTTAAGTTTTTGTTTTTTGCTGGCATGGTTGGAAGTGCAGAATGCTGATGGACAGGACATGGGAATCAGAAGGGTTAATGGAGCATGGAAAACTCAAGCTGTTAGGCGAGCTGACCACACACACTTCACTATGTTGTTGTACAGTCTGTATCTTCAGTGAGCGTGTATGCTGTAGGTGTTATTATATTTCCTTACCCCAGCTGCTGACATGACTTACAGGACCTTCAACGTATCTATTTGATATTTTACATGTTCAAGATTGATATAGTCTTTTATTCTTGAACTGACCAAACACACACACATAGACAAGACACAACATACATAGGTTGCTTCCAAGGCATACAGGTAATACCAAAGAAATAAGAGGGAAGCAGGGAGAATTTTTATAATATTAATCAAAGAACATAACTTGAGAGTCACGTAGAAATCATCTCCCATGTTGTAAACTTCTCAAATCTAACACAGTTTGCGCTACCCATTCAGCTAGCATAGAAGCAGATACAAAGCACAAAAACTGTAACATTTTCTTCCACCATTTCATGGTCTTGCGATGAAATGGTGTGTATGCCATGAGCTGATCACTTTTGTCAAACCCTGCCATGTTGTTGATGTAGTCCTGCACAGCTTCCGGCTTCATTTTTTGGTTGTTGGGGTTGGTGCGGGATACCACATTCCTCATCTGCCTGGGGTCCATCTCGGTGGTCAGGAGATGGACCGGCTTTTTGTCCATCCACCTCAGCACTGACACAGCTCCTGCAATCAAAAGTGATGTTCAAGGACTGAAATAACTCAGACAAAACACATACGCACACACACACACACACACACACACACACACACACACACACACACACACACACATACACACACCTTACACACATACACTACACACACATGTACACACAAATTCATACACATACTCAAAAACAGTAAGTTACACACACAAAAACACATACACAGTAAAGTACAATATACAATCAGTCACACACACACATGTACACACACTCTCACATACACAC
>CM060311.1:91261231-91268731 GCA_030674185.1 Monoplex corrugatus | reverse complement strand
TGGGTCAGATGCATCATCCAACTGTACAATCGATATCACTTCAGTAACAATCACTTAACGTAATCAGTCCCTCTCTCAATCAATCAATCGATCAATCATTTAACCAGTAAATCAGTCATCCAGTGACTTAATGACCAGATAACCTAGAATTTAACTGAGTTCAATATATCAATTTGCAATCGTTACTTCAAATAACGCGAATCAATCATCCATACATTCCATAATTCAATCACTGATCGATCAATAGCTAAAACCATCAATCTATAAATCGATCAGTCGGTGAGCCACCCATCGCCATCAATTAACAAATCATATAATCATTCCGTTGTCAGCTAATCATGCGTTCAGTTTATCAATTTATTCACCAGTGAATCTAAACCAGTCAATGGAATTAATGTACAATGAAGTGAAACAAGAAATATATGACATAAGAGCAATTCGACCCCAAAACAGTCGGTTAATTGGCAAAAACAGACATTCATAATGCCAATCCATTAATCAGACTAATCGCAGATCAGTCACTCATTTACCAAAACAATTGACATTGAGACAATACCAAATGATCATTCAACGCATATTTAGCACTTCGTGCATCTTTTAGTTCAGAGATAACTCAATCTTCGGCGGTCAGCAATGGTTCAGGCCATAGACTGAATTGAAGGTTATGTATAAACGCACATACACACATACACATCTATATACACGCACACATACATAATCACTCATACATATATACATACATAGATATATATACATATGTACCCACACATATACATAATGTAGATACTATCACCTATATATGCACATAAGTACACCAACGTCAATGTGAATACACAGGCACCTATGCACATGTGTCTCTATATGAGCACCCCTTTCATATTCAAATAAACATTTTTTTTCTTTACAATTGAAATTAATTATTGTCTGAAATTCTAGTGCTAGTATCTACATAACTATTTACTTTTCTTCTCCTTTTAACAATTTTTTTCTCCTATTTATGGCGTGGAAAACGTATCTGGATACGCTGTGGCTTCGGTGGCTATTTGTTGATTGGAGCAGTATGCACATAGGCATGCTGACTAAATCCTTTAAAAATTTCGCCCTGAGATCAGCGTAAGTGGAACATCTAAATAATAAGTGTTCTTCGTTTTCAGATTCTGTCCTGCAAAATGGACACACCTTTTCTTGATCACTGTATCTATTTATATTATTGTTTAGTGGTAAAACGTTCAACCTTGTTTGTGAAAGGGCAACTCTGAAACAGTATATATCAATAGAGTCAATGTACTTATCTTTTTCAAAGATAGTCTTAAATGATCTGTAGCTTTCATACCTATCTCTGTCTCTAAGTGACCCAGACCATTCTTGAATATATAAGTTTACAAGTCTCCGTTTAAATACACACAAAAAGACTTTTACATCACCAACACCTTGTTGCAGCCACACGATATTAAATCCCGTTTCACACAAAATTTCCCTTATTTTTGAAGCCCAGCATTCTTTCCCAGCCCTGTCAAGTTCCACTAACATTTGATAAGCCTTATAAGGTAACCTATTTGGATTCATTTCCAGTAATTTAAACCAATATCTAAGACAGGTAGTTGAGGAGTTGACATAAAGAGGATATCTTCCCAAATCCCCATATACCATCTTGTTAGGTGTCCTGACTGGAACACCCAACAGTCTTTTGCACGATACCAAATGTACTTTCTCTATATGTTCGAGTCTGTTAAGTCCCCATATCTCAGAAGAATACAACAAATAGGTTGAATTTTTGCATCAAACAACTTGAAGAAAGTTTCCATAGTCATGTCTTTATATTTTTGAAAAGTCCTGTTTAATAGCAAAGTTGCTTTTTTACCTTTTGTCACCAAATGTTCTGTGCCGGCCTTGGTGCTAATCATTGTGAAACTGAACCCCAGATAATAATATTTACTAACTACTTCCAATTTTGTCCCTTTGTAAAACCATTGTTCATGTCGTCCTAAGAAGCCCCCTCTTCTGAAAACCATAACCTTAGTTTTTTCAAGATTAACTTCCAGTTTCATGCTGGCACAGTATGTCTGCAAGACTCTTAACTGGTTTTGCAAACCATTTGGTGTTGTTGACAGAAGGGCTACATCATCTGCAAAAAGAAGAATGAATATTTCCATTGAACCTGGCATCAACTGGATGCCATGTCGCCCCTTTTCATCCATACAATTGGCTAATTGATTTATTAATACCGAAAATAAAGTAGGGCTTAAGACACATCCTTATCTCACGCCTATGGGGTTATCGAATATTTCAGATAATTCCCGGTTTGCCCGAATACATGAGCATAATGATTCATACATTGCTTTTAGCGAAACCAAAAACTTCCCTTTTACTCCTTGATTTTGAATACACTTTAAGAGTTTGTCATGCTGAACCGAATCAAAGGCTTTCTTAAAGTCTACAAAAGCAACATATAGTTTTCTACCTTTCTTGCACATAGTTTTCTGAACCATAGCGTACAGACTGAAAATTTGATCCACTGTAGAATATTTTTTCCTAAAACCTGCCTGACTTTCTGATATTAAATTATTGTTTTCTAACCAAGCATACAATCTAGTATTCAGTATTGATGTGTAACATTTTGAAACAATGCTTAATAACGACACACCCCTGTAATTGTCCACTTTATCAGGATCTCCTTTCTTAAATATTGGTATGATAATAGCTTTTGATCAATCTTGAGGATAAATTCCTCGGTCGAATAAAGTGTTAAACAGCTTCAAAAGAAAATTATGGATATTTGTGTTACCATTTTTTAACATCTCGGCTGTAACACCGTCCATTCCACTGGCTTTACCTATCCTCAATTTTCTGATGGATTCTCTGACTTCTTCTATAGTTATCTTAGAATTTAATGGGTGTTCTGTTGATTCATTTAAATCTACTTCGACAATGCAGCGCTCATCATTTGTTGATCTGTTATCTTGAAATACGTTTTTAAAATGACTGAACCATTCATCAATACTTATATTGTTAGTGAGTTTGTTTTTGGTACCATACCCTATATTTCTTAACTCAGTCCAAACTGCGATGAATTTGAAATATTTCTGGCTAAGCATTCTGCTTTTTGTTTATTATACTGCTGTTTTTTATTCTTTAATAATTTTTTATACTTCTTCCGTGCTTCACAATACACAACTCTATCATCCTCATCTTTTGTTTTTCTGTAGTGTTTGAGAGTTTTTCTGCTTTCTGCTTTTGCTTTCTCACATTCACCATCAAACCAATCAGATCTTTTTCTCTTCTCTGTACATTTCTTACGGTACATACAAGCACCAGCTTCTTTGAGATATTCAACAAATATGGTTAAAGCCTTATCTACATTAGTGTCTAGAGTATCCGAAGCCAATGTAAGTCTTCTCTGAATGTGCTCACTTTGTAATTTGTTTGTATAATCATCTTTCTTATTTTCTTGCCATATGAACTTTTGTGTGATGTTATTTTTTGATACTTTTCCCTCCGCTTTTATTCCTGTTTCAAGCTTTCGCTCCACTTTCATTATAACCGGTAAATGATCTGATTCTGTGAGACTGTCAACATCTAATGCAGCAATTTTAATTGATGAAAACAGATCACATGATACGATGAAATAGTCAACTACACTCGACCCTGAAACTCCAATGTATGTATAACTACCATCAAAGTCCAGTTTACACAGACCATTTAAAATGATACAGTCAAACATACTGCATAGCTCGAGCAGTTGGTTTCCAAAAACATTTGTGCGGCAATCATGAGACTGTCTCAAAAAATCACTGTATACCGAAAGATCAGTTAAAACACTGCCACTGTCATATCCAAATGAACAGTAGTTACCATCAGCTGTTCTTGCATTTAAATCACCAGTCAGCAAAACATAAAAGTCGTCGTGCGAAACTTGTAAATCTAACAAACATTGTTCCAACACTTCCATACCAAACCCATCATGCTGATTATTCCAGTATGTGGAATCATGAGGGGGAATATATGTACATACAAACATTATAGGTTTATTTGTTGAAAACAAATCTTTGTTGATTTCAACAATAATAGCATTTTCGTTTCCAACCTCAATTCGTTTAACAAACGATTTTAAAGTCTTTCTTACCATAACTATTATTCCACCGGAATACCTTCCTTGATGAGATAGTTTCTTTGCTTTTAGTGTAAATACAACAAACTCTTGAAACAAAGATGAATCAAAATCATTCGCTATAAAGGTCTCAGTGAGACAAATGAAATCATGTTGCGAAATGAAATTAATGAAATCCTCATCATCCAGTTTCGGTAATAATCCATTCACATTATAAGTGAGAAATTTAATCTGTGGATTATTAACATTATGAACATGTAAATTCACCACTGATGGACACGATCTCATTTGGGATCCGTCCACATTTTGGGCTCCTGGTAAAGAACTTATTCTTTTGTTTTTACTACTTGCTGTAGTGGCCCGGCCGATGTCCTATTTATCAGTGCCCGAGGCACCACTAGAGCTAGTTTTGGACTTACATTTCATACTTTTATCGCCTTTTGAGCTATCAGCAGCTGTTCTTTTCATAGAGTCCAGAATACTGGTCTGACTGCCTGACCTGTCTGTTGTACTGCGCATCTGTCTGCTTCTCTTTTTAGGAGGGGCAGTACGTTTTGGCCGCTGCTGCTTCGGTGAACATGAACCACTGTCCTTTTCTTTCTCTGCAGAATCCTGCTGGGATTCTACAGGTGTTGCTTGCGTGTGCCTAGTGGACTCGTCAATGTGTCCATCTGACTCTGTCTGTGTCAGCCCTAAGTGCTGTTCTGACTTGTGTCATTGTTTTGTCAGTGTCTTCACGACTAACAACATCAAGGTCACTATCATTTTGCGCATCACTTTGTGAGACACTAACATCGTCTCTTACATCTGTAATACCATTTGGTGCTTCATTTCAGTATTGTATGTTCTACTATCTTCTGTCCCTGAACCTCGTCTGTGACAACTGATAAGTCATCATCAGTCACATCGATTTTATTATCGTCTTTCTCGCCATGATTATCGTCCGTGTACGAAACACTACCGTTATTGTCATCACTGTCTCTATCAGTATGATCATGTGCGCACTCCTCTCTGGTTATTTTTCTGCCAACATCTTTAACGTGGGTCATTTGGATATTGACTCGTGCTCGTCGTGAAACATTTTCATGGGTGACGGCAGTGCCTTCTTGGCGGTAACTGTTGGTATCATTTTGTCGGTGTCTGCCTGTATTAATAGTGAGTCGTCTGTTGTCACTGTCTTTAAGGAACACCATCTCCTGTGTCCTGTAATGACCGGCTCTCGCTGACATCCCTTCTGTGTCACTTCACTATAAGAAAAGTCTCCAGGAACAACAGGTGTGGCGGTATCCTGGTTGGAACCGTAACGAAACGGGCTCTTCCAACTTCTGTGACTTTCGATGTCTCTGTTATAGGTAGGGTTTGTATGGGAATGTCCTCTCCTCTCTGACACGTCCCTGGGACGTTGATATTGGTGTTCGTTGTCAGTAAGGGAGATCCTGGTGTTTTGTCTCTTCTTCCTTCGGTTCGTGACCATTTCCTAAACGAAATCGTCGTAATGGTTGGTGGGTGATCTCTGTTATAATGTCCATAGTTGAGCCTTGCCGGGTGTGTATTTACGGGCCGTGGATCTCTACTGTTTTTGTATTCTTCACGTCCAATGTCATGGGCCTGAGGCCAGTCTTCCATGCACTGTGTAGTATCTGGTGGGAAGTATTGGCCATTTTGTACTTCTGGTGGTATGTGTCCTGGCTGTTCCTCACATGGAGCTTTCCCCTGTGAATGTACGCTGTTTTGCCAAGCCCACGATGAAATGCGAGCATTTCCCTTTGGTAGGTAGTGAGGTCGGAGGCCACTCTGATTCCGTTGTACCTCATGCTGTCTCTTAATTCTGGATCTCTCAATATGGCCATTTTGTCAGCCCAGCGACAAAACTGCACCAGGACAGGACGAGGACCGCTTCCGTGGGTGCGCGGTTTTCCAATTCGAAATGCATGTACAATGTCTTCTTTGTACCAGTCTGGTTTCCTTGTGTGACCGTTGAGGACTTCTACGATAATTTCGGTTGTGACGTAGTCGTCCTCCAATTCTTGCTCCGCTACATTGATGAATATCAAGTTACATGCTTTTGCTTCTTTTTCAGTTGCTTCCAGTTTTCTTTCGAGTTTTTCAATTCTGTCCATCATTATTGTGCTATTTTCTTGGAGATCGTCAATTGATTCTCTATTTGTAAAAACACATTCCTTCAGCTTCCTGACTTCAGTAAAGAACTGTGAAAGTTTGTCGTCTAAGTTGCTGAACTTTTCTTCCATGGTTCTCTGTACTGCTGCTGAATGCAATTGTAGTGCATGTTGTATCTGTGCAAATCGCCAGTCAATCAAGTTAGGGTAAGGGGGTGGGTCACAATTTCCCTGAGCCATAATGCCGTTAAAGACAAGCTTCTTTTCACGCTCAGCGAACAAATGTTCACACAGAGAAATGATCCTTGGACGTTCTACAATTCACAGTGTCTTGTCTCTAAAGCAATGAAAGCACGTGCAATTTTCAACAGTGTACTGGTCCGACGACACATGTTAACTTGATTTGTTTTAACACATGGTGAAAACAGAAAATCCTTCATTGTCTCTACTAATTAATTCCGATGTTAATTGTGGACCATCTACTGACCTGATTCGTTGATCCATATCATTTTCAATTGCACACAACCTTTATAAACTCCTCTGTCAAAAATCTCTGTCCGCATTACTCTCAAACTGTCACAAATCGATGAAGAAGGGAGAGGGATGATCGCACGTCCGACGCATGTGCGAACGAGGAGAGAGGACGAGACATATGAGAGAAAGAGAGAGAGAGAAAGAAAGAAAGAAAGAGAGAGATAGAGAGAGAGAAAGAGATAGACAAAGAAAGAAAGAAAGAGAAAGAGAGAAAGAAAGAAAGAACGAAAGAGAAAGAGAGAGATAGAAGGAGAAAAAGAGAGAGAGACGGACAGACAAAGAGAGAGAGAGAGAGAGAGAGAGAGAGAGAGAGAGAGAGAGAGAGAGAGAGAGAAAGAAACAAAGAAAGAGAGAGAGAAAGAAAGAAAGGAAGAGAGAGAGATAGAAAGAAACAAAGAAAGAGAGAGAGAGAAAGGAAGAAAGAAAGAGAAGAGAGAGAGAGAGAGAGAGAGAGAGAGTGACAGCGAGAGAGCATAATAGATCTAGTACCAAATATTAAAAAAATCAGACTTCCAGGTCCCTGCCCCACCAGCACAACAGAGGCTGACGATGGTCATTAACAGGTCTCTGTCTTCTTTCTTTCACACCTGGGTACCGAGGGGGGCGGGAGAGGGAGGGCAGGGGGAGGTGGAGTACGTGTGACGGGATGGGAGGGATGTGCGGGGTAGGGGGTGGCAATGGGGATATGAGAAGAAATGGTCATCGTCAGCACAGTAAGCTGTAGTTCATCCACTGATATAA
>CM060311.1:91253731-91256231 GCA_030674185.1 Monoplex corrugatus | reverse complement strand
AAAGATCCAAAATGATCATGGCACAAACCTTACATTACGTAAAGATCCAAAATGATCATGGCATAAACCTTACATTATGTAAAGATCCAAAATGATCATGGCACAAACCTTACATTATGTAAAGATCCAAAATGATCATGGCACAAACCTTACATTACGTAAAGATCCAAAATGATCATGGCATAAACCTTACATTATGTAAAGATCCAAAATGATCATGGCATAAACCTTACATTATGTAAAGATCCAAAATGATCATGGCATAAACCTTACATTACGTAAAGATCCAAAATGATCATGGCACAAACCTTACATTACGTAAAGATCCAAAATGATCATGGCATAAACCTTACATTATGTAAAGATCCAAAATCATCATGACATAAACCTTATACCTGCGCATAAGCGGTACATGCTGGCAAAGTGTTGGGTGAGCTGTAGGAGGTAGGTGAAGCACCCGTCTAGTACAAACAGTTTAACCTATTAACAGCCAAAGCTCGGACATAAGCCATAAACCTTAAAGGACTGATAGGAATCATGCAACTTTTCTTTACAAAATGTTAACCCCTTGACTCCCCACCCAGTCCACCAGAATCCTACATTGCCAACCATGCGATTAAGCAAAACATAACCCTTTGATTCCCTCACGCTACCCACCAGCTTCCTGCTCTTTTCCCTCCAGCTTTCCTGTTGTCACTAAGTGCTATAATTTCTCTTGCCTCATAAAGTGTTCGGTAAATGTTGCTTGTCTTTTCCTAATCTTCTTCATTAATGTTCCTTTTGTGGTTTGTCTCTTTCGAGACTGTCTCGTTAGTTTTCTTTGACGCCCATGGAACTCTTAACAACTGACACGTTAAGAGTTCATAGAAAGTGTTGTTCCAATTTCCTCACCATCACTGCAGGTGTCTGTATCTCTCGGACTTACCTGACACCAGAATGTTTCACAAAAAGAATCGTAGAGTAGAGCCCTATCACGCAGTCTCATTTCAAACTACACCTCTATAGCATAATCCCTAAATCCCCATTTGTGTTTATTACCGTGAAGACAAATGTGACCTCCCACCACGAAATCAGTCTTAACACGCAGTCAGTCGAACAGCACTAGGAGCTGAAAATGTAACTGAGGGTCTGTCTGGGGTGTTTTGACTTTTTCTCAAAATAGATTTCTGTAGACTATAATCTATCCTCCACAGAAATTGTTTTTTTCTTGAAAAAATATTATCAATCAATTTAAAATGGTATTTTAATGCATTGATCGCAGCAAAAAGAACGAAATTTCCTACTAAAAAGTACCTATTTTTGTCTCTTATTATAAACCATAACCTGTGCAGTACCTCACATGTAATATACTGACGGAAAGCTCTTTGGTGCACCTTTCAGATAATGACAGCTAAAATTAGAAACAAACTGGGTCAAAGCCACCAAATAAAGAAAATTAAGGAAAATGTGTTGGAGAGCACACAAAAACTTTAGAGGCCGTTTTCTCAAAATGGCCGTCATCCAACTTAATGGCTTTAAACATACATAACTTCTACATTTTTTTTTTAGTACAAGCTTTATTGAAGTACCAAAATAATCTGCAGAATGTACACTTTCCAGAGATATGTATATCTCAAAATGCCCAAAATGCTAGTTAAGACTGATTTCGTGGTGGGAGGTCACACATTTTCAGATATGCGTGATCCTGCCAGACTTGCTTTCATGGTAATCTCAGAGATTTGATGGATCTGGAGGCGTTGTTGCAGACTCGAAAGAAGCTGCGTGGGTACAATGACAAAGAAATGATAAAAAAAAAAAATAATAAAAAGAGACAGAGACAGAGAGAGAGAAAGAGAGAGAGAGAGAGAGAGAGAGAGATAGAGAGAGACAGAGACAGAGAGAGGGGGGAGAGAGAGACAGAGACAGAGAGAGGGGGGGAGAGAGATAGAGAGAGAGAGAGAGAGAGAGAGAGAGAGAGAGAGAGAGAAGAGAGAGAGAGAGAGAGAGAGAGAGAGAGAGAGAGAGAGAGGTTCACGCGCAGAATTCATAGGCGTCTGAAAGCAATTAGCCGCGTTTTTCACCCTCTCCTAAGTTCACACAGCATGCCCACGCTTTGTTAGAGGTTGCTTCCCTTTAACGGACTGTCATCAAGAATTGTTGGCCAAAACAACAGCTCCAAGAATGAACTGGGCAGACGTTTAGGCAAAGGAGAGCGGCCGATGATTGACAAGTCTGAAGCTCTCTGTTGCTTGAAGTGGCTTCTTGTTTTGGAAGATGCTGCGTAAGGGTTATTCGTGTGTGTGTGTCTATAATTGTTTCTCTCTCTGTTTTGTTCTTCTCTCTCTCTCCCTCTCTCTCTCTCCTCTCTCTCTCCTCTTTCTCTGTCTCTCTCTCTCCTCTTCTTGTCTCTCTCTCTCTCTCTCTCTCTCTCTGTCTCTCTCTCTCTCTCTCTCTCTCTCTCTCTCTCTCTTTCTTCTCTCTCTCTCTCTCTCTCTCTGTCTCTCTCTCTCTCTCTCTCTCT
>CM060311.1:91226231-91238731 GCA_030674185.1 Monoplex corrugatus | reverse complement strand
CCTACCCCTTAGGATACGTGTATGAATACGAACAACCCCTACCCCTTAGGATACGTGTATGAATACGAACAACCCCCACCACTTAGAATAAAGTATGAATACGAACAACCACCACCCCTTAGAATACGAGTATGAATACGAACAACCCCACCCCTTAGAATACGAGTATCAATACGAAACAACCACCACCCTGAGAATACGAGTATGAATATAAACAACCCCCACCCCTTAGAATACCAGTATGAATACGAACAACCCCCACCCCTTAGAATACCAGTATGAATACGAACAACCCCCACCCTTTAGATACCAGTATCAATATGAACAACCCCCACCCCTTAGTATAAAAAGTATGAATATGAACAACCCCACCCCTTAGAATAAAAGTATGAATACGAACAACCCCCACCCCTTAGTATAAAAGTATGAATATGAACAACCCCCACCCCTAGTATAAAAGTATGAATACGAACAACCCCCACCCCTTAGTATAAAAGTATGAATACGAACAACCCCCACCCCTTAGAATACCAGTATCAATATGAACAACCCCCACCCCTTAGAATAACAGTATCAATATGAACAACCCCCACCCCTTAGAATACCAGTATGAATATGAACAACACCCACCCCTTAGAATACCAGTATCAATAAGAACAACCCCCACCCCTTAGAATACCAGTATCAATATGAACAACCCCCACCCCTTAGAATAACAGTATCAATATGAACAACCCCACCCCTTAGAATAACAGTATCAATATGAACAACCCCCACCCCTTAGAATAACAGTATCAATATGAACAACCCCCACCCCTTAGAATACCAGTATGAATATGAACAACACCCACCCCTTAGAATACCAGTATCAATAAGAACAACCCCCACCCCTTAGAATACCAGTATCAATATGAACAACCCCACCCCTTAGAATAACAGTATCAATATGAACAACCCCCACCCCTTAGAATAACAGTATCAATATGAACAACCCCACCTCTTAGAATACCAGTATCAATATGAACAACCCCCACCCTTAGAATACCAGTATCAATATGAACAACCCCCACCCCTTAGAATAACAGTATCAATATGAACAACCCCCACCCCTTAGAATAACAGTATCAATATGAACAACCCCCACCCCTTAGAATAACAGTATCAATATGAACAACCCCCACCCCTTAGAATACCAGTATCAATATGAACAACCCCCACCCCTTAGAATAACAGTATCAATATGAACAACCCCCACCCTTAGAATAACAGTATCAATATGAACAACCCCCACCCCTTAGAATACAGTATCAATATGAACAACCCCCACCCCTTAGAATAACAGTATCAATAAGAACAACCCCCACCCTTGGAATACCAGTATCAATATGAACAACCCCCACCCCTTAGAATAACAGTATCAATATGAACAACCCCCACCCCTTAGAATACCAGTATCAATATGAACCCCCACCCCTTAGAATACCAGTATCAATATGAACAACTCCACCCCTTAGAATACCAGTATGAATATGAACAACCCCCACCCCTTAGAATAACAGTATCAATATGAACAACCCCCATCCCTTAGAATAACAGTATCAATATGAACAACCCCCACCCCTTAGAATAACAGTATCAATATGAACAACCCCCACCCCTTAGAATAACAGTATCAATATGAACAACCCCCACCCCTTATAATACAGTATGAATATGAACAACCCCCACCCCTTAGAATACGAGTATGAATATGAACAACCCCCACCCCTTAGAATAACAGTATCAATATGAACAACCCCACCCCTTAGAATAACAGTATCAATATGAACAACCCCCACCCTTAGAATACCAGTATGAATATGAACAACCCCCACCCCTTATAATACCAGTATGAATATGAACAACCCCCACCCCTTATAATACCAGTATCAATATGAACAACACCCACCCCTTAGAATACGAGTATGAATATGAACAACACCCACCCCTTAGAATACCAGTATGAATATGAACAACCCCCACCCCTTAGAATACCAGTATCAATATGAACAACACCCACCCCTTATAATACCAGTATGAATATGAACAACCCCCACCTCTTATAATACCAGTATGAATATGAACAACCCCACCCCTTAGAATACCAGTATCAATATGAACAACCCCCACCCCTTAGAATACCAGTATCAATATGAACAACCCCACCCCTTAGAATACCAGTTCAATATGAACAACCCCCACCCCTTAGAATACCAGTATGAATAAGAACAACCCACACCCCTTAGAATAAAAGTATGATTATGAACAGCCCCCACCCCTTAGAATACCAGTATGAATATGAACAACCCCCAACCCTAGAATACGTGTATGAATACGAACAACCCCTACCCTTAGGATACGTGTATGAATACGAACAACCCCCACCACTTAGAATAAAAGTATGAATACGAACAATCCCCACCCTTAGAATACGAGTATGAATACGAACAACCCCCACCCCTTAGAATACGAGTATGAATACGAACAACCCCCACCCCTTAGAATACGAGTATGAATATGAACAACCCCCCCTTAGAATACGAGTATGAATATGAACACCCCCCACCCCCCTTAGAATACGAGTATAAATATGAAACCACCACCCCCCCCTTAGAATACAAGTATAAATATGAACCCCCCCCCTTAGAATAGAGTATGAGTATGAACAACCCCCACCCCTTAGAATACGAGTATGATTATGAACACCACCCCCCCCCCCCTCATCCCTTATCCCCTTACAATTTGTTTTCTTTAAATGCAAGGCAAATGTGACCGTCTGTGTTCAAGCAAATAGGAACCAGAGTAGAACAAAAACAGAAGCGGAACGCGCATTTGATATAACGAGGCAAGACAAACAGACAAGACAAGTTAAGACAAGGCAAGACACAAGACAAAACAAGCCAGGCAAGGGAAAGTAAGGCAAGACAAGAAAGTCAAGACAAGACAAGACAAGACAGACAAACAAACACGACAAGACAAAGACAAACAAACAACAAAACAAGACAAGCAAGACAAGGCAAGGCAAAGCAAGACAAGGTAAGGCAAGACACCGACAATAGTCAAGACAAGACAAGACAAGACAAGACAAGCAAGACAAGACAAGTCAAGGAGCAAGGCAAGTCAAGTCAAGACAAGACAAGACAAGTCAAGACAAAACAAGGCAAGATACAAGACAGGACAAGCCAGGCAAGGGAAAAGTAAGGTAAAGGCAAGGCAAGACAAGGCAAGGCAAGGCAAGACAAGACAAGGCAGCAAGGCAAGCAAGGCAAGGCAAGGCAAGGCAAGCAGGCAAGGCAAGGCAAGGCAAGGCAGCAAGGCAAGGCAAGGCAAGGCAAGGCAAGGTAGAAGGCAAGCAAGGCAAGGCAAGGCAAGGTAAGGCAAGCAAGGCAAGGCAAGGCAAGCAAGACAAGACAAGGACAAGGCAAGGCAAGGCAAGGGAAGACAAGGATAAGACAAGACAAGGCATGGCAAGGCAAGGCAATGGCAAGGCAAGGCAAGGCAAGGCAAGCAGGCAAGAAGGCAAAGCAGCAAGCAGGCAAGGGAAGCAAGGCAAGGCAAGCAAGGCAAGCAAGACAAGGCAAGGTAGGCAAGGCAAGGCAAACAAGGACAGCAAGGTAAGGCAAGAGACAAGACAAGCAGGCAAGGCAAGGCAAGACAAGGCAAGGACAGAAGGCAAGGCAAGGCAAGGCAAAGCAAGGCAAGCAAGGCAAGCAGGCAAGGCAAGGCAAGGCAAGGCAAGGCAAGGCAGGCAAAGCAAGGCAAGGCAAGGCAAGGCAAGGCAAGGCAAGGCAGAAGGCAAGGCAAGCAAGGCAGGCAAGCAAGGAAGAGCAAAGAAGGGCAAGCAAGCAGACAAGGCAAGCAAGAGCAAGGCAAGGCAAGCAAGTAGCAAGGCAAAGCAAGGCAAGGCAAGGCAGCATGGACAAGGACAAGCAAGGCAAGGGCAAAGCAAGGCAAGGCAAGGCAAGAAGGCAAGGCAAGGCAAGGCAAGGCAAGGCAAAGGAAGCAAGGCAAGGCAAGGCAAGGCAAGGCAAGGCAAGGCAAGGCAAGGCAAAAGGGAAGGCAAGGAAGGCAAGGCAAGGCAAGGCAAGCAGCAGGCAACCGGACAAATGTCACTTTTGTCAATCGCAAACATTAGACAAGCAAAGAACACAACAAGACAGAACAAGACAACAAAACAACAACAGAAGAACATAGCAACAAACAACAAGAACAAACAAGCAAACAAGCAAGCAAACACGAGACAGACAATGATAAGAAACCAACAAGAAGCAAAATAATCAACAAGCAACAAAGAAACAAGAATAACAAACGAACAAGGAAGAACAAAAAGAACAACAACAAAGAACAAAAAATAAGAACGAAAGGAAGAAAAATAACAACAAAAACAAAAAGAAGAACAAATGACAACAAAAAAAAAGAACATATAACAATAAAGAACAAATAGTAACAACAAAAGAACACATGAAGAAACAAAGACAAAACACAAACAACAAGAACAAAAATAAAACAAAGGAGAACAAATAATACAAACAACAAAAAAAAAACAAACAACAAGGGGAAAAGCAATAACAAACAAAGAGAACAAATAATAACAAAAAAGAACAAAATAAAAAACACAAACAATGAAGAAACGAACAAAAACAAAACACCAAAACAGAACATTAACAAACAACAAAACATAAAACAACAAACAAAAATCAAGAAAAACAAATAATAACAAACAAAAGAAAAACAATACAAACAACAAACTACAAACAACATACAACAACAAACAAACAATAAACAACAATACAAAAACAACAAACAACAACAAACAACAAGAACAACAGATGACAAACAACAAACAACAATAAAAAACAACAAACAAAAAACAAACAAGAAAAAAGAAACATCAACCAACAACAACCACACCACACCACCACCACCACACCACCAACCAACCAACAGTAATAATATGAAAAATAAAAGGTGAGCATAAAGGAATTTGCCTAAGTGCAATGATCCTAAAAATGTCGCAATGTTCATGTATACATATTCTGTCCTGAGTCTGGTTTTCTGAAGCAAACGTCCATCTGTTCCCACCTTTCTGTTTACACGCTCTATGATGTATGCCAGTGAAGGCCAGGATCCTTAACTCTTTTAAAGTATCAGTTTCACTTCCTCATGATAACGTCTCCGCGCTCAGAATTTAAACTCCATATGCACTGACGCCACAAAGGCCTTGTGATGTAGAAATCCATAACGATGACAACATAAACCAAAAGCCTGCAGGTACACACTATGGGTCGGCAAGATCTTGAGGTTCTACCTAGTGTATGGGTTTTAGTTACATTTTTATCTTGTATCTTTGTATCTTTACCTTTGGAGGGAAATAGAGCACCGGGTAGACCCAGGTAGAAAATGCTGGACGGACTTGCAGAGTGGCGAGGACGAGGGGGTGGGGGGTGGAAAGATGCTAGGGGCAACGAGAGATAGAGACAGATGGAAGTCCATGATCGCCAACGCCATGCAGCAGGGCACCTGATGATGATGATGATGATATTTGTATCGAATGTTATATAGAACCAATACTGTTATACGGTTGTGATGCGTGGACAGGCAACAAGCAAAGCCAGGACAAGATTGAGGCACCTGAGATGTGGTTTCTAAGAAGAATGTTGAGAGTTCCATGGCAGCAAAGAAAACAAACGAGACAGTCTTGATGGAGGCAGACACAAGCAATCATTTATAAGGAAGATTAGGAAAAGACAGGCAACATGTATAGGCCATTTTATGAGGAAAGGGGAATCTGGAGCACCTGGTCACAACGGGAAAGCTGGAGGGGAAGAGAGCACCAGGTAGACCCAGGGAGAAGATACTAGACGGACTTGCAGAGTGGCTGAGGACAAAGAGGGTGGAAGAGATGCTTGAGGCAACAAAAATTAGAGACAGATGGAAGTATGTGTGCGTGCGTGCGTGTGTGTCTGTTCAGCGCTTAGATTTGATTTTATCAAGATTTTGCGCTATATAAATATTGTAATTATTATTATTATTATAGTCCATGATCGTCCAACGCCATCGGCAAGGCACCTAATGATGACGATGATCTTTTTATCAGTTTTCATGGAACAATCTAGACAACATTAACGTGAGATGTATGTCTCAAACTGCTATGTTAAAAAATGGACAAAGGGATGAAACATAACGCCTCTTTAGTAATAAATGACCTCACAAACCTCCTTTACAGTAAAAAATCAGAAATTAACCTGGAAAATATACGACATAAAGCCTTCATCCGTCTATCAACACAGTTTAGTCTCCACCATCCAAACTCCTCCAGTCCATCCATTCTCTACTCCCGATGAAAAAGGAAACTCTCTTTCTCTCTCTGTCTCTGTCTCTGTCTCTGTCTCTCTCTCTCTCTGTCTCTCTCTCTCTCTCTTTCGTTCTTTCTTTCTTTCTTTTTTTCTTTCCCTCCCTCTCTCTGCTCTATCTGTCTGTCTGTCTGTCTCTGTCTGTTTGTCTGTCTGTCTCTCTTTATCTCTCTTTCTCTGTGAAAAGAAGCATATATAATTCTCTCCCTCTCTCTCCCCTCTCTCTCTGTCTGTCTGTCTCTGTCTTGTCTCGTTCCCTCTCTCTCTCTTTCTCTCTCTCCTTCTCTCCTTTCCTCTCTTTCTCAGCAAAAGAAGCATATATATTGCTCTCTCTCTCTCTTTCCTTCTGTCTCTCTCTCCTTCTCTCTCTATCTGTCTCCCCTTCTCTCTCTCTCTCTCTCTTTCTCTCTCTCTTAAAACCCTCTCTTAACTCCCTTAAAAGAAACATCTAACCTTGGTGGACATGACCTCACTGTCTAGTAATGTGAATACTAAGCAAGACGTTTTTGCCAGCAAACTTTTGGAATGGTGATGGGGGTTCCTTGGCCTCTTGACAACCATAGACATAAAACACAGAGTGTCTGCAGGTAAGTCTGTTTTAGTGGTCCAGAGGGAAATTGGATTTCTCCATTTTCTGGCTGATGTATGGCTTTGAGAGTGGACAGTGGCGTCAGCAAGATAGCCACACACACACAAAAATAGAAAACCGCCTTGAAGACATACATTTGCATGCATTTTATACATAGACTTTAACCCTGTCTTCTTTCTCTCTCTGTGTGTGTTCTTTCGGCCATCAGTCACAGCTCGCCAGTGTAAATTGCCTTAAAAAAACTCTTACAGAGAATTTACAAATGTGCCGTGAAAACAGTTCTGAAAACATTATGGTCGACTATCGTGGTCGATAAGTCCAACCTAGCACTTTATTTATGTACCCTGATATGGGATCTCAGGCCAAAGTCTGATGCACACAGGCGGCCGCATACTGGACACTCAATGGAACGTTTTGCAGAGTTGGTTCTGGCCTTGATTGCTGCACGCTTTTCCACTTGGCTGCTTCGTCTTTCATTTGCATAAGCTTCATAAGTTCACCATAGCAGAGCTGCTTTGGAAGCCTGTTATCCTGCAAGCGCATGAGATGTCCAGACCATCTTAGCTGAGACTGTGTTAGCAGTGCATCTATGCTTGGCACCTGGGCTTACAAAAGTACATTCACGTTGAGACTCTGTTCTATCATTTGATGTTTAAGATACGTCAGAGGCAGCACTGGTGAAACTGATGTAGTAGCTGACATGCCTAGGCAGAGATCCAGGACTCGCATCCATACAGCAATGCAGTCAGGTCTACTGTATACTGCGCACTTCGTCTCCAGTTTCAATCCCAGTTTCAGAGAATTTACAATGCACCGTCAAAACAGTTCTGAAAACATCAAGTTTAAGAAAACAATTTAAAAAAAGTGATTTACCACTGAAAGAGACGTTTGCTATCATAAAGGAATATTATAAAAAAAAAGTCCAGCTCTGTCTCGTGCATTCTTTTACGTTCGTCTTTACAAATTTTACAGCCTCATGCACACTCAGATTGCATATATCTTTTATGTATAGCGTGATATCAATCCTGTCGCTGTATATACATTTGTATTAGATTGTATTAGACATTTTAGTACTTAGGCAGCCATCTCGTCATTAACATTTATACAGGCAGCCATCTCGTCATTAACATTTATACAGGCACCATCTCGTCATTAACGTTTATTGAGGCAGCCATCTCATTATTGACATTTATACAGGCATCCATCTCGTCATTAACATTTATACAGGCACCATCTCGTCATTAACATTTATACAGGCACCATCTCGTCATTAACATTTATACAGGCCATCTCGTCATTAACATTATACAGGCAGCCATCTCGTCATTAACATTTATACAGGCAGCCATCTCGTCATTAACATGTTATACAGGCACCATCTCGTCATTAATGTTATACAGGCCATTTCGTCATTAACATTTATACAGGCAGCCATCTCGTCATTAACATTTATACAGGCAGCCATCTCGTCATTACATTTATAAAGCACCATCCGTCATTAACTTTATTAGGCAGCCATCCGTCATTAACATTATCAGGCAACTGTCATTACATTGGCATTTTATACAGGCCATCTCGTCATTAAAGTTTATACAGGACCATCTCGTCATTAACATTTATACAGGCAGCCATCTCGTCATTAACATTTATACAGGCAACCATCTCGTCATTAACATTTATACAGGCAACCATCGTCATTAACATTTATACAGGCATCCATCTCGTCATTAACATTTATACAGGCAACCATCTCTCATTAACATTTATACAGGCCATCTCGTCATTAAAGTTTATAACAGGCACCATTTCGTCATTAACATTTATACAGGCAACATTTCGTCATTAACATTTATACAGGCACCATCTCGTCATTAACATTTATACAGGCAGCATCTCGTCATTAACATTTATACAGGCACATCTCGTCATTAACATTTATACAGGCAGCCATCTCGTCATTAACATTTATACAGGCAGCCATCTCGTCATTAACATTTATACAGACAGCCATCTCGTATTAACATTTATACAGGCCATCCGTTATTAACATTTATACAGGCAATCATCCGTCATTAACATTTATACAGGCAGTCATCTTGTCATTGAACATTTATACAGGCAGTCATCTCGTCATTAATGTTTATACGGCACATTCTCTCATTAGCATTTATACAGGCACATCTCGTCATTAACTTTATCAGGCAACATTTCTCGTCATTAACATTTATACAGGCAGCCATCCGTTATTAACATTTATACAGGCAACCATCTCGTCATTAACATTTATACAGGCAATCTTCTTATTGACATTTATACAGGCACATCTCGTCATTAACATTTATACAGGCAACTTCTCGTCATTGGCATTTATACAGGCAATCATCTCGTCATTGACATTTATACAGGCACCATCCGTCATTAACTTTGTACAGGCAACCATCTCGTCATTAACATTTATACAGGCAGCCATCTCGTCATTAACATTTATACAGGCGCCATCTCGTCATTAACATTTATACAGGCAACAATTTCGTCATTAAATTTATACAGGCAGCCATCTCGTCATTGACATTTATACAGGCAGCCGATCTCGTCATTAACATTGATACAGGCCATCTTGTCATCAACATTTATTACAGGCAACAATCTCGTCATTAACATTTGTACAGGCCCATCGTGTCATTAACATTTATACAGGCAATAATTCGTCATTAACATTTATACAGGCAACCAAATCTTCGTCATTAACATTTATACAGGCAACCAAATCTTCATCACTAACATTTATACAGGCAACCATCTTCGTCATTAACATTTATACGAGCCAATCTTCGTCATTTACATTTATACAGGCAACAATTTCGTCATTAATATTTATACAGGCCATCTTCTCATTAACATTTCATACAGGAACATCTTGTCATTAACATTTATACAGTCAACAATTTCGTCATAAGCTACCGCTTCTCCCCCTCTCCCCCATTTCTTTGTTTGTTTTTAATGCTTCCTTTGCTTTGTTCCTTTCTTTTGTATTTTTTTTATGTTTTTACAATTCATTTCATACATTGTTTTAGTTTAAAGTGACGCATTTCATGTGTTTATCTGTATGCTTATGTTACATGTGTAGTCTTGCAAGAACTAGCTGTAAGACAAGTCAGTCCAGTTAAACCTAACGCTACTATCATTTGATGATATCGAGTTTTGATGTTTACTGTTGGAAGTCATATTAATGATTTTGACCTTGCATAGACACTGCATAATAGAAGAAGAAACTCTGTCAGAATTGATTAATCTTAGCCAGTTTCTGTCTACCAGTCTTACCACCAATGCATATTAAAAAAAACTACCCACACACACCACACACAACACACACCACACAAACACAACAGAGACACACAACACACCACCACCAACGCATACACACACACAAACACACAACAGCAAATCGTCAACAGATATACAACACTACCACTACCATCACACAAATGCAAAACAACACACACACACACACACACACACACACACACACACACCACACACACACCACACACACACACACACACCACACACACACACACACACACACACACACACACACACACACACACACACACACACACGCACACACACACACCAAGGAACAACAAGGAAACAAATAAAGAATAAAGAAACACACATAAACAACAAACAAACAAATGAACAAGCATACACTGTATCCGAATTTCTTAAATTAAACCGTGTAGATTTTTTACCGAACTCTCAGGTCAACAACTGCATCATATTTATTCTGACCAATCCTTGCTGATTGTGAGGCTTTGCATTCATGCAACAGTATTGGCTCTATAATATAACACTGAAGAACTCTCTTCATGATGTCAGGTGATGGCATTTGTTGGTAAGAACATTTTTTATTTTCTTGAATGCTGTTTTAGCTTGGCCAGTTCTGCTGATGTGCGTCTGCGGTCTGGTGAGATGACTGTTCCCAGATACATAAACTTATCAGTTTGTCTCCATGTTATGTCATTTGCTGTTATTTTACATGAGGGGATACCATAGTTTTTTGTTTTTCGTTTTGAAGTGATTACCATGACTTCAATCTTCTTAATATCTAGCTATAGCCCTCTATTTCTGCTTTCTATTTTATTATATTCACATGATTTTGTAGGTCTTTTTTATCTTCTACAATTAGAACGGTGTCATGTGCATATTGAAGATCGCATACCGTTACTTTCTCTAACCTTTATCCCAGGGCATTATTTTCAGATTTCTCTATGATGGTTTCGCTGTAAAGTAAAAAAAAAATCTGATGACAGAACACACCCTTGTCTACCCCTCTTTTGATATTTTGAAAAGAACTTATGTCATTTTCTTTCTCATTGCTATTGTTTGTTTCAAAACATATTCATTACTATTCTTAGAGATCTTCCATCAATATTGAGCCTCTCCAGTTGGTTGATAAATTCTTCATGTCTTACCCGACCAAAAGCCTCTAGTAGAATCAACAAAACATAAATATAAATCCTTATTCAACTTAAATAGTCTCTCTATGGTTCGTAAGAACATGGTCGTCCCTTTCCTTCAATAATACCACACTTGTTCTGCTATTTCTGGTATATGTTTTGATAATTCTTTGTCACATAACTATCAAGCTGAATGTACGATGGAATACATTCTATAGCCCCTGCCACCTTTGGAAGAGCTGTGAAAATTGACTTTAACACATCTCTTTGGAATGTTTTCAGGTGTCATAGATTTCATTCAAGAAGACTATCGCTTTTTCTATAGTCTCAATCATTTCTATAGTAATATTGTCTGGTCTGGCGCTTTTCCCTGTTTCATCCTACACACACATACACGTATGTATATATATATATATATATATATATATTTGCTTTAAGTCTGTAACGATACCAATTTTGATTCTCCTCTGTTAAAATTGATGAAGACGCCATGTTTGTTTGTAAGATACTGGTTTGTGTAAAAACAGAATCAGCCATTTTAAATAAGACATGTTTCACAGATGTTGATAACAGGGAAGAAGACAGTCCTTAGCAACAAGTCTACATCGAAATGACTGTTACTAAAAAATAGTGATTAGACAACATACAATAATTTTGCAATGTTAATGCATTCAATGAACTATGATGTCCTTTGTTAACACATTTTTAGTTTTTAAAAATGTATGATATATACATCCTAAGAACTATCATAGAGAGGTCAATTGAGATGAATAAGGATTTGTATTTATGCTTTGTTGACTATACCAAGGCTTTCGATCGGGTACGACATGAAGAATTGATCAACCAACTGGAGAGATTAAATGTTGATGAAAAAGATCTACGAATAATCAGAAATATGTACTGGGAACAAACAGCTGCAATGAGAATAGAAAACAATATAAGCTCTTTCCAAAATATCAAAAGAGGAGTCAGACAGGGTTGTGTTTTGTCACCAGATCTGTTTTCACTTTACAGAGAAAACATCATGAGAAACCTAGAAGAAGATCCTGGATTAAAGGT
>CM060311.1:91201231-91218731 GCA_030674185.1 Monoplex corrugatus | reverse complement strand
CTCGTCTGCGGTGCGGAAGGTCGGTGGTTCGAATCCGCTAAACGTTTGTTCGATTTTTCCTACCTGAAAACTCCCTCTGTCCACCCAGCAGTGATGGGTACCTGACTTCGGTCGGGGGAGGTTTAAAAAAGGCGGCGAAAGGAGAGGGATGGGCTCCGCCTTTCATAATGCCGTGCCCTAGACACGGTGAATCTTTAACAGTTCACCGCCCCTACGGCCATATTGACCATGGGACCTTTAACCTTTAACCTTTAATTTAATATACGTTCTGATTCTTTATTCTATTTCCGTGTTTTTCTGGTTCCTGTTTGCTTGAACGCGGGCGGTCACACGGACACTTGTTTTTGAATTTCCACCTTTAGCTCTCAATTGGTACAGCGCCATATACATGACTCACAGGCTGTGGGTTCAACTCTTGGGTTGGCCACTTTTTTCCCGTGGCCCAGAAAACTCACCTGGTTAGAGTGGAATGCTGAAAACGCATGGTTTGTGGGTTCGATCCTCAAGTTGAGCACAGACGTGTACGTGGGCAAGTTGACTGTTTTGACAGAGCCATGGATTCAACATCTCATTTCTTGAATTCAGTCCCATCCTGCAACATTACAGATGGCTTCTTCGTTGCCCATCTAAATGCTCCAATTATTCTGCAGGTGTCTGACATGTCTCGTCCCCCTTACCATTTCAAGGCCTTGACAGCGCATAACATTTTTTGTACAGGATCGAGGGAGAGTCTGCAGAACAATAGTGGCAGATTTGGATAGAGCGCATGCGGGATTGTCTGAGTGTGATGAATCCCTTTTGAAGAAACCCCACACACTCCAAATTCTCAAAAGAAACTCTTAAAGAAACCTGTAAACTAGATGCAAACTGTCAACAGAAACATGCAAACTAGGTACAAACTGTCAACAGAAAACTGTAAACTAGATGCAAACGTCACAGAACATGCAAACTAGGTGCAAACTGTCAACAGAAACCTGTAAACTAGGTGCAAACTGTCACAGAAACATGTAAACTAGGTGCAAACTGTCAACAGAAACCTGTAAACTAGGGGCAAACTGTCAACAGAAACATGTAAACTAGGTGTAAACTGTCAACAGAAACATGCAAACTAGTGCAAACTGTCACAGAAACATGCAAACTAGGTGCAAACTGTCAACAGAAACATGTAAACTAGTGCAAACTGTCACAGAAACCTCTACACTAGATGCAAACTGTCAATAGAAACCTCTAAACTAGGGTCAACAGAAACCTCTAAACTAGATGCAAACTGTCAACAGAAACCTCTACACTAGATGCAAAACTGTCAATAGAAACCTCTACACTAGATGCAAACTTATGTCAATCAGAAACCTCTAAAACTAGGGTCAATAGAAACCTCTAAACTAGATGCAAACTGTCAATAGAAACCTCTAAACGACTGTATAGTGCAAACTGTCAATAGAAACCTCTAAACTAGGGTCAACAGAAACCTCTACACTAGATGCAAACTGTCAATAGAAACCTCTAAACTAGATGCTAAACTGTCAATGAAACTCTAAACTAGGCAACTGTCAACTAGAATTAAACTGGTCACAGAAACCTCTACAACTAGATGCAAACTGTCAATAGAAACCTCTAAACTAGGGTCAACAGAAACCTCTACACTAGATGCAAACTGTCAACAGAAACCTTACAACTAGATGGAAACTGTCAAAGAAACCTCTAAACTAGAGGTCAAAGAAACCTCTACACTAGATGCAAACTGTCAATAGAAAACCTCTAAACTAGATGCAAACTGTCAATAGAAACCTCTAAACTAGATGCAAACTGTCAATAGAAACCTTAAACTAGGGTCAACAGAAACCTCTACACTAGATGCAAACTGTCAATAGAAACCTCTACACTAGATGCAAACTGTCATAGAAACCTCTAAAAACTACGATGCAACTGTCAAAGAAACCTTAACTAGTACGTAAGAAACCTGTCAACAATGCATGTAAAAAACTCCTAACTAGGTCAACAGAAACCTCTACAACTAGATGCAAACTGTCAATAGAAACCTCTAACTAGTGCAAAACTGTCAACTAGAAACCTCTCAACTAGATGAAACTGTCAACAGACCTTAACAGTGCTCAAAACTAATAGATGCAAACTGTCAATAGAAACCTCTAAACTAGATGCAAACTGTCAACAGAAACCTCTAAACTAGATGCAAACTGTCAATAGAAACCTCTACACTAGATGCAACAACTGTCAAACTAGCAAAAACCTTAACTAGATGAAACTGTCAACAGAAACCTCTAAACTAAGTACCAAACTGTCAAAGAAACCTCTAAACTAGATGCAAACTGTCAACAGAAACCTCTACACTAGATGCAAACTGTCAAAGAAACCTCTAAACTAGATGAAACTGTCAAAACCTACTAGATGCAAACTGTCAATAGAAACCTCTAAACTAGATGCAAACTGTCAATAGAAACCTCTAAACTAGATGCAAACTGTCAATAGAAACCTAACTGTACAACTACATAGATGCAAACTGTCAACATAAACCTCTACACTAGATGCAAACTGTCAATAGAAACCTCTAAACTAGATGCAAACTGTCAATAGAAACCTCTACACTAGATGCAAACTGTCAATAGAAAACCTCTACACTAGATGCAAACTGTCAACAGAAACCTCTACACTAGATGCAAACTGTCAACAGAAACCTCTAAACTAGGGTCAACAGAAACCTCTAAACTAGATGCAAACTGTCAACAGAAACCTCTAAACTAGATGCAAACTGTCAACAGAAACCTCTAACTAGATGCAAACTGTCAATAGAAACCTCTACACTAGATGCAAATGTCAATAGAAACCTCTAACTAGGTCAATAGAAACCTCTACACTAGATGCAAACTGTCAATAGAAACCTCTAAACTAGGGTCAACAGAAACCTCTACACTAGATGCAAACTGTCAATAGAAACCTCTACACTAGATGCAAACTGTCAAAAGAAACCTCTACACTAGATGCAAACTGTCAATAGAAACCTCTAAACTAGATGCAAACTGTCAATAGAAACCTCTACACTAGATGCAAACTGTCAATAGAAACCTTTAAACTAGTTGCAAACTGTCAATAGAAACCTCTACACTAGATGCAAACTGTCAACAGAAACCTCTAAACTAGATGCAAACTGTCAATAGAAACCTCTAAACTAGGGTCAACAGAAACCTCTACACTAGATGCAAACTGTCAAAGAAACCTCTACACTAGATGCAAACTGTCAATAGAAACCTCTACACTAGATGCAAACTGTCAATAGAAACCTCTAAACTAGGGTCAACAGAAACCTCTAAACTAGATGCAAACTGTCAACAGAAACCTTTACACTAGATGCAAACTGTCAATAGAAACCTCTAAACTAGATGCAAACTGTCAATAGAAACCTCTAAACTAGGGTCAACTAAGAAACCTCTAACTAGATGCAAACTGTCAACAGAAACCTCTAAACTATGCATCAAACTGTCAAAGAAACTCTAAACTAGATGCAAACTGTCAATAGAAACTCTACACTAGATGCAAACTGTCAAAAAACTCTAACTAGGTGCAAACTGTCAACAGAAACCTCTAAACTAGTGAACTGTCAACAGAAACCTTAAACTAGATGCAAACTGTCAAAGAAACCTTAACTAGTGCAAACTGTCAAAGAAACTTAAACTAGATGCAAACTGTCAATAGAAACCTTAACTAGTGCAAACTGTCAACAGAAACCTCTAAACTAGTGCAAACTGTCAAAGAAACCTTAAACTAGTGAACTGTCAACAGAAACCTTAACTAGATGCAAACTGTCAACAGAAACCTCTACACTAGATGCAAACTGTCATAGAAACCTTAAACTAGATGCAAACTGTCAAAGAAACCTCTAACTAGTGCAAACTGTCAAAAAACCTTAACTAGTGCAAACTTCAAAGAAACTTAAACAGTGAAACTGTCAACAGAAACCTTAACTAGATGCAAACTGTCAAAGAAACTCTAAACTAGTGCAAACTGTCAACAGAAACCTTAAACTAGTGCAAACTGTCAAAGAAACCTTAAACTAGTGCAAACTGTCAACAGAAACCTCTAAAGTGAATGCAAACTGTACAATCAGAAAACTCTAAACTAGGTGCAAACTGTCAACAGAAACCTTAACTAGTGCAAACTGTCACAGAAACCTTAAACTAGGTGCAAACTGTCAACAGAAACTGTAAACTAGGTGCAAACTGTCAACAGAAACCTTAAACTAGGTGCAAACTGTCAACAAAACCTGTAAACTAGTGCAAACTGTCAACAGAAACCTGTAAACTAGTGCAAACTGTCAACAGAAACCTGTAACTAGTGCAAACTGTCAACAGAAACCTGTAAACTAGTGCAAACTGTCAACAGAAACCTGTAAACTAGTGCAAACTGTCAACAGAAACTGCTAAAACTAGTGACAAACTGTCAAAGAAACCTTAACTAGATGCAAACTGTCAACAGAAACCTTAAACTAGGTGCAAACTGTCAATAGAAACCTCTAAACTAGATGCAAACTGTCAAAGAAACTCTAAACTAGGGTACAAACTAGTCAACATAGAAACCTTAAACTAGTGCAACTGTATACTAACTGTCAAACGAAAACCTTAACTAGTGAAACTGTCAACAGAAACCTTAAACTAGTGCAAACTGTCAACTAAACCTCTATAAAACTGTCAAAAACTCTGTCAACTCAAGAACTTAAATAGTGCAAACTGTCAACAGAAACCTCTAAACTAGGTCAAACTGTCAACAGAAACCTTAAACTAGTGCAAACTGTCAACAGAAACCTTAAACTAGGCAAACTGTCAAACTGTAATAACTAGTGAAACTGTCAAAGAAACCTATAAACTAGGTGCAAACTGTCAACAGAAACTGTAAACTAGGTGCAAACTGTCAAAGAAACCTCTAAACTAGAGTGCAAACTGTCAAAGAAACCTGTAAACTAGTGCAAACTGTCAAAGAAACTCTAACTAGTGCAAACTGTCAAAGAAACCTCTAAACTAGTGTCAAACTGTCAAAGAAACCTAAACTAGGTGCAAACTGTCAAAGAAACCTTAAACTAGGGTCAACGCAAAAAACCTCTAAACTAGTGAAATGTCAAAGAAACCTCTAACTAGATGCAAACTGTCAATAGAAACTTCTAAACTAGTGCAAACTGTCAAAGAAACCTCTAACTAGGTATAAACTGTAAATAGAAACTGTCATAAAACTATGAAACTGTCAAAGAAACCTCTAAACTAGTGCAAACTGTCAACAGAAACCTCTAAACTAGTGCAAACTGTCAAGAAACCTCTAAACTAGTGCAAACTGTCAATAGAAACTCTACTAGTGAAACTGTCAAAGAAACCTCTAAACTAGTGAAACTGTCAAAGAAACCTCTAAACTAGTGCAAACTGTCAATAGAAACCTTAACTAGTGCAAACTGTCAAAGAAACTCTAAACTAGGTGCAAACTGTCAAAGAAACTTAAACTAGGTGCAAACTGTCAAAGAAACCTCTAAACTAGTGCAAACTGTCAAAAGAAACTCTAAACTAGGGTAAACTGTCAAATGTAGAAACCTTAACTAGTGCAAACGTCAACAGAAACTTAACATGCAAACTGTCAAAGAAACTGTAAATAGATGCAAACTGTCAAAGAAACCTTAAACTAGGTGCAAATGTCAAAGAAACCTTTAAACTAGGTGCAAACTGTCAAAGAAACCTTAAACTAGGTGCAAACTGTCAAAGAAACCTCTAAACTAGGGGTCAACAGAAACTTTAACTAGGTGCAAACTGTCAACAAAACTTAAATAGGTGCAAACTGTCAATAAACCTGTAACTAGATGCAAACTGTCAACAAAACCTTAAACTAGTGAAACTGTCAACAGAAACCTGTAAACTAGGTGCAAACTGGCAACAGAAACCTGTAAATTAGGTGTAAACTGTCAACAGAAAAATGTAAACTAGGTGCAAACTGTCAACAGAAACCTGTAAACTAGGTGCAAACTGTCAACAGAAACCTGTAAACTAGGTGCAAACTGTCAACAAAAACATGTAAACTAGGTTCAAACTGTCAACAGAAACATGTAAACTAGGTGCAAATTGTCAACAGAAAACACTAAACTAGGTGCAAATTGTCAATAGACACCTGTAAACTAGGTGCAAACTGTCAACAGAAACCTGTAAACTAGGTGCAAACTGTCAACAGAAACATGTAAACTAGGTGCAACATGTCAACAGAAACATGTAAACTAGGTGCAGACTGTCAACAGAAACATGTAAACTAGGTGCGAACTGTCAACAGAAACGTAAACTAGGTGCAAACTGTCAACAGAAACGTGTAAACTAGGTGAAGACTGTCAACAGAAACATGGTCTTAGATGTACAGAAAGACAAGCAGATAGTGAGACACTGGTCTTAGATGTACAGAAAGATATACATACAGACACATTTTGACGTCACACTTCTCTTATCGGAATTCGCACTTTCACATTAACTTTCTTTTTACTTTGTTGTTGTTGCTGCTGTTGTTGAAATGTAACAAAGATGATAGAGAAATAACAGAACGAACAGCTAGACACTTAGAACTACAAAAATGCCAGTTGTCACCATCTGAGCCCTGATCATCTGTCTGGGCTTTTTGTGAAGCTCGGCCTGTACCACTTACCAGCTATTTGATCAGAATGGGTCTCAGTGGTCAAGGAGTGTTGTAAGTAATACATCATGACTCACTTGACGAAACTCTGTAGTGTGGGCAGGCGGTGGAGGAGTAGCCAGTGGGACACAAAGGGTCTGCCTCTTGTATTAGGAAATAATCTTCAATTCAGCGCTTAGATTTGATTTTATCAAGATTTTGCGCTATATAAATAAAATATATTATTATTATTATTATTATAATTCATTAACGTTCTGTCCTCTGTCTGTCTGTGTCTCATATGACACGCATACTGTCTCTGTCTGTCTGTTTGTCCGTCCGTCTCTTATTCTCTGTCTCTCTGTCTCTGTCTTTCTGTCTGTCAGTCTGTCTGTCAGTCTGTCTTTTGTTTCTCTCTCTCTCTCTGTGTCTCCTTCCCACACTAATGTTTCCTATCGTAAACACTCCGTGGGTGAGAGCTGGATGGAAAAGAGCAATACTGTGCTCATATCACACCCTTCGAAAATAAGATTGCATTCTTGTTCTTGTTCTGATTTCTCATCTCCTCACCTCTCCCTATGGAACCTTCAGCGGAGGTCTGAGTGCAACCACAATACTTGAAAAGGAAACAGGTGATCGTCATCATCATCATCGTCATCATCATCATCAGGTGCCCTGCCACATGGCGTTGGCGATCATGGACTTCCATCTGTCTCTATCTCTCGTCGCCTCTAGAAACTCTCCCACCCCCCCCCCCTCGTCCACAGCCACTCTGCAAGTCCGTCCAGCATTCTCTCCCTGGGTCTACCCGGTTCTCTCTTTCCTTCCAGCTTTCCCGTTGTGACCAGGTGCTCCAAATCCCCTTCCTCATAAAATGGCCTATAAATGTTGCCTGTCTTTTCCTAATCTTCCTTATGAGTGATCTACTTGTGTCTGCCTCCATCAAGACTGTCTCGTTTGTTTTCTTTGCTGTCCATGGAACTCTCAACATTCTTCTTAGAAACCACATCTCGGCAGCCGTCAGCTAAAGTGAAACGAGCAGAAACATCAAATCATTTTTTCAAGCCATAGACAGAATGGAAAAAAACTACCGCCTTGTGTCTAGAAAACAGCCAAAGTTCCTGAGGGGAATCCGCAACTGGCTCAACGCCCGTTGGAACCGCAAGTTTAGACTGACGCCTCCAGGAACCTCACCATGCGGTCAAGAGGATCGGACTGCTGTACACACATTGCAGCGATGTCTCCTCTATCAAATGGTGTGACAGCAGACATAGCTGACTACAACCCTTTGACCAACAACTTCCATGACAGCGGTAAGGAGCTGGATAAAACGGCCACATTCATCGCCTGGTGTAGCCTGGTCATGTGAGTGGTAAACGAAAAAAACAACAACAAAAAACAAAACAGAAAACAAAAAAGAAGAAATAGGATGTACGACTTAGGATTGGAGCTTACCACTTTATGCTTTGTGGCTGCGTCTATGCTAGCTGAATGGGTAGCGCAAACTGTGTTGGGTTTGAGAAATTCTACATGGGAGATAACTCCGTGACTCTCAAGAGTTATGTTACTTAGTTGATAATTAAAATTCTCCCTGCTTCCCACTTATTTCTTTTAGGATTGGAGAGTTTAAGTCTGCTGGGTGAGATGGATACATTAAGATCCCCCAAGCAGCATGTACACAGCTCACGTAAAGGATCCCATGATAAAAGATTCAATTTTTTTTTTACTAAACGCGTCATGGATTTATGAACTGTATAGATACTTTTGTTTGTTCGCCTGTCTCGAGGTGTAATTACTAATAATGTGATTACATACCTGCTGAAATTATCGTCATATTCGTTCATCAAAAACTATTCACTTTGTATTCTGTGTACAGTGAGATTATAGTATTTCATACTAGTATCTTAAAAGATGGAATCTCTCTCTCTCTCTCTCTCTCTCTCTCTCTCTCTCTCTCTCTCTCTCTCTTCTTTCTTCTCTCTCTCCAATTGTTGTTGAACGAATAAACAAACATATGTTTCCATTTACGTTACATTATTCATACCTGTCTTGATTTTTGCGTAGATGCATTGTCCACTCCCAAAACAAAACGAAACAACAAGTGAAAATACTCATCGTTATAATTTTTCTATGTTCAACTATTACTTTCATTACTTATTCCATTTTCTCTGTTTTTTGTTTTTGTTTGTATTTTTGTTTTTTTGCGTGTTGCTGACTTTTGTAAATGGTCATGTTTTATATCAAGACTGTTATTAGTTTGTTTGTGCTTGTTTGTATTTTCGTTTTTGTTTGTTTGTTTGTTGTATTTTTGCTTTTATTTGTTTCAGTGTTTGTTTATTTGTGTTTGTTTTATAACACTCCGATTTTCCAGGGATGCGTGGATACAAGTTGTTTTGCGCATACTGTGAAGGCAGTAGGTTGCTGTGTATCTTGCTGTGTAGGTTGCTGTGTATGTTGCTGTGTATGTTGCTGTGTATCTTGCTGTGTATCTTGCTGTGTATCTTGCTGTGTATCTTGCTTAGTCCATCTTCAGTGAAAGAACTCGCTGGATATTTTCGTATTTCCATAAGCTAACGGACAAATGCCTATCAATTAACATTAGGAAGAAAGTTCTTGAATGTTACATAGAACCAATACTGTTGTACGGATGTGAGGCGTGGACAGTCAACAAACAAAGCCAGAACAAGATTGAGGCAGCCGAGATGTGGTTTCTAAGAAGAATGTTGAGAGTTCCATGGACAACAAAGAAAACAAATGAGACAGTCTTGATGGAGGCAGACACAAGTAGATCACTCATAAGGAAGATTAGGAAAAGACAGGCAACATTTATAGGCCATTTTATGAGGAAGGGAGATTTGGAGCACCTGGTCACAACGGGAAAGCTGGAGGGAAAGAGAGCACCGGGTAGACCCAGGGAGAAAATGCTGGACGGACTAGCAGAGTGGCTGGGGACGAGGGGGTGGGAGAGATGCTAGGGGCAACGAGAGATAGAGACAGATGGAAGTCCATGATCGCCAACGCCATGCAGCAGGGCACCTGATGATGATGATGAACGGACACTGACGTTACGTGCGTGATACTTAACGTACATATCTGATATCCTGTATGCCTATACGAAGGGGATTTCGACACTAACAAATCTACACACATGTTGACCTGGGAGATGGGAAAATTCGCCCCCACTTTACCCACCAGGCGGGAGGTACCCAGGCAAAATCGAACCCCGGCATGCCAATTGAAAGTCCGACATCATTTACTTCCCTTGACTACCGCGTATTAGGAGTTCGATTGTACCAAAGAAAATGGGAAGGGAGTGAATGACTTGTAGGTTACATCCCTTGGGCGCGAAAGCGAAGACTATGCGCAAATGACCGTAGTAAACAAATGAATGGGTTCCCAGCGTCGTGCTTTGGTTTCAACACACTAATAAGGTCTGGGAATGATCATCTCCCGACTTGGTAACGGGGTGACCATCCCCAACCAACGGGTCACAGGTGGTGGTAAACTAACGAAATTTAGATAATAGAAGATAGCTGCAAAATCATTCCAGGCTTGCTTGGCCTAATAATCAGCCTGGAATTGACTGGCGATGGTTTTTAACAGGGGGTGGGGGTGGGGGATTGGTAGCTGACAAGGCCACACCTTAAAAGGCCACCCTTTAACCCTTTGACTCCCGCGCACCATCCACCAACTGCAAAACGTTAACCCTTTGACTCCCTTCACCGTATCCATCAGCTTCCTGCTTGAAGCTGGTGGATTGGATGAGAGAATCAAAGAGATTACGTTTTTGCTTTGCTAGCATAGTTGATAAAGCAGGATGCTGGTGGACAGAGTGCTGGAGTCAAAGGGTTAAGTTTCTGCTTTGCTAGCATGGTTAACAATGCAGGAAGCTGGTGGACAGGGTGCTGGAGTCAAAGGGTTACATTTCTGCTTTGCTAGCATAGTTAACAAATCAGGATGCTGGTGGACAGGGTGCTGGAGTCAAAGGGTTAAGTTTCTGCTTTGCTAGCATGGTTAACAATGCAGGATGCTGGTGGACAGAGTGCAGGAGTCAAAGGGTTAAATCTATGACGGGGCCATCAGGCGGACAGGGGCCGCCTAACAACTACATTCCCCGCCCCACCTGCGCTCACAGTATAAGTCTTTTGGTTATGAGCTGAAGGTGGTGTAATCCCAACAGAAAACCTACAGGGCTGCAGTTAGAGGTACCAAGCCTGCAGGCGCCTTCTAACAACCCGTGGTACAATTCATTACAACACGTAATTTTCTACACGGTCATCTACATCAGACAAGAATGGAGCTTATCTATCCAGGTCCGTTCAGGCTGGCGCAGTGATTGGTCCTGTTTCTCAACACAATCCACACTCAACGAGTGTGCAGATCTGTTCGTGGCTCAGTCATCTTTGTAGGAGCGCGCGTGCAGGTCAAATATGCACTGCAAAGATCCTGGTAGTTAGATCAGTGTCTGGTGGTTTATAGAAACATGGACATACTCAAGAACACATGTCCACCCAGGAGGGAATATGCAGACTGCGAAAAAACATAACCCCAGCACGGTGTGGGCAAAAACAACACGCATGCACGGATATGAGGTAATTCGAGCACTAAAACAAAACAAAACAAAACAAAACAAAACAAAACAAAGCAAGCAAATAAACAAAAGAAAGAAAGAAACAAATAATACAAACAAACAGACAAAGAAAGACAGAAAGGAAGAAAGGAAAGAAAGAAAAAGAAAGAAAAAAAAAGAAAGAAAGAAAGAAGGAAAGAAAGAAAAACAAACCCGAATATTTACATAACACTCACTCCTTACACCTACTTGACACTTATATGTCACACTTACCTCCCCTACACACACACACACACACACACACACACACACACACACACACACACACACACACACACACACACACAAGCGCACACACACATACACACACACGAACACACACACACACACACACACACACACACATGAACACACACACACACACACACACACACACACACACACACACACACACACACACACACACACACACATAAACACTCGCACATACACACACGAACACAACATACACACAAACACACACATACGAACACATACAACCACATACAAACACACACAAGAACACAAGCAAAGAAAGAAAGACGAAAGAAAGAAAGAACAAACAAAACAGAACTAAACAAACCAACAAACCAACCAACCAAACAAACAAACCAACCAAACAAACAAAAAAGCAAACAAAACAAACAAAAACAAATACAACCACACCAGCCTCTTACAATCTCAACAATCAAATATCGAAAGCGAGCAAGATGAAAGGACTTGTTCCTCACCTCAATACATAATTGATGACGCTTTCGAAAGGCAATGAAATTTAACCTGTCTTTATTTCTGGAGTGAATCCGAGTTTGCCGAGACCACAAAACGAAGCTTCGAGTTTGCCAAGACTACAATACAAAAGCTTCGAGTTTGCCAAGACTACAAAACAAAGCTCCCAGTTTGCCAAGACTACAAGACAAAGCTTCCAGTTTGCCCAGACTACAAGACAAAGCTTCGAGTTTGCCAAGACTACAAGACAAAGCTTCGAGTTTGCCAAGACTACAAGACAAAAGCTTCGAATTTGCCAAGACTACAAGACAACAGCTTCAAGTTTGCCAAAACTACAAGTCAAAGCTTCGAGTTTGCCAAGACTACAAGACAAAGCTTCGAGTTTGCCAAGACTACAAGACAAAAGCTTCGAATTTGCCAAGACTACAAGACAAAAGCTTCAAGTTTGCCAAAACTACAAGACAAAGCTTCGAGTTTGCCAAGACTACAAGACAAAGCTTCGAGTTTGCCAAGACTACAAGACAAAAGCTTCGATTTGCCAAGACTACAAGACAAAAGCTTCAAACCCCTAAAGCCAAACAGCTTGCCTGATAGGAACTACACGCTCGTCATGACAAGGCATTGCTCCGGTAGCAGTTAAAGTAAACTGGCGACAGCAGGGCACACAGGGCACACAGTGCACATAGGGCACACTGGGCACACATGACACACTGGGCACACAGGGCACACCAGGCACACCGGGCACACTGGGCTCACCGGGCACACCAGGCACACCGGGCACACAGGGCTTACAGGGCATTGCCCCGGCAGCAGTTAAAGTAAACTGGCGACAGCAGGACACACAGGGCTTACAGGGCACACAGGGCACACCAGGCACACAGGGCTTACAGGGCACACCGGGCACACCAGGCACACAGGGCTGACAGGGCACACCGGGCACACAGGGCACACAGGCACACCATGCACAGCGGGCACACCAGGCACACCAGGCACACGGGGACACGGGGCACATCAGGCACACAGGGCACACTGGGCACACAGGGCACATGGGGCACACATGGATTACAGGGCACACAGGGCACACGGGACACACGGGGCACTCAGGGCACACAGGCACACAGGGCACACCGGGCACACCGGGCACACAGGGCTCACTGGCACACCAGGCACACAGGACTTACAGGGCACACCTGGCAAACAAGGCATACTGGGCACACAGGGCACACCAGGTACACAGGGCACACTGGGCACACAAGGCATACCGGGCACACAGGGCACACCGGACACACAAGGCATACTGGGCGCACATGGCACACCGGGTACACAGGGCACACCAGGCACACAGGGCTTACCGGGCACACCAGGCACACGGGACACACCGGGCACACCGGCACACAGGGCACACCGGGCACACAGGGCACACCAGGTACACAGGGCACACTGGGCACACAAGGCATACCGGGCACACAGGGCACACCGGACACACAAGGCATACTGGGCGCACATGGCACACCGGGTACACAGGGCACACCAGGCACACAGGGCTTACCGGGCACACCAGGCACACGGGACACACCGGGCACACCGGCACACAGGGCACACCGGGCACACAGGGCACACAGGGCTTACAGGGAACACAGGGCACACAGTGTGTGTGTGTGTGTGTGTGTGTGTGTGTGTGTGTGTGTGTGTGTGTGTGTGTGTGTGTCCTTGTGTCCTTTAACAAAACTGTGTCAGCAAAATTGTCTCAGCTGTCTCGGGATGGATCTTTACCAAATGTGGGTCAAAACATGTAAACAATTAACCCTTTGACTCCCGCACCCTGTCCACCAGCATCCTGCATTGTCAACCAACCAAGCTGGCAAAACCAAACCATTACCCTTTGACTCCCTCACCATATCCACCCAGCTTCCTGCAGGAAGCTGGCGGATAGAGTGAGGGAGTCAAAGGGTTAAATTTTTGCAGTTGGTGGAGTCAAAGGGTTAAAATAGTAGTGAATGCCTAACGTGAATGTCACTGTGCCAAGGACAAAGATTGACCTGACGCAAACAGTGTCTAGAATCAGCATTTTTTGAGGAAGGAGGGATATAAACTTTTGAGACAAAAGACATTGAACACCTCTGTCTCTTCCAGTTATATGGAGCTGTGACATCGATGCAGTTCAATCCGCACTTAGCTTAACAGCAGTATCACAAAACAACCCCTTGAAATTGGACAGTAGGTAAAAGCAAACAAGAAACAAACAAACAAACAAACAAACAAACAAACAAACAAACAAACAAACAAACAAACAAACAAACGAATAAACGAACGAAAGAACAAACAAACGAACGAGCAAACAAACGAACGAATGAACAAACAACAACAATTAATCAATCAATCAATCAATCAATCAATCAATCAATCAATCAATCATCAATCAATCAATCGATCAATCAATCGATCAATCGATCAATCAATCAATCAATCAATCATCAATCAATCAATCGATCTTTCATTCAATCAATCAATCAATCAAACAATCAAACAAACAAACAAACAAGCAAGTACAAACAAACAATTATACAAAAAACAAACAAACAAACAAACATACAAACAAGCACACTCAAACGCACGAACAAACACACAAACAAATACACGAACAAACAAACGAACAAACAAACAAACAAACAAACAAACAAACAAGCAGACAGGCAGACAGACAGACAGACAAACTACAAAATAATGAGGATGATCCTTGGACCCACAAAAGACACCCAACGAGACCCCATACCACCTGCTTGGCCTTCCTTCAATGCAGGAAAGACATAAAACAGGCCAAGTCAAAGCATTTTTCAGGGAATGACAAAATCCAGAAAATCCTCTTAACAAGATTGTCAAAATAACAAGAACAAGTCGATCTCAACGTATGAAATCATGAATGAACAGGCAGAAAAATAATTTATCATATATGTCAGACCAAGGAAAATATTCAAAACTGTTTTAAAAGAGTATACCAAACAATCATACTACATATTTTACGAAGACAGTGCCGCGAATGACCATCAGGTGAAGCCAATGCAAACGTCTAAGTACTCATTGAGGTGACAAGCTGCAGTTCTTAACTTGCCATCATATACACGGATGGTTCAATCATCACGATGCTATTGTCTGTCCCATTTCAGTTTGTTAGATTTCCATGGACAGCAAAGAAAACAAACGAGAGAGTCTTGAAGGAGGCAGACACAAGAAGATCATTGATAAAGAAGATTAGGAAAAGACAAACAACATTTAGACGATATTTTATGAGGAAAGGGGAATTAGAACACCTGGTCACAACAGGAAAGCTGGAGGGAAAGAGAACAACAGGTAGACCCAGGGATAAAATATTGGACGGACTTGCAGGATGGCTGAGGGCAGAGAGGGTGGAAGATGTACTTGCAGCGAAGGGGGATAGATTCGTGAGGAGGTTCATGATCGCCAACGCCGTGCGGCAGGGCACATGATGATGAACTTTCATATCTGTCCGCCACCTGCGACTCCATGGGTTGGGGATGGTCACCCCAGTACCAAGTTGGAGGAAACATTTCCTAGGGAGTGGAAGGTAAGGAGAAGGGGTGGACAGAGAATGTAAATAGTGTGAGTGAGCAGACAGAATGGGTGGATGGGAGGGTGGCTGTGCGTTTGAAGGGTACAAACTGAAAGATGTGAATAGTGTAAACAAAAGATCGTTTATGGGAGTTGATGGGAATGAAAGGTGGGTGGATGAGTTGTGTTGATGGGCTTATATCCTCAAGGCCTCAACAGCTCGTTGGGTTGATGGGCAGACTCATGGCTTGCGCCATAATCATTACGTAGTTTTTTCAAACATATGGCAGCTGTGGAGTTGTATCCGAGCGTGGCACAACTATTATGTAGGTTGTTTTTTTTTCAAACATAGGGCAGCTCCAGAGTTGTTGTATCTGAGCGCAGAAACGTCTCAAGAGATTCAGAAAATCAAACCCCTTTGACACTCTTACCCTGTCCACCAGCATCCTGCATTGTCAACCATGTTAGCAAAGTGAAAACTTAAACCTTCGACTCCCTAAAAGAAATACTGGATAGGGGAGGGAGTCAAAGGATTAATTATTTTTCAGTTGGTGGACAGAATGTGGAAGTCAAAGGCTGGTTAATCTGACAATATTTCAGCTTCTGTTGTCACTGCTGTGACAATGCGTACCTTTCCTTCGCCTTATGTCAAGTGTTTCCTTCTTCAAAAGTCCCAAGACTTGAGAATAAAATGTGGATTTTCTGCCATACTTTTGATACAAAACATTTCAGTGGTTGACATCTTGTTTTTCTTCTTTTTTTCTTTTTTTCTCAGAAACTAGCGCCCTTTCCCCTCCTCCCTCATCCTTGCAAAGAGGGCTTGAGAAAGAGAGCGAGAGAGAGAGAGAGAAGAGAGCAGAGGAGAGAGAGAGAGAGAGAGGACGAAGAGAGAGATGAGAGAGAAAGGATGTGTGAGTTATGTGGAGAGAGAGAGAGAGAGAGAGAGGAGTGAGATAAGAAAGAGAAAGAAAGAAAAAAGATATCTATGGAAGCGCATGAAGACAGAGGAGAGAGAAAGTGAGAGAGAGAGAAGAAGAGCGAGAGAGAAAGGAGAGAGAGAAAGAGAGCAGAAGAGAGAAGAGAGAAGAAAGAAAAGAAAGAAAAGAAATATTAGAGAGAGAGATAGAGAGAAGAGAAGAGAGAAGTGAGACAGAGAAAGACAGACAGAAAAAAAAAGAAGAAAAAAATAAGGAGAGAGAGTGAGAGCAGAGAAGCGACGAGCAAAAAAGAGGAGAGAAAAGATCTAGAGAGAGAGAGAGGAGTGAGAGTGTGCATGTGTGGTGATGTGTGTGTGTGTAGAGAGAGAGAGAGAGAGAGAGAGAGAGAGGAGAGAGAGAGAGCGAGAGAGAAGAGAAGGAGAGAACAGAGACAGAGAAAGAGTCGAGTCATGTGAGTAAGAGAAATACCCAATTAAGTAACCAGCAGGCAGTCGAGCCAGTGTTATACTGAGACATAGATGACTGGAGGATTATGTCATAACGCCATAACGCACCACTGTCTATGTCCCACGGCACAACTAAGTCATCCTCGTTGTCTACCCCCTCCTGGAGGTCACGTCAGGCTTGACGAGACGATTATAATAACACCTCCAGACCATTGGCTGGGAAAGCTTTTCTCCAACTTTGGTAGTGAGGGGGACCATCCCCAACGCAACGGGTCGCAGGTAGCAAAGGGGATGGCCTTGAAATATATGAAGACAGTGTGTACAGAGTTCAGGAAGCGATTGCAAGATTCATTTGGGGAGAGCCGGAGAAGCAGAAGGTTCTCAGAGAAGGACCCTCCCCCCCCCTCCTTCAAGCAAGTATTTCGGCCCTTAACTCTATTGTGACTGCACTTGCCACAGCTAAGCTCTCCTGCTGGCCTAGGGCTGCCACAGCGAAATCATTGAGAACCGGGTGCAAGTGAACTATCCATCATTTTAGACAAAGAAATGGCAAAACGTGTAGCTGAAGCGTTCAA
>CM060311.1:91186231-91196231 GCA_030674185.1 Monoplex corrugatus | reverse complement strand
CTGGAGCATCATGTCTGGTCGCTTTGTGATGGTATGAACACACCTTGTTCCTCTCTTGATCCAGTAGCTGGGCTGGACCTGGTTGGTGCACGCTGTGTGGCTATGTCTCGAGGTTTGTCATCTCCCCACCTTGAAATTCTACTTTGAACAAGGTAATTGATGACTGGGTCCGAATGGGTCATGCAGATGGGCCCTTTCACTTTGTAGAATGGCTGCCGTGTGGCATCGGCGGGCTAAGCTGTGTGATTGTTCGGTCAGTGGTGGAGAGTTATTGCTCTGGGTCCAGTCTGACACCTTGGGGTAGTTCTGGTTAACTTGTTTCCTATTGTATTTGTTTTCTAGTGCAGACAAGGGTTAATACACCAGAGCTGTGTTAGTAATTTCCACAGGGACTGAGCGTAATAGTTGCTTTTTGCAGTCAACACACAATGTCCGTAGTCATCATAACACATTGTTGTCATTTTATTTTCCTTTGTCTTAAGACAGCGTCCCCTGTGCACAGAGTCAATTCCATCTGCACTAAAAACAATGTCACTGACCAGTCGCCATGGTGCAATAGTTACCCAACAGACTACCAACTGGTAGGTGTGTGGGTTTGAAACCCCATCAGTCCTATCAAAATCATTGTGGCATTTTTCGGCCTCGACCGGCTCCTACCCAGTACTGAGTGTGTGATGAGCTCATTGAGAAGACTCATCATCATCAGGTGCCCTGCCGCATGGCGTTGGCGATCATGGACTTCCATCTGTCCCTATCTCTCGTTGCCCCTAGCATCCCCCCCCCACCCTCCTCGTCCCCAGCCACTCTGCAAGTCCGTCCAGCATTTTCTCCCTGGGTCTACCCGGTGCTCTCTTTCCCTCCAGCTTTCCCGTTGTGACCAGGTGCTCCAAATCCCCTTCCTCATAAAACGGCCTTGAATGTTGCCTGTCTTTTCCTAATCTTCCTTATGAGTGATCTACTTGTGTCTGTCTCCATCAAGACTGTCTCGTTTGTTTTCTCTGCGTCCATGGAACTCTCAACATTCTTCTAAAAAAAACAGTCTTAGGAAGACTGGAACCACATAATAGTCTCATCCACTCTATGCATGAGGGGTGTTGCTTAAATCTCGTTATCAACACCGCAGGTGTCTGTATCTCTCGGGCCTGGTTGACACCAAGGGAATATGTTACGATAGTAAGCGCAAACAACAGCCCTGTCACGCTGTCCCAATCTAAATGACATCCCATAGCATCATGATTATCATCCTCTTTGTCACCACCATCGTCATAGCATTATGAAAACGGATCCAACTTCTGTGGCCATTAAAGTGGCGTAGAAAATGGGAAAGTAAAGAAAGGAGAACACAACCAGTCACCGTGGTGTAGTGGTTAGCGCATCGGAAGACCGATGGAAGTTGTGTGGGGTTCGAATCCCCCCTCAGTCCCTTCAAAAATCATTGTGGGATTTTTCGGCTCTAACCAGCTCTTACCCAGAGTTGGGCGTGCTATGGGCTCACTGGGAAGACTGGGATCACACAGTCGAGTCTCATCCACTTGATGGATGCGTCATGAGGGTGCTGCTAAAATCTTCTGACCAACACTGCACGTGTCTGTATCTCTCGGGCCTGGTTGACACAGGATATATCATAATAGAAAGCGTAAATAACAGCCCTGTCACGCTGTCCAAATCTAGATGGAACTCCATAGCATCATAATTGTCATCCTCATCGACATCATCATCATCGCATTGTAGAAACTGTGCCAGTTTCTGCGGCCATTAAAGATGGCGTAAAAAATGGGATGAAAAAAGGCAAGCACAAAGGTAACCTCCCTGAGTGCGAAGATAGAAAAAAAAAGAAAAAAGAGAGAGAGAGAGGGCAGAGAAAGGGAGAGAGAGAAAAAGAAGAGAGAGAGAGAGAGTGAGAGAGAGAGAGGAGAGAGAGAGAGAGAGAGAGAGAGAGAGAGAGCACAAATTACCTATTTGCTATGATAAATATTTAAAAAGGAATACTATATGATGGAAAATTCTCCAAAATGATCATAAGCCTACAGATGAACCCTATGTGTTGACAAAGTCTTAAGGTTCTAATTACCATATCGGTTCTATATACTCGTGTCCATTGTTTATCTTGACCAGGGAAGACCACTAAAGTGACACAAGGATATCTTGAAGGCCAGTCTCATAAACTGTGGCATCAGCACCACTAATAGGGAAGACATTCCTTGCACCAGAATAAACACGCGACCACAGAACACGCAGGGCACATTCATATTCAAATTCATATTTATATCTATATTAAACAGTCATATTCATACTCATATTCATATTTCAGATTCATGTTCATATCCATACTGATATTCACATTCATTTATTTTGTCACAGTGTGTTTGCTATGTGAAACTCGGGCTGCTCTTCCCTTTGAGAGCGCGTCGCCACAGTTCAGCGCCACCCATTATTTTTACCAGACTTTAGAAAAAAGGCTGATAGGCCTTAAATGGGAGTTTTCCTGAGAAATCAACCTATCTCTCCAATATTTTATACCAGGGCAGCGTACAAATGTCCTGCTTTTCACGAGTTTTCAACTGCCGTGGGATCTTTAGCGTGCACAGGCCAGACGGCACACAGGTCTGACTCGTTTTTCGTCCCCTTCCGAAGGACTAGACGTTCAGTTCGATTTTCCTATTAAACTGAGGAGAAAAGTCGAGACCCTAACGAGAAACGAACTCTGGAACCTCGAGTTTAGTTATGTGCAGGCACCATTCCGCCACTTTTTTTTGTTATAGTTGTTTTAAGCCCAGCCGACTTCGTAGAGCCATATCAGGGCTATAACCGCTTCAAAACATACAAAACTTGAGCATAAAAAAAAAAAAGAAATTAAGTACACATATCAATGCATCCGCGCACATAATCTAAAGACGCCCTGACATTGACCAACTCCGTCCAATTTATCACACAGGGGATTTAAAAAAACACACCTGAATACAAATTTAAGCATACTTAAGGACACTAAAATGTACATAAAAAAGGGCATAAATGACTAGATTGTTTACATATTCATTTCCCTAGAGCCAAAATACACTTAATAGTGTACCTAATATCATCCTAAGAGATGCATTAATACATGTACCTAATTATCAATCCTAAGAGAAAGTACGTAAGACTTTATTCGAACACATACAGGTGAATGGACCAAAGCAGAAACTGATAGGAAAAATGACAGAAAGCAAGGAACAAGGCAGAAACAAAGAGAGTGACAAAAAGAGGAAATTTAGCACAGAATTTTCCAGAAGGTGGGGATATTATCTATACTGAAAGAGCCCTCGGCATCCCCACGGGGGCATTCTGCCACTATTTCCATTGGACATTCAGAAACAGACATGCTGTTCAATAGAACAAAGATCGGTGGAAGTAGTACCCAAGGCTGAAGGTCTCCTTCCCATGCAGCGCCGTGGAAGAACATGAAGACCCCATCCAGGTGATGAAAGACCAGTCTGTCCATTCATCCATCCGATACAATCGAGAGTTCACATCATCACATTGTCTCTGCCTGTTCAATCTGCCATTGTAATGCTACAGGAATCTTATCCTTGATTCTAATGGTACAGTGTTATTACTATCCTTAAAGGTGTAGCCAATGGTAACTAAATTAGTTGACAACAATTTTCGGTTTCAGTTTCTCACGATAACGTCTTCGCGCTCGGATTTCTAATTGTACGCTCATTTTGTGAAGCTATGAGCATTACTAATCTCAATGGCTCAATGTTGATGGAAAAGATTTAAGATTAATAAGGAGTATGTATTGGGAACAAACAGCAGCAGTGAGAGTAGAAAATGATATAAGCTTTTTCTCAAATATCAAAATAGGGGTTAGGCAGGGATGTGTTCTGTCTCCATCATGAAAAACCTAGAAGAATGCCCAGGGACAAAGCTGAGAAAAAAAATGATAAGCAATCTTCGCTATGCAGATGATACCGCTCTAACTGCAAAAAATGAAAAATACCTAAAAAATCTTGTGATTATGATAGAAATAGAAAGCAGGAATAAAGGACTGCAGCTAAATAGAGCAAGAAGACTGAAGTCATGGTAATTAGTATAAAAAGAAAGAGATCACATCATGCAAAATAAGAGCAAATAGCATGGCACTGAGACAAGTTGATAAGTTTAAATATCTGGTAACACTCATTCACCAGACGGCAGATGTACATTAGGAATAGCCAGCAGAACTGGCTAAGCTAAAATACCATTCAAGAAAATGAAAAGCGTTCGTACCGATGCGAAAGTGGACAGTCAACACGCAAGGTCAGAACAAGATTTAGGCAGGTGAAATGTGGTTTCTAGAAAGAATGTTACGAGTTCCAAGACAGCAAAGAAACAAACTAGACTGCTCCGAAAGAGGCAAATACAAAAAGAACATTAATGAAGAAGGTTAGGAAAAGACAAGCAACATTTACAGGATAATTTATGAGGCCAGAGAAATTTGAGCACTAGTCACAACAGGAAATCTGGAAAGAAAGAGAGCACTAGGCAGACTCAGGGAGAAAACGTTGGACTGTCTTGCAGAGTGGATGGGTTCAGAGAGGACGGGAGGGGGTGTACTTACAGCGATAAAAGATAGATTCGTATGGAGGGCATGATCGCCAACGCCATGCGCAGGGCACGTGATGATGATGATGATGATGATGATGATGCCAACGAGCATTGCTTCAGTCTTATCTCCATTCAACTGAATCTTTCTGTATCATCCAATTCAGGATCTCAGAATAACAGTCAGAAGCTTAGGAAGAAAAGTAGAAAGAGTTGCAGGATATGCACTGTTGTAGAGGTGAGAGTCATCAGCATAAGAACATTTTGATGTTATGCTGACCAATGACATTGGATAAGATAACGGTCAGATATATGAATGGTCTATGTACTCAAATCTATACCGATGAAGGAAAGAGTTTCATTTCATTTCCTTCATCTTTTCACGCTTCTCAGTGGTAGACAGTGGTTCTAGTAATCAAGTTCTGGCACTAGACTGGCACTAGACTGGCACTAGACTGGCACTAGGCACTAGATTGGCACTAGATGCATAATTTCTCATTTTTTGTGCTACGGTGGCTTGGCTTTCTGATAGATTCCTGTCTATATCCTTGTATCACTAAGTGTGTGCAGGGCTTTTTCAGATAACCTGTCCTCTCGGTAATGCCCCTTTGGCTGACATGATATGATCAAGACAGTTTCTGTGATTGGTGTCATAATCCGGGACAGTTTCTGTGATTTATAGGTATCAGTGATGATCTCCCTTGGTACCAGGTGTTAGTGATGATCTCCCTTAGGCCATAGGTGGTTTTTATGATTTCTACTTTGGTTCAAGGGGTATTATCGATAACATTCTGTAGTCTGCACGCATTATGGATGATTTGTCACAGTCCAGGCGCGTGTCCAGTCATCCCGGATGTGACCTTTCACCTCGGAATGAGTCATTTGACATATCGCAGTCTGCATAAAATACCCGACATGGACGCTGTGGTGCCAGACATCGAGTTCATAATTTTGGTTTGAATTGATACTGTAGCCTCTTCCTGTACAAACTGCTACCACTACATAGCTGATACAGTGATTCTTTCGTTGTTAAAATGTGAAATAAAAACATTTCTCTACAACTACGGCATCTTCAAAAACAGACAGACAGACAGGCAGACAGACAGACAGGCAGGCAGACAGACAGACAGACAGACAGACAGACAGACAATTTGAAAATGTCCTTTCTTTTCAACAGCAATTTACAGCTTCAGACTATGCAACAAACCCCTCAAACCGCACAAATAAAACATCTCCTTGTATGACAGTTGAGTCTTGGTTGTGAGGGAAACTTTATGCTGAAATTGTGAATCGTTTTTAAGTTGTATTTCTCAAAATGGCGAATCAAAGTCAACTATCCATAAAACCATCATCTCAGAATCTAACCATCAATTTTTAAAACCGTGTTTAACATTAGAGAGACCAGTGAAAATTATATGTAGATTCTGTCTGGAGACCAGGGACCCATTTCATGGTGGGAAGTCACATTTGTCCAGGGGTAATTTTTGGCAATATTCAGTTCTTCAGGGGCATGTTTTTCATTTAGTCTATGAGGATTATTGATGATCTCCAACGGTGTGTGTGGTATGAATGTTATTCCCTGTTCTCTAAGGACACTTCATGTGATTGTCAGGTTAGTCTCTGCGTAAATTCATTAACTATATGCACTGGTCTCTGATACGTGACACGCGTCTTTAGTGGTTCGAGGATAGTAGTATGTTTTGTTTTCTGTGGTCTAGGCTGTTATGAGTGATCCCAGAGATGTATTAGTGATTTCCCAAAGGACATGGGATGTTAGTTATCACTTGTCATGGTTTGTGAGCGATGGTACTGATTTCTGATGCTGCAGGATTTTGTGTGTCATTTCTGATGGTCCAGTTTGAGATGGTCGATGTGTAGCGGTCCAGGGAATGGTCACCTACATGGTCCAAGGGTATTAGTAATAACTCTGTTAGTAAAGGAACATTGTCAACAATTCTGATGGCCTAGACGCATTATCCGTTCTTGATTACTACGACTACCACTGCCATTATGTTAACTGCTGCTGCCATTGCTGCTACTGTTACTACCACTACTACTATTACTGCTACCACCACCACTGCTTGCCACAGAAATACTTCTACTACTACATTACTATTTGTGACCCCCCCCACCACGAAATCGTCTTAACTAGCATTTTGGGCATTTTGAGATATACATATCACTAGAAAGTGTACATTCTGCTGATTATTTTGGTACTTGAATAAAGTTTGTACTCCAAAAAAATTAGAAGTTATGTATGTTTAAAGTCAGTAAGTTGTATGACACCATTTTGAGAAAACGGCCTCTAAGTTTTTGTGTGCTCTCCTACACATTTTCCGTAAATTTCTTTATTTGGTGGCTTTGACACCCAGTTTGTTTCTAATTTTCGCTGTCATTATATGAAAGGTGCACCAAAGAGTCTTTCCTCAGTATATTACACGTGCTGTACTGTACAGGTTACGGTTCATAATAAGAGACAAAAATAGGTACTTTTGGTTGGAAATTGCGTTCTTTCTGCTGCGATTAAAAACCGATTATTAAACTGATCAATAATATTTTTTCAAGAAAAAAAATTCTGTGGGGGATAGGTTATAGTCTACAGAAATCAATTTTGAGAAAAAGTCAAAACACCCTAGATAGACCCTCAGTCACCTATTCAGCTCCTAGTGCTGTTCGACTGACTGCGAGTTAAGATTGATTTCGTGGTGGGAGGTCACATTTCTAACACTACCACTGCTACTACTACTATTTTTACAACCACTGCCAGTACTGCTGCTGCTGCTGCCACTGCAACTACTTCTACTACTACCACTACTATTTTTTAATACTACACTGCTACTACTACTATACTACCACTGCTACTACTACCACTTGTCTCACTACTACTACATGCTACTGCTATTGCTATTACTACTACGACTAACATCACCATCACTACCACCACCTCCACCACCTCCACCACCATCGCTATCTCCACACCACACCACCGCCACCACAATAGCTACTACTACTACTGTTATTATTAGTAGTACTACTACTACCACTACTACTACTACTACTACTAACCATCACCACCACATCACCGCCACCACTACTGCCACAATGACTACTACTTTTCCTATTGCTGCTGTTGCTACTACTACTATTGTTACACAATCATTCTTGCATGTCGCTATAATCAAATTGATTTGGATTCACGGCGCTTACTAGACTTGTTTGTATGCATAGTGATGCAACGGTCCTGACGTGTTATAGATTCCAATGATCTCAGGGTATCATTAATCATTTCTAATGGTTAAGAGATATGTGACGGAACATACATGCATAGTTCATGTTGTGCAGGCAAAGGGTTAAGGCAGTGGCGGGTCTGTGGGGGACAGGCTGACCTGGCAGATCAGAAAAAATAATCACCTACTTAACCCTTTGACTCCCACACCCTGTCTACCAACTGCCAAAAAGTTAATCCTTTGACTCACGTACCCTGTCCATCAACTGCAAAAAAAACATTAACCCTTTGACTCCTGCAACCTGTCCACCAACTGCAAAAACTTAACCCTTTGACTCCCTCACATTATCCACCAGCTTTCTGCAGAAAGCTGGTGGATAGGGTGAGGGAATTAAAGGGTTAAGTTTTGGTCTGCTAGCATAGTTGACAATGCAGGTGCTGGTGGACAGGGTGCGGGAGTCAAAAGGTTAATCGCTTAGGTGTAGGCGTCTAAGCGGACCGAACACAGAACGTTTCGACTGGAAGTCTGACATTTTCCCACTTGACCTACCACGTCCAACAGTCTTGTCATCATCATCATGTGCCTTGTCACATGGCGCTGGCGATCATGGCCCTCCATATGTATTTATCCCTTGTTGCTGCAAGCACATCTTCCATCCTTTTTGTCCTCAGCCACTCTGCAAGTCCGTCCAATATTTTTTCCCTGGGTCTACCTGGTGCTCTCTTTCCCTCCAGCTTTCCTGTTGTGACCTGGTGCTCCAATTCCCCTTTCCTCATAAAATGGTCTATAAATGCTTGCCTGTCTTTTCCAAATCTTCCTTAAGAATTATCTTCTTGTGCCTGTCTCCATCAAGACTGTCTCGTTTGTTTTCTTTGCTGTCCATGGAAATCTCAACATTCTTCTTAGAAACCACATCTCGCTCCACACATACTGATCTGGCTTTGCTTGTTGACTGTCCATGCCTCACATCCGTACAACAGTATTGGTTCTATACGACATTCAAGAACTCTCTTCCTGATGTTAATTGATAGGCATTTGTTGGTAAGAATGCTTTTCATCTTCTTGAATGCTGTTTTGGCTTGGCCGATTCTGCTGGCTATTTCTGATGTGCATCTGCCGTCTGATGAGATGATCGTTTCCAGATATTCAAACTTATCAGCCTCCAGCATACTAGCTAGTATTAATGATAAGCCCTGGTCACCATCACCACAGTATCTATATTCAGATACAGCCAGCAGTCAGGGTCATATGCTTCGTTTCACTTCACATTTCCCTGTACATGTAATCCGACAAGATCTCATTGTCTGCCCTCTAATGCTCCATCAGTACTGCTCAGTGACACTGGCTGTCTAAATTATCACACAGACTGCCGGTAATTCTTTCTGAAACGGTATCTTGTCTTGTACTTATTACTGTAACTATTTTACCATAATCTGTCTTCTCGTTTATAGAAAAAAAAGGTTTCAGACAGAATTCGATAGTTCGTACGTGTGGTGTGTGTGTGTGTGTGTGTGTGTGTGTGTGTGTGTGTGTGTGTGTGTGTGTGTGTGTGTGTGTGTGTGTGTGTGTGTGTGTGTGTGTGTGTGTGTGTGTGTGTTTCATTTTAACAATGGAAAGAAGAGTAGTGAATGTATCCCCCTTTCCCTACGTCCTCATCATAAATCATATTTATGACCCATTGCTCATTCTTCGCCATTGCTTCTCTGATTGTCTCCCTTTGCGTCCTGTTTGTTAAATTTGACCTCACCTCATCTCATCTCATCCATTTCCATCGCCGTGGACGACGGTGGGAGCTCCACTCTTTGTCACGTCGGATCGCCAGGCGACACGGTCTCTGCTCCTGTATATGATGTCATGGAGCCCCAGTTTGCAGGCGTCAGCGATGTTTTGGAAGCGGCTTTTCTCTCCACAGTTGTGAGCAGATGATTCCATTGTAAGACAATGGTCAGGATCCCGCACAGTAAGTGCACTGCCATTCCCGAAGGCAATGGCAAACCACTGGAGGAATTTCTGCAAAAAACTCTATGAAAATGCCACTCTGTGTCTGAATCTCGAGTGATGAAAAGGAATCTTGAAAATGAATTCCGCCAATTTCAGTCACTAGGAATCCTGGAAATGAATTCCGCCTATTTCAGTCACTAGGAATCTTGAAAATGAATTCCGCCTATTTCAGTCACTTGGAATCTTGAAAATGAATTCCGCCTATTTCA
>CM060311.1:91166231-91171231 GCA_030674185.1 Monoplex corrugatus | reverse complement strand
AGAATCCTGTGCTCTAAACAAGTCGTCAACCTGTTCTGACGATTTCGCTGACAACAACATCACTGGTGGACGCAAAGGATCTAACGTAGCTGTGAAGGCTGTCACCACTTCGCCAGATGCGACGAGGAGTTCCGTTACCGGCCCAGGGACAGATCTCCATAATCAGATAGTGACTCCATCAATGAGTTGAAATCAATTATCGTCTCACTATCCGACCGTATTCTGTCGTTAGAGCGATTTGTGACTGAGCATGTGCAGGAGATGGGCAGTGGCGCACCTAGAAGCGGAAGGATGCCACTGGTCTCCGTGTTGGTTGGGACGCAAACGGACCCCAACCACACGGACAAACCACAACCAGGTTCTTCGCCGCTGCCGATCTCCTATGCGGAGGCAGCCAAACGGGTGACAATACCATCAGTCACCACAACATCTCAATCTACACCCTTGGCGTCGAAAATTATCCAAACCAAAGCCTAAAACATGTAGTGAAAGGCGGACCAACATCACGCGCCAAAAAAATGACGTCAAGCCTGTGACGAAAAATTTATCAAAGAACACGCCGATGGAAAAGCTGCCTCTTGGGTCAAATCCAAAAATACCCAAAATAAAAAGTAAATCCTGCTCTACCAACAGTTCTCATTATACACGACACAATATTAAATGGCGTTTAAGGGCCAAGACTTGGACATTCATACGGTTTCATTGTCAAAACAAAGAAATCTTTTTCTGTGGACAAAATTTCTCAGTCCCTCAAAGAATCGTCTACCAGTCAATTTGATTGTTGTGTTCTGCATTGTGGATCTGTCCGATTCTAAGGCCAACGACCCCCAGTTAGTTTGCAAAAAAATAGTGAAGGCCATGGACAAATTGTGACCACATTTCCTAAGATTAAAATAGTCCTTCGCAAAAACTGCACCAGTGAGAGACAGGGACCTTCAGGTAAAAATAGATCTTTTGAACGCCCTGCCTCACTCGGAGCTTTATGGTCGCAACACATCTTCTTGAATCATGGCAATTTAAAATAAAATTCTACTCTACTTTCAAGGACAAGGTGAATCCAAATCGGCTTGGCTCTTCCATCCTCGCCAAAAACATCGGCAGCAGTCAACAGTGTCCTCTGGGAGCAGCCAAAGCGTAAACATCGTCATCATCAAAACAAGAAGTCTGAAAACTACGCATTCACCGCCTATGACAGTAGTCATCATCCATTCTACTATTCAAGAACACCCCACTTCAATCGGTCCCAGTGTCCATGGATGAATGGTGACATTTCACAACATAACTTTTTCCATCCCTTGAGATATCTTTATGACTGGTGAACCTGTCTTTATGTTGTGATTGCACCAGCATTAGACTGAACATACTAGCGACTTTCTTTTATTGGTTTTTACTGTCGCATATTGGTGTTCATAGGTCGAGTTTACTTTCGCCAAATATATCTTCACCCTTGATTTTATTCTAATTTTATTTATTTATTTTTTTTGTTTCTTCCTGTGTATAATTATCTACAGCTGGTTTTGGTTAGTTATGCAAGTTAAAAACCGTTACGCAACAGTTTTCTGTTCTTCAGTGGAACAGTCGTTCAGTGAATATTAATCATCCTCATCTGCAGTAATATTTATCCATCAATAAGCATCATATTGTTGCCTTACAATCATTAAATGTGGCAAAATGTAAACTGCCAAAGTTAGAAGACTATCACTTTCCTCCTGTGACACACGTCTGTGATAATAACTCAAAGATGTATGTAGCCGTTTATATACGTAAAGACGTGGATTATAAAATCATTCCACCTCCTGTGCCAAAGGATACTGATGGAGTTTATTATGTGGCTGTGAAAGTGAAAATTAACTCTGTGTCAACTATAAATATCATGTCTATATATTATCCACGTGGTCCTGATGGAGAAAACAGTGACTGGCTACGGACTTTAGACCATAATGAGAAATGGTTGATCACCAGGGATTTTAATGCTCATTCTCCATTTTGGGACAATGACTGCCAGTATGTCTCTAACAATCGTTTTGTTGAAAATGTCGTTGACTCTGGATTGTCTTCTTAAATGACGGTAGAATAACTAGAATTTCAGACAATCCTAAACATAAGGCTTCAGCCATTGACCAAACTTTGTTATCACCTGACCTCGTCATTAATAGCATGTGGGATGTTACATCTGACTCCCTTGGAAGTGATCACCTGCCAATTGTCACAGTTGTAAATGAACCGTTTAATAACACGCCAGTACAAGACGACGTTATACCTCGATATATGTACAGCCGTGCGAACTGGATAACATACCGTAAGATTTTAATGGCATAAGATTGCAGGTTTAACAAAAGTGACAATATTAATGATATGTATTCACACTTCACTAACGCGCTACGCTACACGAGGCAGCAAGCAATTCAATTCCAAAAAGGAAATGTGTCAACAGAGGTAATTATGTTGGAAATAGTTGGTGGAATCAATTATGTGAGGAAGCAAAGAATGAAAAAAAAAAGAAAATGTATAAAATCTATTTAAAAACTAAATCTCCAGAAGATCATTACCATATGAAAATGGCAAAGATTGATACCAACAAAGTTATAGCCCAAGCCAAAAAGCTGTATTGGTCAGATTTTTGTTCTCTACAAATTTCCGGGCCAAAAGATCTTCCTAAACTTTGGAATAAGGTCAAAGAAATGAAAAATGGTTTTCATTTACCCCAGTTTCCTATTAAGATTTAAGACAAAGAATTTCCTTCATCAGCTGAGAAAGCCGAAGAATTTATACAGTTCTTTTCGAGAGTAAGTCATTCTAGTAGCTTGTCTACTCCAACAAGGGAGAAAAGATGGAAAATTGAAGAATTAGAAGAATACTCAGATCCTCCTCCCGATAGCCACATGTACATAAATTCAAAAATTACGTTACAAGAACTTAACGATGCCCTTCTCTTGTTGAACAACAAAAATTCTGCTGTAGGACTTGATGGCGTTTCATATACACTTTTAAATCATTTACCTGAGAAATGGATTGAATATTTACACAAAAGTATACTAAAATGCTGGAAAGTGGTCGCATACCTGACATTTGGAAGACTTCAATTGTGTTATCTATACCAAAAGCTAATAAACCGCTCTCTACTCCCGGTAGTTATAGAACTATTTCGCTAACATCCCATGTTTCAAAACTAATGGAAAAAATTATATTGAATCGACTGACTTACTTTTGTGAGAAAAATAATATGATACCTATAAACCAATCTGGGTTTCGAAAAGGTAGATCGACGACAGACCATTTAGTCAAATAAACAACTCAAATTAAAAATCAGTTTGCTGAAAGAAAAAAAATGTTTTAGCTACCTTTTTTTTATCTTAAAAAAGCGTACGACCAAGTCTGGCATGTGAGACTTTTGATGAAATTAAAACACATTGGTCTCAATGGTAATCTTTATTATTTTATCAAAGTATTCTAAGTGACCGAAGTATAGTAGCTAAAATAGGTAATACATATTCTGAAAAACGACCTGTAAATATGGGAATTCTACAGGGTTCTGTAATATCTCCTTTATTATTTAATATTTTAATCCATGACCTGCCAACGCAAGTCTCAAACAATATAAACTTAGCTCAGTACGCTGATGATATAGCGATTTGGATGAATGTTTCGTTGAAAAGGAAGACTTCCTTAAGAGAAATAAACTACATTAAACAAGTCTACCAACGTGAAATTAACAATATTTCCACTTACTTGACGGTTAACGGTCTCCAAATATCCCATGAAAAAAACATGATGCTTTTTAATAATGGTCTCAGTCCTAAATAGGTACCATTGTTTAAAAGTGATAACGAGGAACTGAAATATGCTACTCCAGTGAAATTTCTGGGAGTACACTTGACTTCTAGTTCACAGTGGAAAAAACATATTGATGCCTTGTTATATAAAGCTACGAAAAGCTACAAGTATAACTTAATTAATAAAAATTATTAGTAAAAAATCATGGGGTCAGGACACTAAAACGTTATTACATCTTGTAACAGCTTTAGTCAGATCGAAGTTGGCTATTTTATATACTTCTTGAGTTTTTGTATATACCGGTACCCCAAGAGCACATTGCTTTACTGTCTAAGCTTTGAAGTTTTTTCAAAAAGCATTTTGGAGCTGAAAAATATCTCTTGACCATAAGCCAACTTCGATCTGACTAAAGTTGTTACAAGATGTAATAATAATGCTACCAATTTTGAAGAACAAGGTCTCCCAACAGTGTAAAAATCGCTACTCACAGTTCCGTAGCTTTCGATGGCGTTCTCGCCATCTTCGTCAGCGCTCTAATGCTGTCTGCGTGAATCTCTACTCAGATCTCGCGAACATGGGATGAACCCAGTTCACGAGATCGAATCAGAGAATGGTACACCGGGGGCAGGGTGTAACGGCCCCGGTCCCTGTTGAGCGGGGGGTTGGTGGCTGCGATGTAGATGGCCTCCTTGACTCCTCGCTGGAACCACTTATTTTCTCTGTCCAGGATGTTGACATTGTCCGCACTGAATTGATGTTTTTCGGCGTGTAGGTGAGCTCCTACTGGAGAAGAGTCCCTCTTGTGTTCTGTTAGTCTCTTCTGAAGGGGGCGTTCAGTTTCACCGACATAATGTTGGTTACAGTCCTGGCAGTCTATTCTGTATATAATGCCAGCTTTGTCGAGTTTGCTGGTTTTGTCCTTGGGGGTGACCAGCTGGCTGCGTATGGTGTTGGAAGGTTTGGAATGTACAGCCACCCCCAGTTTTCTGATCTTTCTGGACAGAGCGTCACTCACACCTCCTACGTATGGGATGGTGATGTGTCCCTTGCGCTGGTGTTGTTTCACTGGCTGTTGGGATGCGGTGTTGGATTTCCTGCCTCCGGGCTGTTCCAGGCCCACTTTTTGTAGCCCGAGATGGTGAGCACTTTTTTCAGGTGGTTTGTCTCCTTGTCTTTTGCCTCTTGGGTACTGCATATGGTGTTAGCTCTGTGGGTAAGGGTTCGAA
>CM060311.1:91148731-91153731 GCA_030674185.1 Monoplex corrugatus | reverse complement strand
CATTCACATTCACATTCATATTCATATTCATATTCATATTCATTTCTTGTCACAGTGGGTTCACCATGTAAAACTGGGGCTGCTCTCCCCTTTGAGAGCTCGTCGCCACAATGCAGCGCCACCCAATTTTTTACCAAGACTTTAGAAAGGCAAGAAGGCTGATCGTCCTTCAAGGGGAGGGACCAGGAAAATCAGCTTGTCTGTCGACTGTCTTATACCAGGGCAGCCGGGCGAAAGTTCTGCTCTTCACGATTTTCAACTGCCGTGAGATCTTTCTCGAACGCAGGCCAGAAGGCACGCATGTCCGACTCCTTTTTCGTCCCCTTCCGAAGGACTGGTTAATAAGTTCAAATACCTGGGAACGGTGATTTCATCAGACGGCAGATGCACATCGGAAATAGCCGGCAGAATCGGCCAAGCCAAAACAGCATTCAAGAAGATGAAAAGCATTCTTACCAACAAATGCCTATCAATTAACATCAGGAAGAGAGTTCTTGAATGTCATATGGAACCAATACTGTTGTACGGATGCGAGGCATGGACAGTCAGCAAGCAAAGCCAAAGCAGGATCGAGACAGCCGAGATGTGGTTTATCAGAAGAATGTTGAGAGTTCCATGGACAGCAAAGAAAACAAACGAGACAGTCTTGATGAAGGCAGACACAAGTAGATCACTCATAAGGAAGATTAGGAAAATACAAGCAACACTTAAGGCCAATGTATGAGGAAAGGGGATTTGGAACACCTGGAGGGAAAGAGAGCACCAGATAGACCCAGGGAGAGAATGCTGGACGGACTTGCAGAGTGACTGGGGATGAGGAGAGTGGGGGAGATGCTGGGGGCAACGAGAGATAGAGATGGTTGGAAGTCCATGGTCGCCAACGCCATGTGGCGGGGCACCTGATGATGATGATGATGATGATGATGATTCTGAAGGACTGGACGTTAAAATCGATCTCCCTCTTTGACCAAACTCAGTCACCAAACTGTTTTCATCACTATATGGTCTATCAGTAGGGTTTTTGCTTGGCTGCCTAGGTATGAAATATTGGAGTGATAGGTTGATTTCCCAGGTCCCTTCCGTTGAAGGCCGATTAGCCTTTTCGCCTTTTTCAAGTCTTGGTCCGAAAAAAGTGTGGCTTTGTTATGCGGCGACGTGCTCCCAAAGGGAGAGCAGCCCGAGTGTTACATGGCAAATCTGCTGTGACAAATCAAAACAAAACAAACAAAAGAAAAAATGAATAGGAAGATGAAGTAAACGTGTCGATTTCTGAACATGTGCTTCAGGAACCAGAAAAACACGAAAACAGAATCAGAACGCGTGATTAATACTACAAGACAAGACAGGTGCAACAGAAGGAGGGAACTCTAGATGGAGAACAGAGGTAGGGAACTCTGGGTGGGGAAAAGACAGGAGGGAACTCGGTGGGGGAACAGGGGTGGAATCGGTGGGGAACAGAGGGTGGGAATTCCGGGTGGGGAAATGGACAGAGGGAACTCTGGGTGAGAGGGGGAACAGAAGAAGGTCCTTCGGTTGGGGGGTGGGGAGAAAAGACGTGAACTCTGGGTGGAGATTAAACAGTGGGAGGGAACTCTGGTTGAGGAGGAAAATGAAGGAAAGGAACTCTTGTTGAAGAGGGAAACAGATGGAGGGAACTCCAGATAGGGGGACAGATGAAGGGAACTCTGGGTGGGGGAACAGAAGGAGGGAACTCTGGGTGGGGGTAAACAGAGGGAGGGAACTCTAGATAGGGTGAAACAAATGAAGGGACATTTGTGGCAGAACATCTGTATTCTCCAAGTATTTCACCACCAAAATACAAACACTTCGTGACAGGCTTGACAGGACACCCTGTCAACCATGCCCACCTGACCCTTCCTTCTCTGGCACACCTCTTACTACTTTTACCCCAGTCTCACAAGAAGAAATTTTCAACACAATCAGATCCATGTCGTTCAAAACCTGCGAAATGGATCCTCTTCCAGGTTCTCTCTACTCCGACTGTCTCCCTACTCTCCTCCCATTCATCACTGACATCATCAACACTTCTCTTCAAACTGGAACTGTCCCAGATTCTTTCAAGTCTGCTATTGTTCACCCTCTCCTCAAGAAACACAATTTAGACCCAAATGAACTGAAAAATTACCGGCCTATCTCTAATCTCTCTTTCTTGTCAAAACTCCTTGAAAAAGTCGTCCTCAACCAGCTGAACTCTTACCTGTCTGCCAACAATCTCCTCAATCCTTTCCAGTCAGCCTACCGCCAGTGCCATAGCACTGAAACTGCCCTACAACACATTCTCAACAATCTCCTCCTTGCAACTGATACTGGCAAAGTCTCTCTCCTCACACTCCTTGATCTGTCTGCAGCCTTCGATACCATTGACCATGGTATTCTCCTTTCTAGACTTCATCATACTTTTGGCATCTCTGACATTGCTCTCTCCTTTTTCACTTCGTATTTATCAAGCAGAAAACAAACTGTTCTCATCAATGGCACTTACTCTCAACCTGCATACCTGACCTGTGGTGTTCCACAAGGATCTGTCCTTGGCCCTGTTCTTTTCACTCTTTACACCTCCCCCCTGTCCACCATCATCAACTCCCACTCTATAAAACACCACTTCTATGCTGATGACACCCAACTTCAAGACAGTGACTCACCTGATAATATACAGCGCCTGTTGACTCGCACCACTGAGTGTTACTCGGACATTAAGAACTGGATGACGTTCAACAAACTTCAGCTTAATGACGACAAGACAGAAGCTATTCTCATTGGCAACCGTCAGAAACTTTCTCAGCTGCCTCCTCTTTCTCTCCCATTATGTAACACATCAGTCCCAATTTCTGATTCAGCTAAAAACCTTGGTGTCTGCATTGACTCTACCCTCTCCATGAACAACTTTGTTTCTCAAACAAATGTAAAAGAACTTCAGGGGGAATGGCGGTGGGGTGGAGATTTGGGAGAGAACCAAAGGGATGGACTCAGGATGGGGGAAACAAAGGGGGAGAGGGAATTCAGGAGGAACCAATCGAAGGGAACTTTGGTAGGAATCAGTGGAATGAAACCCGCGATTGAAATCGTCCCTCACATATCCCTCCCATTTCGCCGGTGTGGCTGAACCGAACGGAGGAGCGTGAGGAGGAGCAAGCATATATTTCAATATAGCAGTCTACCTCTTTCTCAGAGAAGTAAACACTCCATGGATTGGCCTCCAAAGTAGATATTTGTTGTCTATGAAAATGGACGCAAAGGTAACCAATAGACCTTTAAGATCGTGTAGGTTGGCTCTTTCTCTGTTGTTTTGTTTCTTTTACATCGGTATTGTTGTGAAGATCTTGCTACCACACAGGGTTTGCGTACGTGAAGGATTCGGTATCAAGTGCGTATGGGCGTGCGTGCACACGTACGTGCGTGCGTGTGTGTGCCTGTGTGCGTGCGTATGTGCGTACGTGTGTGTATGCGCGTACGTGTGTGTGTGTATGCGTGCGCGCGCACGTGTAAGCATGCGTGCGTGTGTGTGTGCGTGTCTGTGCGTGCATGTGTGTGTGTGCGTGCGTGTGTGTGTGCATGTGTGTATGTGCGTCCGTGTGTGTGATGTAGTTTAGGGTGCAATTTCTCTCTCTCTCATTTTTGAGGAGGCTGGCTGGCTGTTCGATCTGAACCCTGGATCTCAAGGTCAGATGTATCGTGTCCAGTTCCAGCCCGCAACATAAAAAACAACAACAACAACAACAAAACTGGCGAATTCACTGTCCATCTTTAAGTTTCATTTATTCTGGTGGTGTCAGTCGAGTGTATCATAGGTGCTGTCCTTCACCCCCCTACCCCCTCCATTTCAAGACCTTGTCAGTGCATACAGTTCTATGCAGGCTTAGATAGTCTGTCAGATAGCAGATGACAGATTTGGTGAAGCGCATAAGGATTGTCAGAGTGCAACGAATCCCTCATGAACAAACTCCAAACACAAAGCAGCATATCTCAAGTGCCCTTAACAGTCCAACAAGGCTATTTACTATTTACATGTCTGTGTGATGTTAGGTAGGTCTGTGGTGAAGCACTCAAAGAGTCATTCTGGTGGATCGATACAATAAACAAATTAATGAATACATAAAGACGTAAACAAACAAACAAACAAACATACGTACAAAAACAATAAACAGATAAATGAATAAGTTAACAATTGAAATCATGCCAAACAGACAGCATTTAATTAAAAAATTAAGTGTATTAAACTATTAAAACAAAACACCATGAAATCAATCAACACAACGTATGTTATTTAGTCAATAAATTGATTAATGGCAATGCTACATGCAGACAACAAATTGTTTTTTTAAAGGAAGATGGTAAAATAACAACAATAACACCATCAGCACTTACACAGCAATAACAATAGACAGAAAACCATAAAGAAAACAACAGATCAATCTCAGACAGAAAAGAAGCCAAAGACATACGCTTTTAAAACCGACTAAGACTGAAAAGCTGTGTGACGCAGTCTGTGTGAGAACAGGGTCAGTGGGATGTAGTAATCAAGGGACGTCCCCAAATTACTACAAGCAAAGTATGTAGTAATTAGGGGACATTTTTTTAAGATTACGTAATTTGTATTTTATACGCAATGGTATAGTATTTTAAGCTTATTTTGTGATTTTGAGCCAATTTTAATTTTGTGTATTTTGGGGACGTCTCCAAATTACAAACACGTCCCCTTTCTACTACGGTACACGTCAAATTGTCCCCTACCTACTACACAGGCACGTTCACACACACACACACACACACACACACACACACACACACACACACACACACACACACACACACACACATACACACCACACACACACAAACACACATTCTACATCTGGAGTATGTAGCCCTACATGATATAGAGTGTGGTTAAACCACCGATCAAGGCCATGAAAACACGAGTTCGAATCACGGACCAGATAAGATTTTTCTGTCTCCCGTCACACACACACACACCAACA
>CM060311.1:91133731-91136231 GCA_030674185.1 Monoplex corrugatus | reverse complement strand
TCACAAACAGTCACACAGTAAGCACACAATGTTTTGCACAGTTATATACACACACACGCACACAACACCTTCACTGTTTGTCCTGGATATGTACATATGGAATCAGTGTCCTGTCACTGTGTCATTTGTCACACATAGGTGACACGTGTGTGGTACACCTTAAAAGTCGGTGTGATGGAGTAAGTTGCCAGTCTTTCTTTATGTCTCTGATGTTGTCAACGTAAGCTATGATATTTCAGTTCCACTTTCAGTTTCTGCAGGTAACGTGTCATCACTCCGAACGAATTCCATATGCACTGACGCTACTGACGCCATGTGATGGAGAAGATCCAAGCTGATTATAGCATAAGTCGTAAGCCTGCACGTAAAACCTATGCGTTGGCAAGATCTTGAGGTCGTACCGACACTATGGGTTTTGTATTGTCACATTGGTATCAGCCTGTCATGACAACAATCTGGGCTACATTGTACTGGAACGCATATCTCAATCTGTAATGGAAAAGAAAATGGAAACGAACGAAAACGCAACCAGACCTCCAGTATAAACTTCATCATCATCATCAAGTGCCCTGCCGCATGGCTTTGGCGATCATGGACTTTCATCTGTCTCTATCTCTCGTTGCCCCTAGCATCTCCCCACCCTCCTCGTCCCCAGCCACTCTGCAAGTCCGTCCAGCATTTTCTCCCTGGGTCTACCTGGTGCTTTCTTTCCCTCCAGCTTTCCGTGTGACCAGGTGCTCCAAATCCCCCTTCCTCATAAAATGGTCTATAAATGTTGCCTGTCTTTTCCTAATCTTCCTTATGAGTGATCTACTTGTGTCTGTCTCCATCAAGACTGTCTCGTTTGTTTTCTTTGCTGTCCATGGAACTCTCAACATTCTTCTTAGAAACCACATCTCGGCTGCCTCAATCTTGTTCTGGCTTTGTTTGTTGACTGTCCACGCCTCGCATCCGTACAACTTATCTCACCAATATCCTGTATAATCACATTACGGAAATTAGTCCCATATACTATATAACACTGACCAAAGGTAATGATGTTGTAAATCCTGGTCGTAGATGATTGAGTTGTGTTCACATATCGGGCCACGCTGTGCTATAACTTCTACAGTCAACGCCCGGTAGATGAACAACAGCAGCCATGTGGAAAGTGAATCACAATCAATCACACAGCTTGGCTTGCTTCAGCTCAAATATGCTGGTAAACTATCACTGAATAAGACATGTTTAAAATCCTTGTTATTTCACGGGTAGAGTTATATTTTTCCTGTCTCTTCAGCGCCTTGTTTTCAGGATAATCATATCAGGAGTCGTCATCATCATCAGGTGCCCTGCCGCATGGCGTTGACGATCATGGCCCTAAATACGCGTCTGTCATTATTTGCTGCAAGTCCGTCTCTCACCCTGTCTGTCTTCATCCACACTGCAAGTTCGTCCACCATTTTTTCCCTGGGTCTACCTAGTGTCTCCCCCCCCCCACCCCCCAGCTTTCCCGTTGTGTTAGGTGCTCTGATTTCTTTTGCCTCATAAATTGTCCAGTCCTGTAAATGTTCCTTATCTTTCCTAATCTTCGTCATCAATATTCTTTTTGTGTTTATCTCTTTTAAACTGTCTCGTTTGTTTTCTTTGCCGTCCATGAAACTCTTAACATTCTTCTTAAAAACCACATTTCAGCTGCCTCAATTTTGTTTGGATTTTGCATGTTGATTGTCCACGCTTCACATCCATACAACAGTATCGGTTCTATACAACACTTCCTGGTGTTAATTGATAGACATTTGTTGGTAAGAACACTTTTCATCTTCTTGAATGCTGTTTTAGCTTGGCCGATTCTGCTGGCTATTTCTAATGTGCATCTGCCATCTGGTGAGATGGCTGTTCCCAGATATGTAAACTTATCACTTTGTCTTACTGTGTTGCTGTTTCCTATTATTTTGCATAAGGCGATTTCTTGTGTTTTTTTCACTGATTACCCTGACTTAGTCTTCTTGCTATTTAGCTCCAGTCCATTATTTCTGCTTTCTGTTTCTATTATATTCACAAGGTTTTGTACATCCCTTTCATTTTCTGCAGTTAGCACGGTGTCATCTGCGTAATAAATGTTGTTTATCATTCTTCCTCCAACCTTTATCGCAGGGCATTCTTCTAGATTTCTCATGATGGTTTCGCTGTAAAGTGAAAACAAATCTGGTGACAGAGCAAACCCTGCCTGATCCTTCTTTTGATATTTTGAAAAGGTCTTATATCATTTTTTCCTCTCATCGTTGCTATTTGTTCCCAACACATATTCATTATTATTGTTAGATCATTTCCATCAACATTGAGACTGTCTAGTTGGTTGATCAATTCTTCGTGTCTTACCTGATCAAAAACTTTGACATAATCAACAAAACATGAATATAAATTTTAATTTAACTTAGTTGATCTTTCTTTGAGAGTTCTTAGGATGTATATAGCATCGATATTTCCTTTCCCTTCGATAAATCCACACTGTTCTTCT
>CM060311.1:91108731-91126231 GCA_030674185.1 Monoplex corrugatus | reverse complement strand
AATATGAATATGAATACATGTATAAATATGAATATAAATATGAATATGAAATGATATGAATATGAATATGAATATGAATATGGTTTGAAATATGAATATGAATATCACTGTGTGGGCGAAACAACACGCATACACGCATATATATGAAAACATGAAAGACTTACAAGTAAAAAGTCGCTGACATTCAGAGTCAAAGAGATGATTTTACTTGTGTACGCTAACTTACAAATACTAATATCCAGCCTTAAAAAAGCATGCCTGTACTTTATCAGTGTTTGGTCAAGCTGAGTCTTGCTGACATTTGTGAATGTTGGTTTTGCTGGTCTTTCAAAAAAACCAGAAAACTTTAGAATTATATTGTAAATGTTTGTGACTAAGATAGCGGGCGAGGATGAAGACTCCCTGTGGCAGATGTATGGTAGACGAGTGGTAGTACAAAAGGCAAGAGTGATTATTTTTGGATGGCAGTGGCATCCTTGCGCGAGAAGACAATCTTCTTCTATCATACCGTCGATTTCGTGCACTAAAAGGACGATGAAGACACTATAAATACTCACTTTGCGTCAGAGTTGGTCGTGCTGTTCAGTAAATGAATCGATCTCCTTCGGATGAACTGCCTGTGAGCATAGAATTTATGGTTTAGTGTGTGTGTGTGTGTGTGTGTGTGTGTGTGTGTGTGTGTGTGTGTGTGTGTGTGTGTGTGTGTGTGTGGTGTGTGTGTGTGTTGTGTGTGTGTGTGTGTGTGTGTGTGTGTGGTGTGGTTCTGTTTTCTCTCTCTCTCTCTCTCTCTCTCTCTCTCTCTCTCTCTCTCTCTCTCTCTCTCACTGTGTGTGTGGGGTCCGTGGCGCGTGTGTATGCATTTCTCTGTGTGTTTATTTCTCTGTCTGTCTGTCTCTTGCCTGTCTCTGTCTCTGTCTCTCTGTCTCTCTCTGTCTCTCTCTCGCTCTCTGTGTGTATTCCTCTCTCTCTCTCTCTCTCTCTGTGAGTGAGTGATGTGTGTGTGTGTGTGTGTGTGTGTGTGTGTGTGTGTGTGTGTGCGTGTGTGTGTGTGTATGTGTGTGTGTGTGTGTGCATGTGTGCGCGCGCGCGCGCACGTCTGTGTGTATTTCTCTCTCTGCGTGTTTATCTCTCTCTCTCTCTCTCTCCTCTCTCTCTTCCTCTCTCTCTCTCTCTCTCTCTCTCTCTCTCTCTCTCTCTCTCTCCCTCTCTGTCTGTCTGTCTGTCTGTCTTCTCTGTCTGTCTGTCTGTCTGTCTGTCTGTCTGTCTCTCTCTCTCTCTGTATGTGTGTGAATGCTAAATACTCTTAATAATTGTGAATGGCACTGTGGCTGAAGTTTTCAATTTGTCTTTTAGTATAACAGGGCATTTTAAATGAAACTGAAATGGTGGATACATTTTCTGTTTTGTTTCTTTTTATGGAATCCGACTTTATCCGATACTTGCACGTTGCTTTGCCTACTTCTTTTTTCTTCTGAATCAAGCAACAGCAACAACTACCCCATCACTCTACCAGCGCAACAGCAGCAATAGCAACAGCAGAAGTAGTTGCAAACAAGAGTTGTGATAGTAAAAGTTGTGGCAATAGTACATCTAACGTAAAACCTCCATTTCTTTGCCTGGCAAGTGCTTACAGACATTACTACTCCCTAACTTCACGTTTTTCCGGCTTTACAATCTTCCCGTTGCTCCTCTCTCTCTACGTGAGCTCACCAATGCTGGAAAGAGCTTTTTTTTTTATTACCCCATCTAACGCACCTCTCTTGTCCCCATGCTTCTTAACCCCATCTCTCTCATTTCGACTCTCCAACCCATCTCAAACCCCCCTGAAACTCAGATCATCACCAGTCGCCGTGGTGTAGTGGTTAACGCAACGGACTACCGACTGGAAGGTTTTGAGTTCGAATCCCCATCAGTACCTTCAAAATTCATTATGGGATTTTTCGGCTCTAACCGGCTCCTACCCAGAGTTGGGCGTGCTATGGGCTCATTGGGAAGACTGGAACCACACGGTCGAGTCTCATCCACTTCGCGGATGCGTCATTGAGGGTGTTGCTCAACTCTTCTGACCAACACTGCAGGTGTCTGTATCTCTCGGGCCTGGCTGACGCCAGGATATGTTATGATAGTAAGCGTAGAGTACAACCCTGTCACGCAGTCTCAATCCTAAATGGAACTCCATAGCATCATGATTATCATCCCATCGACATCATGATCATCGCATAATAAAAATTGTTTCAGCTCCTGTGGCCATTAAAGTGGTGTAGAAAATGGGACGGAAAAAAAGCGGAGCACAAAGGTAACCTCCCTGAGTGCAATGATCCTAAAAAAAAAGTAAAAAAAAAAAAAAAAAAAAAAAAAAAAAAAGAAACTCAGACGATCAAGACAGCACAACATGGAGGACCACAGAATCAGGTGTATGTTTTACTGGTGTGGGGGTGGGGGGTGGGGAAGGGGTGATAGTGATGATGCTGTAGAGTTACATGCATTTTGGATCGAGACTGCGTAACAGGGCTGGTCTCAAAGTTTACTTTTATAACGTGCCTTGACATCAACCAGGCCCGGGGGACACAGACATCTGCTGGTGTTGGTCAATAAGTGTGGAGCAGTACACTCAATGAAGATGGCTGAGACTGGATTGCCAAGCCCCACTCTTTCCCAACAAGTCCTGATCATAGCCATCTCTGCACAGGGACAGGTCCAGGGCGAAAATACCACAACATTATTTCGAATTGATGGGGAAATGCGAAGCACGGACAACCAACACACAAGTCGGAACAAAATTGAGGCAGCTGAAATGTGGTTTCTAAGAAGAATGTTAAGAGTTCCATGACAAAACAAAAAAAAACAAAACAAAAACAAAAACAAACAAAAACAAAAAAACAAAAAAACAAACAAAAACAAACAAAACACAAAAAAACAAACATAACAGTCTTGAAAAAGCAAACAATAAAAGAACATTAATGAAGATTAAGGAAAAGACAAGAAACATCTATAGGATATTTTATGAGGTAAGTGAAATTTGAGCACCTAGTCACAACAGGAAAGCTGGTGGAGAAAAGAGCACCAGGCAGACTCAGGGAAGGAAATATTGGACGGACTTGCAGAGTGGATGAGGACGGAAAGGGTGGGAGATAAAATTGCAGTGACGAAAAGAGAGATTCATATGTAGGGCTATGACCGCCAAGTATGCGGCAAGGCACACGATGATGATGGTGATGTGGTTTGAACCCACTACCTTTAAATGGAAAGTACGTTGCGTTAACCACTTCGCAAAAGTAGCAGTAACATTTGTACGTGCCGTGTAAATCAAGTGAAAGAGGAAATCAATAGCTCCACCATTAAGTACGACCATCCTGTTTCTTTGGAGCAATATGGTGCAGGGATAGGCAGGACCCATAACTCTGTCATACCCATCAGAGTTACTGGAATTGGTGGGATACAAGAAGAAGACTGCAGGCTGGTCGTGGATCAAGTCATAACGCTGTGCCAATTTCCCTAGAGCTTATGGAATGGGAAACAGTCCCGTGCAGCGTCCGATGCTGCCTGAGGGGCTGATGGAATCTGATGTGCAAGTGGCGACACACTTATCATGTGTGTCAGTATGGACGACAGCGGGGCGTTCTTCACATTATCCTTTTATTGTCACTTCTTTCCCAACGAGCCCGGAGCATGCCTAACTCTGGGCAGGAACTGGTCAGGACAGAAAATATGTCACCTCCCATCACGAAATCAGTCTTAATTAGCATTTTGGGCAATTTTGAGATATACATATCACTGGAAAGTGTACATTCTGCTGATTATTTTGGTACTTGAATAAAGCTTGTACTAAAAAAAAATGTAGAAGTTAGTATGTTTAAAGTCATTAAGTTGTATGAGGAAAAACAGCCTCTAAAGTTTCTGTGTGCTCTCCTACACATTTTCCTTAAATTTCTCTATTTGGTGGCTTTGACCCAGTTTGTTTCTAATTTTCACTTCGTTATCTGAAAGGTGCACCAAAGAGCTTTCCATCAGTATATCACATGTGTGGGTACTGTACATGTTACGGTTCATAACAGGAGACAAAAATAGGTTCTTTTGGTAGGAAATTGCGTTCTTTCTGCTGCGATCAGTGCATTAAAATACCATTTTAAATTGATTAATAACATTTTTTTCAAAAAAAAAGATAATCATAGTCTACAGAAATCAATTTTGAGCAAAAGTCAAAACACCCCAGATAGACCCTCAGTCACCTTTTCAGCTCCCAGTGCTGTTCGACTGACTGCGAGTTAAGACTGATTCTCGTGGTGGGAGGTCACATATCACAACATTATTTCGGACTCATAAGGAATACGAAGCGTGGGCAATCACATTATCTTGTCCTTTTATTGCACTTTTTTTTTCACTGTCAGTCTTCATTCTTCTACGCTTCATTTATGCGCCTGTGTTTATGATTACAGAATTAGGGAGAAAAATGACGGGATGGTTCGGGAACGTTCGCCTGCCAATATAAACTCGAGTTCCAGGGTTCGTTTTCCGTGCAGGACTAGAGTTTCTCCCATTTAGATAAAAAAATATCAAACTGGACGTCTAGCCCTTCCGAAGGCGACGAAAAATGAGTCGGACCCGTGTCGCTTTAGCCTGCGCACGTTAAAAGATCCCTATGCAGTTGAAAATCGTCAAGAGCAGAGCATTGAAAATCTGCTGTCTTGACATAAAATGTTGGAGCCAATAAACTTGCCTTTCTAAAGTCTTGGTCAGACAAAAAGGGTGGCGCTGCACCACGGCTACGTGCTCTTAACGGGGAGAACAAACCAAGTTTCACATGGTAAAATCAATTTGACAAATGAATAAATAACGAATGATGATAATAATAATAAATAAATTGAAATACCCAGAAGAGCTGAAAAAATGGTTGAACCAATGAATCTCATTTCTGTTGCAAATACCAATACTTTTTCTATAATTAGAATATTGCCGGCTAAATTATGGTCATCAAACATATATCTTTATGATGGAAAACGGTGGTCACTTGTCTCTGTTCAGACGGCCTATTGTTTTGTTTGACAAACAGACGTTACTGTGTCATCGTAAACTTTTATCATTTATGTTCTCTCTATGTTGTCCACTGTCTGCTCATGACACACAGGCACAAATGTCATTTACGCATAACCAATATTATTCCAATGATAGACTGATACAATACTAGTCATCATCATCATCAGGTGCCCTGCCGCATGGTGTTGGCGATCATGGACTTCCATCTGCCTCTATATCTCGTTGCCCCTAGCATCTCCCCCACCCTCCTCGTCCCCAGCCACTCTGCAAGTCCGTCCAGCATTTTCTCCCCGGATCTACCCGGTGCTCTCTTTCCCTCCAGCTTTCCTGTTCCGACCAGGTGCTCCAATTCCCCTTCCTCATAAAATGGCCTATAAATGTTGCCTGTCTTTTCCTAATCTTCCTTATGAGCAATCTACTTGTGTCTGTCTCCATCAAGACTGTCTCGTTTGTTTTCTTTGCTGTCCATGGAACCCTCAACATTCTTCTTAGAAACCACATCTCGGCTGCCTCAATCTTGTTCTGGCTTTGTTTGTTGACTGTCCACGCCTCGCATCCGTACAATACTAGTACACGATCAAATATTGCAGGCTGGGTAGGACCTCAGGATCTGGCCAGCTTATGGGTTTATTTGCAGGCTTAAGGCTTGTGCCATGATCACAATACACATGGCATTTGTGACGTTAGTGCATAAGGAATTCATTCCGATTGCGGGGACGTCATCTTGAGAAACTGAAACTGAAACTGAAACTACTCATGATCTGACCAGACAATGGAAAAAAAAAAAAAAAAAAAAAAAATTAATAATAATTACAATATTTATATAGCGCAAAATCTTGATAAAATCAAATCTAAGCGCTGAAGCAGACACATACGCACGCACGCACGCACGCACGCACGCACGCACGCGCACACACGCACGCACGCACACACACACACACACACACACACACACACACACACACACACACACACACACACGCATGGCTATAAATGGGGAGAAAGAATAAAAGCAATAAAAGCAAGAATAAAAGCAATGAAAAATTATAGAGAGCATAGCATATACAATTATATATTGTAACCATGTGATTCCCCTCCGAGCGGAGACAGGCTGCAGAGGGGGGGGGGGGAGGGTTAAGTGAGGTTAGGATTTTATGCGGAGGAGAAAAGGTGAGTTTTGAGAGCGGACTTGAAGGAGACAAAAGTAGGTTGCTGACGGACTGAGAGAGGAAGTTTGTTCCAGGAGAGTGGACCAGAAACAGAGAAGGCTCGTGGACCATAGGTATTGAGCTTAGTGCGTGGAAAGTGAAAAGTCAGAGGATCGGAGGCAGAGCGGAGGGTGCGTGAGGGAAGATAGATCTCAAGTAGGCTTGACAGGTAATCGGGGGCTGCGTTATTGAGGCTTTTTTATCGAGATTTTGCGCTATATAAATATTGTAATTATTATTATTATAATTACATGGTGTCTAGTTTGTACTGTATGCGCTTTGATACAGGGAGCCAGTGAAGTTGTGCCAGGAGAGGAGATATGTGGTCAGCTTTTTTTCTTTTGAGTACAAGGCGTACAGCATTGTTTTGAATGCGCTGTAGGATGTGAATGGTGGAGGCAGGAAGACCACACAGGAATGAATTGCAATAGTCAATGCGAGACATTATGAAGAAGAGAACGAGTTTTGCAGTTGTTTCGACAGAGAGATACTTCCTCATCAGCCTTATACGATGGAGATGATAGTAGCAAGATCTGGCAGTTTGAGAAACAATGTTGTTCATGGAGAGGGTAGAGTCAATGCAGACACCAAGGTTTTTAGCTGAATCAGAAATTGGGACTGATGTGTTACATAATGGGAGAGAAAGAGGAGGCAGCTGAGAAAGTTTCTGACAGGTGCCAATAAGGATAGCTTCTGTCTTGTCGTCATTAAGCTGAAGTTTGTTGAACGTCATCCAGTTCTTAATGTCCGAGTAACACTCAGTGGTGCGAGTCAACAGGCTCTGTATATTGTCAGGTGAGTCACTGTCTTGAAGTTGGGTGTCATCAGCATAGAAGTGGTGTTTTATAGAGTGGGAGTTGATGATGGTGGACAGGGGGGAGGTGTAAAGAGTGAAAAGAACAGGGCCAAGGACAGATCCTTGTGGAACACCACAGGTCAGGTATGCAGGTTGAGAGTAAGTGCCATTGATGAGAACAGTTTGTTTTCTGTTTGATAAATACGAAGTGAAAAAGGAGAGAGCAATGTCAGAGATGCCAAAAGTATGATGAAGTCTAGAAAGGAGAATACCATGGTCAATGGTATCGAAGGCTGCAGACAGATCAAGGAGTGTGAGGAGAGAGACTTTGCCAGTATCAGTTGCAAGGAGGAGATTGTTGAGAATGTGTAGTAGGGCAGTTTCAGTGCTATGGCACTGGCGGTAGGCTGACTGGAAAGGATTGAGGAGATTGTTGGCAGACAGGTGAGAGTTCAGCTGGTTGAGGACGACTTTTTCAAGGAGTTTTGACAAGAAAGAGAGATTAGAGAGAGGCCGGTAATTTTTCAGTTCATTTGGGTCTAAATTGTGTTTCTTGAGGAGAGGGTGAACAATAGCAGACTTGAAAGAATCTGGGACAGTTCCAGTTTGAAGAGAAGTGTTGATGATGTCAGTGATGAATGGGAGGAGAGTAGGGAGTCAGTCGGAGTAGAGAGAACCTGGAAGAGGATCCAGTTCGCAGGTTTTGAACGACATGGATCTGATTGTGTTGAAAATGTCTTCTTGTGAGACTGGGGTAAAAGTAGTAAGAGGTGTGCCAGAGAAGGAAGGGTCAGGTGGGCATGGTTGACAGGGTTTCCTGTCAAGCCTGTCACGAAGAGTTTGTATTTTGGTGGTGAAATACTTGGAGAATACAGATGGGAGTTCTTCATTTGTATGTTTTGTTGGGAGAGGTAAATCTTTTCGTGTTCCAAGGAGATGATTCATGGTTGTAAAGAGTTCTTTTGAAGAAGAGGAATTCAGGATTTTGGTTTGGAAATAGCTTGTTTTTGCTGATGCAATGAGGGTGGATACTTTTGTTTTAGAGGCTTGGAAAAGTTGCCTGTGTACAGTGAGTTTGGATTTGCACCAACGGCGCTCTGCTCTGCGGCGGGCACGTTTTGCACAGGCAATCTCATGAGTGAGCCAGGGGGTAGTGGGGCGGTCAGGTAAAAGACGGGTTGTGGCTGGAGCATGAGTGTCCAGAAGATGGTGGAGAGTAGTATGGAATTCATCGGCAAGGTTATGTGACTTTTCAGAAAGGAGACGGGAGGCATCAGATGAAAATGTGGAGAGGTCGATAGATTTGAGATTGCGTCGAGTCATTGTGCGCATGGTACGGGAAGGAGGAGAAATGTCGAGAGAACAGAGAATTGCAGAGTGGTCAGATGGAAGGGCTGAAGTTAGACGGGTAGAAAGAACTAAGCAGTTGTCAGTAGCGGAATTGTGGTGATCACGAGAAATGATCCAGTCAAGAATGTGACCTTTTTGATGGGTTGGTTCAGAAATGTGTTGAGTCATATTGTGATTGGACAGAGAGTTGATGATATATGTCTTGTGTCATAACGGTGAGTGTTGTCATAGTGGACATTGATGTCACCTAGAATGATGAGATTTCCAGGTAAGAGGCAGTAGTGGTCAAGCAATTGGCCAAAGTCAGACAGAAACGTGGATGTGGTGAGTTTGTTGGCAGAGCTAGGTGGAGGTCGATAGACACAGGAGAAGGTGATGGGGTGAGGGGTGGATTGGAAGGATACTTCAGCGTGCTCGAAAGAAGGATGGGAGAAAGGTAGGCGGGAATGGAGTGAGTCGTTGTAGAGGATGGCGATACCGCCACCTCGGGATGAGCGATGGAAAGAAGCAAGCCTGTAACCACTCGGAGTGAGGCCAGCATGTATAGAAAGTAAAGAAAGAAACAACGAAAGACAGAAATCAAGATAGAAAAACTGAAAGAAAGTTTCTGCAACAGATCCGTTGAACCACACGTACACGATTTTCAAAGAGTGTAAATTCTCATGAAGGCTGAGTCTTGTTTGTTAAGGAAAAGTCTTTGTGATTTGGTTGACCTGGATTTTCTTGAAATGGAAAACCAGAAGGCTGTCATTTTCCAAACCCCACATCTCAGACAGTAAGCATCTGATATTACAACAGGTTTCACCATAAGAAAGAGCATAAACATTACATTGGAGTTTGGAATTTGTTCAAGTGGGAGTTAGTTCAATTTGTGTCCACCTAGGGACACCACTCAGGACCTGGCCAGCTCATGGGTTTGTGTGCAGGCGTAATGTTTGTGTCATGATCACCATACACATGGCATCTGTGACGTTAGCGCATATGGAATCCGTTCCGAGCGTGGAGACGTCATCCTGAGAAGCTGAAAATGAAACTGAATCAAAAGGATTCATTACACTCGGACAATTACATATGCGCGCCACCCAAATCTGCCAGCAATTTGCTGTCAGACTCCCTGAGGCTGCGCAGAATTCTATACGCTGGCAAGACGTTGGAATGAGGAGCAGATAATAAAGAAAAGGAAGGAGGGGGGGTGTTGGAAGGAGACATATGGAACACTAAGCTGACACCACCAGAAGGGTGGAGGCATTAAGAACAGATTACATGCAGACTCTTCACCAAACTAAAAATGACATTCTCCCACAAGGGGCCTATATCTGTGTTGGAAGTTCACAAAATGCTTCAGGTTGTTTTAAGAGAAGACATGGAGCATTCGGCTGATTGTGAATTGCTATCTCATTCAATAGGACTGTGTTTAAATGCTGATAAATATGTTGCTGGTGCTGGTGATAGCGGTGATGATGAGGAGGAGGAGAAGGAGGACGGTGGTGTAGTGGCAGGTGATGGTGATGGTGACGATGGTGATGATGGTGGTGATGATGATGAAGGTAACGATGAAGACGGTGATAATAAGATGGTGACAGTGAAAATGGTGACGATGACAACAGCGATGACGACGACGACGACCATGATGATGATGATGATGATGGTGGTTGGGGTAGTGCTGCTGCTTATGATGATGACGACGTTGATGATGGTGTTGGTGATGATGACGCTGATGGTAATGATGATAGTGGTGGTGAAGATGGTAAGCATAGGTAGTAAAAAAAAACCGTCGGAATGTATGTAGAACGTTACAGTATTTATATCTTCTGAACGAACTCTACTTTGTATCACTTCATACAGTAAAGAAGCAGCAACAACAACAACAACAACAAAATTATAATGAATATCAAATCTTAATTTTTAAGTCAGATATTTCTCAATTAAAACACATGACTTTTCTTCTGGAATTTGTCCAGGAAAAAAACTGGCCACACTCACACACTTCCTTCCACGCTTGTTTGTCCCAAATCTGGTAGCAAGCAACAACTCTTTCTCTGTAGGTCTTGAAACGACGGAACTGTGTGATGATCAAATATCCTTAAAGAAACAACTCAATGAATGGGAGTTTGGGATGTGTACAAGAGGGATTCTTTGCTCTCATATGCGCTCCATCCAAATATGCCAGCAATTATATGGCCTGTACAACGATCATTTCATCAGACGGCAGATGCACATCAGAAATAGCCGGCAGAATCGGCCAAGCCAAAACAGCATTCAATAAGATGACAAGCATTCTTACCAACAAATGCCTGTCAATTAACATCAGGAAGAGAGTTCTCGAATGTTATATAGAACCAATACTGTTGTACGCATGCGAGGCGTGGACAGTCAACAAACAAAACCAGAACAAGATTGAGGCAGCCGAGATGTGGTTTCTAAGAAGAATGTTGAGAGCTCCATGGACAGCAAAGAAAACAAACGAGACAGTCTTGATGGAGGCAGATACAAGTAGATCACTCATAAGGAAGATTAGGAAAAGACAGGCAACATTCATAGGCCATTTTATGAGGAAGGAGGTTTTGGAGCACCAGGTCACAACGGGAAAACTGGAGGGAAAGAGAGCACCAGGTAGACTAGGGAGAAAATGCTGGACGGACTTGCAGAGTGGCTGGTGACGAGGAGGGTGGGGGAAATGCTAGGGGCAACGAGAGATTGAGACAGATGAAAGTCCATGATCGCCGACGCCATGCGGCAGGGCACCTGATGATGATGATACACTGGCATGGTCTTGAAATGTGTAAGGTGGGGAAAGGAGCAAGGAAACATTGAGACGACAAGGTCGGTGTTGGTCCTGAGGTACCCCAATTGTTACATGACGTATGAAAGACAATGAATTTTATCATGATATGCTAAATGACATATATAGGACATTTTATGAGGCAAGAGAAATCAGAGCACCTAGTCACAGCAGAAAAACTCGAAGGAAAAAGAGCACCAGGTTGACACAGGAAGAAAATATTGGACGGCTTTGCAGAGTGGATGAGGACAGAAATGGTGGGAGACATACTTGCAGTGGCAAAATATAGATATATTCGTATGGAGGGCCATGATCGCCAAAGCGATGTGGCAAGTCACATGATGATGATGAGCTGGTGGATATAGTGAAGCAGTGAAAGAGTTAAGTTTTTGCAACTGGTGCATAGAGTTAGGGGAATGGAAGGGTTGACAGTTTGGTGGACAGGTTAGTGGAGTGAATGGTTAACAGTCTGGTGGATAGGGTTAGGGGAGTGGAAGGGTTAACAATCTGGTGGATAGGGTAAGGGGAGTGCAAGGGTTAACAGTCTGGTGGATAGGGTTAGGGGAGTGGAAGGGTTAAAAATCTGGTGAATAGGGTAAGGGGAGTGGAAGGGTTAACAGTCTGGTATATAGTTTAGTGGAGTGGAAGGGTTAACAGTCTGGTGGATAGGGTAGGGGAGTGGAAGGGTTAACAGTCTGGTGGATAGGGTAGGGGAGTGAAAGAGTTAACAATCTGGTGGATAGGGTAAGGGGAGTGGTAGGGTTAACAGTCTGGTGGATAGGGTAAGGGGAGTGGAAGGGTTAACAGCCTGGTGGATAGGGTAGGGAGTGGAAGGGTTAACAGTCTGGTGGATAGAGTAGGGGGGTGAAAGGGTTAACAGTCTGGTGGATAGGGTAGGGGAGTTTAAGGGTTAACAGTCTGGTGGATAGGGTAGGGGAGTGGAAGGGTTAACAGTCTGGTGGATATGGTAGGGGAGTGAAAGAGTTAACCGTCTGGTGGATAGGGTTGGGGGAATGGAAGGGTTAACAGTCTGGTGGATAGGGTTGGGGGAGTGGAAGGGTTAACAGTCTGGTGGATAGGGTTGGGGGAGTGGAAGGGTTAACAGTCTGGTGGGTAGAGTAGGGGAGTGAAAGAGTCAATAGTCTGGTGGATATAGTAGGGGAGTGGAAGGGTTAACAGTCTGGTGGATAGGGTAGGGGAGTGGAAGGGTTAACAGTCTGGTGGATATGGTAGGGGAGTGAAAGAGTTAACCGTCTGGTGGATAGGGTTGGGGGAGTGGAAGGGTTAACAGTCTGGTGGATAGGGTTGGGGGAGTGGAGGGGTTAACAGTCTGGTGGATAGGGTTGGGGGAGTGGAAGGGTTAACAGTCTGGTGGGTAGAGTAGGGGAGTGAAAGAGTCAATAGTCTGGTGGATATAGTAGGGGAGTGGAAGGGTTAACAGTCTGGTGGATAGGGTAGGGGAGTGGAAGGGTTAACAGTCTGGTGGATATGGTAGGGGAGTGAAAGAGTTAACCGTCTGGTGGATAGGGTTGGGGGAGTGGAAGGGTTAACAGTCTGGTGGATAGGGTTGGGGGAGTGGAAGGGTTAACAGTCTGGTGGATAGGGTTGGGGGAGTGGAAGGGTTAACAGTCTGGTGGGTAGAGTAGGGGAGTGAAAGAGTCAATAGTCTGGTGGATAGAGTAGGGGAGTGGAAGGGTTAACAGTCTGGTGGACAGGTTAGTGGAGTGGAAGGGTTAACAGTCTGGTGGATAGGGTAGGGGAGTGAAAGGGTTAATAGTCTGATCGATAGGGTAGGGGAGTGGAAGGGTTAACAGTCTGGTGGATAGAGTAGGGGGGTGAAAGAGTTAACAGTCTGGTGGATAGGGTAGGGGGAGTGAAAGGGTTAATAGTCTGGTGGATAGGGTATAGGAGAGTGAAAGGGTTAAAATATCAGAGGCCAAGGAACGTCTGGCAGTAAATAACTCGAAATTTCTTCTCCGTTTTCTCAGTGTAAGTATTACTCACATGTAGCATTTCAATTGACTACAACTCCTGTAAATTTTGCCCCAAATCCTTCATTTTTATATCATAAGAAAGGAAACGTTATGTTTTTACAATGATACCAATATATGGTTATCTCCAAAATTCTATTCACATCCCACTTCGTGAGAATGAGTCACCCATGTCTCCATACTGAAACTGTTTCCGATTAGTATACAAAATGCACAGGACATATGAATAAAAGATATGAAACTATCATTGTATGACATATAAAAATTGGATAAATGGCAATCTGATGACACTGTATCTGGTCAATTTATATACAAGATATATAGAACAGATGAAGACTCTTGCACAACTTAACATGTCTGAGAGAAACTGTGTTTATAAAGGAGGCCATTACACGTTTCTGGCGATAGTATTATGTTTTCATGTGTTATTCATATCGGTTCCCAAAGTACTGGATCATTGTATCATGAAAATGTATATCGCATTTTATTTAATGTTTTCTACGGTGCGCATATACACGTCGCGTTGTCTCTTTGGTCAAACACTGTGCAGGGAATATGCTACCCCCGCAGTCTGTATACTCCGTGTTCAGTGGGTGACCTCGCCGTTGAGGCAGATCGTGATTCTTTCTCTTGGGGATAAGTGTGTGGCTAAAATGTATATGGCTATGTTCCGAGATTTGTCATCTTCCCATCTTGCCATTCGGTTTGTAAACAAAGTAACCGATGACTGTGTGCAAATAGGTCATGCTATGGATGCACTCCCCACGTCACTCGATAGTCATTTCATCATGCAGAGGTACAGTACAGCTTGACGGTCATACTCAGAGCCATTCCCAGTCCAGCTGTACTTTAAATGGGGAATGACTCTGAGTATGACAGTCCAGCTGTACTATAAATGGGGAATCACGCTGAGTATGACAGTCTATAAATGGAGAATGACTGAGTATGACAGTCAAGCTGTACTATAAATGGGGAATGGTTGAGTCTGACATCAAGCTGTACTATAGATGGAGACTGGTTGAGTATGACATCAAGCTGTACTATAGATGGAGAATGGTTGAGTCTGACATCAAGCTGTACTATAGATGGAGAATGACTCTGAGTATGACATCAAGCTGTACTATAAATGGGGAATGACTGAGTATGACAGTCAAGCTGTACTGTAAATGGGGAATGACTGAGTATGACAGTCAAGCTGCACTATAAATGGGGAATGACTGAGTATGACAGCCAAGCTGTACTTTAAATGGGGCATGACTATGAGTATGACATTCAAGCTGTACTTTAAATGGGGAATGACTGAGTATGACATCAAGCTGTACTATACATGGGGAATGACTGAGTATGACAGTCAAGCTGTACTTTAAATGGGGAATGACTCTGAGTATGACATTCGAGCTGTACTTTAAATGGGGAATGACTGAGTATGACATCAAGCTGTACTTTAAATGGGGAATGACTGAGTATGACAGTCAAGCTGTACTTTAAATGGGGAATGACTCTGAGTATGACATTCGAGCTGTACTTTAAATGGGGAATGACTGAGTATGACATCAAGCTGTACTTTAAATGGGGAATGACTCTGAGTATTACAGTCAGGCTGTACTATAAATGGGGAATGACTGAGTATGACATCAGCTGTACTATACATGGAGAATGACTGAGTATGACATCAAGCTGTACTTTAAATGGGGAATGACTGAGTATGACATCAAGCTGTACTATAAATGGGGAATGACTGAGTATGACATCAAGCTGTACTATAAATGGAGAATGACTGAGTATGACATCAAGTTGTACTATAAATGGGGAATGACACTGAGTATGACAGTCAAGCTGTACTATAAATGGGGAATGACTCTGAGTATTACAGTCAGGATGTACTATAAATGGGGAATGACTGAGTATGACATCAAGCTGTACTATAAATGGAGAATGACTCTGAGTATTACAGTCAGGATGTACTATAAATGGGGAATGACTGAGTATGACATCAAGCTGTACTATAAATGGGGAATGACACTGAGTATGACATCAAGCTGTACTATAAATGGGGAATGACTCTGAGTATTACAGTCAGGCTGTACTATAAATGGGGAATGACTGAGTATGACAGTCAAGCTGTACTATAAATGGGGAATGACACTGAGTATGACAGTCAAGCTGTACTATAAATGGGGAATGACTGAGTATGACATCAAGCTGTACTATAAATGGGGAATGACACTGAGTATGACAGTCAAGCTGTACTATAAATGGGGAATGACACTGAGTATGACATCAAGCTGTACTATAAATGGGGAATGACTCTGAGTATTACAGTCAAGCTGTACTATAAATGGGGAATGACACTGAGTATGACAGTCAAGCTGTACTATAAATGGGGAATGACACTGAGTATGACATCAAGCTGTACTATAAATGGGGAATGACACTGAGTATGACAGTCAAGCTGTACTATAAATGGGGAATGACTGAGTATTACAGTCAGGCTGTACTATAAATGGAGAATGACTGAGTATGACATCAAGCTGTACTATAAATGGGGAATGACTCTGAGTATTACAGTCAGACTGTACTTTAAATGGGGAATGACTCTGAGTATTACAGTCAGGTTGTACTATAAATGGGGAATGACTGAGTATGACATCAAGCTGTACTACAAATGGGGAGTGACTCTGAGTATTACAGTCAGGTTGTACTATAAATGGGGAATGACTGAGTATGACATCAAGCTGTACTTTAAATGGGGAATGACTGAGTCTGATAGTCAGGCTGTACTTTAAATGGGGAATGACTGAGTATGACAGTCAAGCTGTACTATAAATGGAGAATGACTGAGTATGACATCAAGCTGTACTTTAAATGGGGAATGACTCTGAGTATTACAGTCAGGCTGTACTATAAATGGGGAATGACTGAGTATGACATCAAGCTGTACTATAAATGGAGAATGACTGAGTATGACATCAAGCTGTACTTTAAATGGGGAATGACTCTGAGTATTACAGTCAGGCTGTACTATAAATGGGGAATGACTGAGTATGACAGTCAAGCTGTACTTTAAATGGGGAATGACTGAGTCTGATAGTCAGGTTGTACTTTAAATGGGGAATGACTGAGTATGACAGTCAAGCTGTACTTTAAGTGGGGAATTACTGAGTATGACAGTCAAGCTGTACTATAAATGGGTAATGACTGAGTATGACATCAATCTGTACTATAAATGGGGAATGATTGAGTATGACATTCAAGCTTTACTTTAAATACTTTAAATAGGAAATTACTGAGTATGACTGTCAATCTGTACTTTAAATGGGAATGACTGTGAGTATGATCGTCAAGCTGTACTTTAAATGGGGAATGACTTTGAGCATGATCGTCAAGCTGTACTTTAAATGGGGAATGACTCCTAGTATGACAGTCAAGCTGTACTTTAAATGGGGAATGACTCTGAGTATGATCGTCAAGATGTACTTTAAATGGGGAATGACTCTGAGTATGATCGTCAAGCTGTACATTACATGTGGAATGACTGAGCATGACTGTGACAAGCTGTACTTTAAATAGGAAAGGACTAAGTATAGAGCGTTGTCCGAGCGTGGTGAATCCTGGAACCTCGAGCTTTGTTATTGACAGGCAAACGTCTGAACCATTCTGCCACTCTTCTCCCTGATGATGAGGACAAACTCTTGGCAAGTATACGCTAAGGAGCCAACTAGTTTCTGGAGATTAGACTGTATGTGAAATGGAAACCAGAAAAAAAAACCACGAAAGAAGAATACGAACGCGTATTTAATACAACAAGACAAGACAGGCACACATTTTTTGGCCACAAGTTTACAAACAAACAAACACCAGATACCAAACTTTTTGAGAAAAAGACTGGGGAATGTCAAGGCGTCATCATCAGCGAACAGTATGTCCCAGATAGGGACCTGATACACTTGGTTTTTGTTCTGAAGCGTGCAAGATTGGGGAGTAAGCCGTTGGATCTTGTGTAGATACACTCCGTCATCAGATGCTCTGAAAGCCTACGACAGGCCGAGAGAGAAGAAGGTCCCGAAAAGTGTCGGAGCAAGGACGCAGCCTTGCTTCATTCCACCTTAATTAAATGATGAATGTCTCTGAGTATGAACCGTCAAACTGTACTGTCACCTGCACGTCGTAATGGAAAGTTCTTCGTCTGCCTAGGCATCTCTCTCTTTCTTTCTCTCCCTCTCTCTCTCTCCCTCTCTCTCTCTCTCTCTCTCTCTCTCTCTCTCTCACTCTCTCTCACTCTCTTTCTCTCCACGCTCCCTCACTCTCTTTCTTTCCACTGTCTCTCTCTGACTCTATC
>CM060311.1:91053731-91088731 GCA_030674185.1 Monoplex corrugatus | reverse complement strand
TTATCATGTGCCCTGCCGCATGGCGTTGGCGATCATGACCCTCCATATGTACAAAAACCTTTTTACCGCAAATACACCTTCCACCATTTCTGTCCTCAGTCACCTTGCAAGTCCGTCCAATATTTTCTCCCTGGGTCTACTTGGCGCTTGCTTTCCATCCAGCTTTCCTGTTGTGACCAGGTGCTCTAATTCCCCTTTCCTCATGAAATGTGACTGGTTCTTGCGAAATGGTCACAAGTCGCAACGTGTGAACTGAAATACGGGCCTGAAAATGTGGTGAGGGTCGATCTGTGTGATTTGAGATTTTTGTTCCTACACATTGTCTGACCATTAATCTATTAATTATGGCAAAGATTAAAGTGAAATTTGGGCTGAAAGAGTGTTAAAATAACATTTTAAAGTGATAACCCTTCGAGAATGTGCATATTTTTTTCCGTGAAAATGCGTGTGTTTGAGCTTTAATTTAGGCCATGAAACCGTACAGGGCCTCAGCATATCGCATACCGTTGGAATCAGCTCGCGAAATAGCTAGTATGTAGTGCAGAACCACTTTATCTATCACTTCACTAAGTTTGATGAAGATAGAATAATGGTTGCTAAGGAAAAAGCAGAGAAGTTTGTTGTCCTTCTTTAACTCTGCTTTTCTCAAAATGGCCGTCCCATCACCCACTCCCTTTAAATTACTGTAACTCGCTCGATTTTCCAGTTAGACAGTTGAATTATACATCATTGGAAAGAGCATTTTTTCTGTTTTCCGGTGATATAACTATCTCTATACCCCCCAAAAGTAAGTTGTGACCCCATTCGTGAGAACAGATCACAAATGGCCTATGAATGTTGCCTAATCTTCCTTATGAATGATCTTCTTGTGTCTGCCTCCTTCAAGACTGTCTCGTTTGTTTTCTTTGCTGTCCATGGAACTCTCAACATTCTTCTTATAAACCACATCTCGGCTGCCTCAAACTTGTCCTGGCTTTGCGTGTTGACTGTTCATACCTCACAACCGTATAACATTATGTGTTCTGTATAACATTCAAGAACTCTCTTCTTGATATTAATTGACGTGCATAATTGATACTCTTCATGCGTGTGCACACGAAGGGGGTTTAGGCACTGGCAGGACCAAATACATGCTGACCCCGAGTATCGGAAATAATAATCTCCACCCTTTACCCACCAAACATCGAAGTCCAGGGAAATCGAACCCAAGACTTTATGATTAGACATCCCTTATTTACCCACTTGACTGCCTCCCACACCAATTGCTACTTTATATTCGTTGTCACTGAGGCTTTGACCTGTAATACAAGAAACACAGACGTAGAAGATGAAAAGAGAGAGAGAGGCAGGAAGGCAGACAATAGAGAGAGAGACAGAGACAGACAGACAGACAGACAGACAGAGGCAGACAGACAGATAGACAGACAGACAGAGAAACAGAGACAGACAGACAGACAAACAGAGAGAGAGAGAGAGAGGAGAGAGAGAGAGAGAGAGAGAGAGAGAGAGGGAGTGAATGAGACAGAGACAGAAACACACACACACAGTTACACACACACACACACACACACACACACACACACACACGCAGAAAGATATATGTATACATACATACATACATACATACATACATACATATACATATATATTATGTGTATATATATGTGCATATATATATGTATATGTATATATATATATATATATATATATATATATATATATATATATATATACAGAGAGAGAGAGAGACATAGAGACAGACAGACAGATAGACAAACAAACAGGGAGACGGAAAAAGGGTGAGAAAGAGACAGAACCAGAGAGATAAATGTGATGAAATGATTGAAGTGACATGAAATGACTCTTTCTTTTATTTTCCAGCATGATAGAGAGAAGAAAAAAAAAAAAAAGAGAGAGAGAGAGAGAGAGAGAGACAGACAGACAGACAGACACAGAGACAGAGACAGAGACAGAGAAACAGAGAGAGAGAGAGAGAGAGAGGAGAGAGAGAGAGAGAGAGAGAGAGAGAGAGAGAGAGAAAGAAAGAAAGAAAGAAAAAAAAGAACGAGAGAGACAGAGAGACAGAGATACACGGAGACACAGAGAGACAGAGAGAGACAAAGAGAGAAACTGCTAGAACTTTGCAATAAGTTTGACTATCACTTTGAATGGTCTGTATAAATGAGACTTTGACGGTAATTACACACACATTGCAGCAGCTGGGTCGAGTGTGGCTGACTATTTCGTATTCTGTGACCTGTGTTTTTATCAGTTGAAATTGCTACATTAAATGTTGACAGTCTCACAGAGTCAGATCGTTTACCGGTCATAATGAAAGTGGAACGAAAGTTTAAAAAAGGAAGAAAACCTGAAGGAAAAGTAACAAAAAATAATGTAAATAAAAAGATCATGTCACAAGAAAATAAGAAAGACAATTTTAAAAATACGTTACAAATAACATTCAGGGTCATCATCATCATCAGGTGCCTTCCGGCATGGCGTTGGCGATCATGGATTTCCATCTGCCTCTATCTCTCATTGCCCCTAGCATATCCCCCACCCTCTTCGTCCCCAGCTACTCTGCAAGTCCGTCCAGCATTTTCTCCCTGGGTCTATCCGGTGCTCTCTTTCCCTCCAGCTTTCCCATTGTGACCAGGTGCTCCAAATCCCCCTTCCTCATAAAATGGCCTATAAATGTTGCCTACCTTTTCCTAATCTTCCTTATGAGTGATCTACTTGTGTATGCCTCCATCAAGACTGTCTCCTTTGTTTTCTTTGCTGTCCATGGAACCCTCAACATTCTTCTTAGAAACCACATCTCGGCTGCCTCAATCTTGTTCTGGATTTGCTTGCTGACTGTCCACGCCTCGCATCCGTACAACAGTATTGGTTCTATATTACATTCAAGAACTCTCTTCCTGATGTTAATTGATAGGCATCTGTTGGTAAGAATGCTACATTGAGTGTAGACTTACATTATCTTGGGATATACTAGACACTATGGATTGATATAATTTCTGTTACCACATTGTGCATTGATGGTTGATTGTTGTACAGCAAAAACAATGTACATGTAATCTGAAAAAAATGTGCTTGGGTCTCAATGCTCACTTTTAGACCTGCAATGTATAAAATATCATGCATAATACAATTTTATTCTCTACGTTATATTTCAAAATATCAAAAGAGGAGTCAAACAGGGTTGTGTTTTGTCACCAGATCTGTTTTCAGTTTACAGCGAAAACATCACGAGAAACCTAGAAGAAAACCCTAGATTAAAGGTTGGAGGGAAAATGATAAACAACACTCGATATGCAGATGACACCGTGCTAATTGCAGAAAGTGAAAGAGACCTACAAAACCTTGTGAATATACTAGAAATAGAAGGCAAAGGTAAGGGGCTGGAACTAAACAGCAGGGAGACTGAAGTCATGGTGAGCAGTAAAAGACATGAAATCCCCTCATGCAAAATAACAGCAAATGGCACAACCTTGACACAGGTTGATAAATTCAAATAGCCGGCAGAATCGGCCAAGCCAAAACAACATTCAAGAAGATGACAAGCATTCTTACCAACAAATGCCTATCAATTAGCATTAGGAAGAGAGTCCTTGAATGTTATATAGAACCAATACTGTTGTACGGATGCGAGGCGTGGACAGTCAACAAACAAATCCAGAACAAGATTGAGCACCTGGTCACAACGGGAAAGCTGGAGGGAAAGAGAGCACCGGGTAGACCCAGGGAGAAAATGCTAGACGGACTTGCAGAGTGGCTGGGGACGAGGAGGGTGGGGGAGATGCTAGGGGCAACGAGAGATAGAGGCAGATGGAAGTTCATGATCGCCAACGCCATGCGGCAGGACACCTGATGATGATGATGATGACGTTATATTTTGTTCATGTGTCAACAATACGTTTTCCTATACATATGAATTGATATCATTTCTCGTTACCACATTGTATGTTGATGTCTGTTTATTGTAAAACTAGCAGATCAATCTAAGACAAGGAAACTCAGACTGCACCGTTGATATAGCACTCATCTCTCCTGAACTAACACCACTAATGGGTGCAGAGACACTGAACACACAAGGCAGCGACCATCTACCAATGGTTTTCACTATAATGAAATATACATCACCTGGAAACTCCATAACTCAACCAAGAAATCCACTTCAATATGACGGTATACAATCTGATATTGTTTCTAAACTGAGAACTATGACTACAAAATGGAAAACAGGAAACGACCAAACATCTAGAAACCAACCTCCTTGGTGAACCATGACACAGAGACTGCCTGGAAAGAAAAAAAGATTGCTGTAGAAGCCTGGCAAAAACACAGAAAACATCTCTCAGACCGTGATAGAACTACGAACGAGTATACAAGAAACATGGATGAAAAAACAGAATGGTTCGAAACCATAGTTCGGGAAGCAAAAGACAATAAATGGAAACAATTGTGTGAAAGACTCAGTGCTGATACAACACAGTCACAATTCTGGCAGTTCTATCAACAAATGGAAGGGAAAACCACAACCACCACGAAACCAGATACCACCAACACAGATGGAACCATATTGAGAACAAACAAAGAGAAAGGACACGCCTTACTACAGAATTTCATACAACAGAGTGACCAGAAAAGTCTTGAAGAGAACAGAAAAATTAATTGTGGATCTAAACAAAAAAAAAACATGGCACAGACCAGACTAAATGATGAAATAACTGAACAAGAAATGCATGAAATACTTGCATGGCGTAGAAAAGACACAGCCACAAGTCCAGACAAGATTCAATACTTTGACATCAAAACGCTGTCTGAAGACGACAAAACTGAATTACATATTCTTTATCAAGGCAGTTTTGAGTAACGTCAGGTTCCTGAGGACTGGACACGCAGCTTTCTAAAAGTCTTACCTAAACCGGGTAAAGATCATTGCAGATTAAATGGATATCGCATCCTGACTATGCAAAACGTAACTGGGAAACTGATGGAAAATATAATAGCAAAGAAATTAGCTAGAAACCTTGAAGACAGGAAAATATTCCCACCCAATCAAGAAGGCTTTAGGAGAGAAAAAAAGTACATAGGGAAATACAGCTGCCTTTGCTCACGAAGACTACGAAGTTTTCAGAACAAAGAAGTCACCCGAGATGAAGCTGCTGACCTATAAGATGCTTAGAATAAAGTACAATTCATATTACACATGGAACTACTTCAGCGATATGGCGTCAGCATGACAGTCACAAGATGGATTGCTGCTACATTCCAAGAACGAACAGTAGACGTACGACTTGGAAACCGGTGTTTAGCACCACAAAAAACTCTCCATGGGACTCCCTCAAGGATCACCACTTTCTCCTGTTCTCTACAACATATATACAAAAGGGCTTGCTGACCTAAATAACAAGGACCAGCCCTTATACCTACTTTTACTGATGACGGACTCATCTACAAGACAGGTAAGAATGCATCAGAAAGAAACAAAGCAGTCCAAGAACAGTTAAACAATGTAGACCAATGGTGCCAGGAAACCGAATCAGCAATCAACCCCACCAAAGCACAGGTACTGTTCTGCACCCTTGACAACAAAGCAGCGAGTGAAAACTTTCCTTCAGTTACGTTCAGAGGAACCAGCGTCGAACGAACAAACAATTTACGCTACATTGGCATAAGTTTGGATATAATGTTAACCTTCAGAAAACATGTGGAAACTACTACACACAAATGTAAAAAAGGCCTTTCAAACCTGAAAGCAATGGCAGCTAAAGGTATTGCACAACGTCATTTTTTTCAGCTATACCAAGCTGTAATACTGATTGTCATCGATTATGGACTAGGCCTCACTACGTTGTCACAGACAAACCTGCTAAAACTAGAAAGAATACAAAATCAAGCAATGAGAATGATTCTTGGAACCACAAAAGACACACTCATGCGATACCTGCTTGACCTTTTTTTCAATACAGTCGAGGCACAAAATAGAATCATCATCATCAGGTGCCTTGCCGCATGGCGTTGGCGATTATAGACTTCCACCTGTCTCTATCTCTTGTTGCCTCAAGCATATCTTCCACCCTCCTTGTCCCCAGCAACTCTGAAAGTCCGTCTAGCATCTTCTCCGTAGGTCTACCCAGTGCTCTCTTTCCCTCCAGTTTTCCCGTTGTGACCAGGTGTTCCAATTCCCTTTTCCTCATAAAACGGCCTATAAATGTTGCCTGTCTTTTCCTAATCTTCCTAATGAATGATCTACTTGTGTCTGTCTCCATCAAGACTGTCTCGTTTGTTTTCTTTGCTGTCCATGGAACTCTCAACATCCTTCATAGAAACCACATCTCGGCTGCCTCGGCTTTGCTTGTTGAATGTCCACGCCTCACAATCGTATAACATTATCGATTCTATATAACATTCAGGAACTCTCTTCCTGATGTTAATTGATAGGCATTTGTTGGTAAGAATGCTTGTCATCTTCTTGAATGTTGTTTTGGCTTGGCCGATTCTGTTGGCTATTTCTGATGTGCATCTGCCGTCTGGTGAAATGATCGTTCCCAGCTATTTGAACTTATCAACCTGTCTCAAGAATGTGCCGTTTGCTGTTATTTTGCATGAGGGAATTTCATGTTTTTACTGATCACCATGATTCAGTCTTCCTGTTATTGCATGAGGGATTTCATGTTTTTTCTGATCACCATGACTTCAGTCTTCCTGCTGTTTATTTCCAACCCCTTACCTTTGCTTTCTATTTCTAGTATATTCACAAAGTTGTGTAGGTCCCTTTCATTTTCTGAAATTAGCACGGTGTCATCTGCATATCGAATGTTGTTTATCATATTTCCTCCAACCTTTAATCCAGGGCCTTCCTCTAGGTTTCTCATGCTGTTTCCGCTGTAAAGTGAAAACAGATCTGATGACAAAACACAACCCTGTCTGACTCTTCTTTTGATGTTTTGGAAAGAGCTTATATCGTTTTTTATTCTCAATGCAGCTGTTTGTTCCCAATACAAAATAGAATAGTGAAGACATATTCCAGGGCATTGGAGAACCCAGAAAACCGATTCCATGAGATGGTCGGACCAGGAAAAGGCAATAAACTCCAACATGGAAAATCATGGATGGGACAGGCAAAATACTCCATTCAGCATGTGTGTCAACTGGCAGAACTTAAAGGGACAAAGTAATGGAAAAAAACAACAAAAAAACAACAACACCCAAACCATTTCAAAAATCCTTACAAAAGTGTCATACCAAAACATCTAGGGAGACACTGTCACGAATGGCCAGAAGCGAAAACAGATGCAGACATTCAACTACTCATGGAGCAACTAAGCTGCAGCCCCAAAGATGTAATCATACACACGGGTGACTCAGTCACCAATAACAGTCTGGATGGGATATCACTGCCAAACAGAATGGAAACACCAAACATGAAGAAAACACTACATATGGTATCACAACTTCCAGTTTAATAATGGAAATTGAGGCAGTCACTCATGCATGCCAATGGTTAACTTCATTGGATGATGAAATGAAAGAAAGCCAAGCCTTCATCCTGACTGACTTGATGAATCTATTTCAAAAAGTGCAAAATGGAGTAGGGACCCCAGAATGGCACAAAACAATGAACAATATCAATAAACTTGCAGGCAATGCCACTACAACAAAAATTCTCCATCTGGGAAAGTATGAGGTTCTAAGACGCTTAAAATCGTATCTTCGCGAACAAAATATCATCATACCATCGAACATCTTATCCAAAAAGGAATAGATAGAGGAAGTGGCCGAAAACCTACTATGAAAGGAAAAACAATAGCTATCATTAATCAGACTAACAGTGTTATCATCTCAAAAGTAACACTGCACAGGCTCTTACAGCGTGGAATGGAAAGTATTTGGGCTTTTCCTGAAGATTTGTTGTATACTGAGTAGCTAGTTGTGTTATGATTCAGACCTTTAATGATTTATTTATTTACCTTATATATCTGTTCTTCTTTTTGACGATAACATACACATACACACATACCATTTACATGTAACCAAGATTGCTCCAATGATAGGCTGATACAATACTAGCATAAAACATACAGACTAGGTAAAACATAGGCTAGATAGGACCTCAGGACCTGGCCAGCCCATGGGTTTATGTGCAGGCTTGGGACTTGTGCCATGATCACCATACACATAGCACCTGTGAACGTTAATGCATAAGGAATTCGTTCCGAGCGCGGAGACGTTGTATTGAGAAACTGAAGTCGAAACTGTAAGAACAAAAGTATAAAATACTCATTCAGGAGAGGCAGAGACCTAGACACCAATACTCTGAAGTTCGTCTTACACACTCTCAGCTCCACATGTTGCTTACTCCGTCGACTGGAGAATTAAAATCCTGTCGTCTCAAAGTAGTTTCATAACATGTCACTGTTGTCTGCTGCTGTCTCGCCCATTTCACACACACACACACACACACACACACACACACACACACACACACACACACACACACACACACACACACACACACACACACACACACGTATACGCACACACACACACACACACACACACACACGTATACGCACACACACACACACACACACATACCACACACACACACACACACACACACACACACACATACACAAGCGCGCGCGCACACACACTGACGCACACATACACATGTACTTATGCACATACGCACGCACGCACGCACCCACGTATATACGCTATACACTACGCGCGCGCACACACTACACATACGCACGAACACACACACACACAACACACACACACACACACACACACACACCACACACACACACACACACACACACCACACACACACACACACACATACACACACACACGCACGCGCGCACGCGCATACACACGCACGATCTCTCTCTCTGTCTCTCTCTCTCTCTCTCTTTCTCTCTCTCTCTCTTTCTCTCTCTGTGTCTCTGTCTGTCTGTCTGTCTGTCTGTATCTCTCTCTCTCTCTCCTCTCTCTCTCTCTCATCTCTCTCTCTCTCTCTCTCTCTCTCTCTCTCTCTCTCTTAGCTGTTCCATCTTTTTGTCGGACACGTTTATACATGCTGCTTTGCCCACACACGCAGGCAGTATTTTGCTGCAGCATCCAGATGATCCCTACCTGGTGAGGGTGCATGCTGGGTGTTGTCCATCATCATCATCAGGTGCCCTGCCGCATGGCGTTGGCGATCATGGACTTCCATCTGTCTCTATCTCTCGTTGCCCCTATATCCCCTACCCTCCTCGTCCCCAGCCACTCTGCAAGTCCGTCCAGCATTTTCTCCCTGGGTCTACCCAGTGCTCTTTTTCCCTCAGCTTTCCCGTTGTGACCAGGTGCTCCAATCCTCTTTCCTCATAAAATGGCCTGTGAATGTTGCCTGTCTTTTCCTAATCTTCCTTATGAGTAATCTACTTGTGTCTGCCTCCATCAAGACTGTCTCGTTTGTTTTCTTTGCTGTCCATGGAACTCTCAACATTCTTTTTAGAAACCACATCTCGGCTGCCTCAATCTTGTTCTGGCTTTGCTTGCTGACTGTCCACGCCTCGCATCCGTACAACAGTATTGGTTCTATATAACATTCAAGGACTCTCTTCCTGATGTTAATTGACAGGCATGTTGTATGTTTCCATAAACCACTGGACACTCACAAAACTTATGGATGTTGGCGTGCGTATTTGATGTTCTGTGTGCGTATGTATACACACTAGAGGGGGTGTAGTCGCTATCAGGTCTGCACACATGTTGATGTGGGAGATCGAAAAACAAAAATCTCCATCCTTTACCCACCGGCAGGAGGAACCCAGGCAGGATCGAACCCCAGACCCTTTGACTGGAAGCGTAAGTCTTTTTTTTCTTTTTTTTTTTCGGATCATCGCATCCAGGGAGGTTACCTTTGTGCTCACCTTTTTTTTCTCTTTTTTTTCGTCCCATTTTCTACGCCACCTGAATGGCCACAGAAGCTAGCACATTATTTTTACAATAGGATGATGATGATGCCGATGAGGATGACAATCATGATGCTATGGAGTTCCATCTAGGATTTGAGACGGCGTGACAGGGCTGTACTCTACGCTTGCTATCATAATAATTATATCCTGGCATCAACCAGGCCCAAGAGATACAGACACCTGCGGTGCTGGTCAGAAGATTTGAGCAACACCCTCAATGACGCATCCATGAAGTGGATGAGTCTCGACTGTGTGGTCCCACAGTCTTTCCGATGAGCCCATAGCACGCCCAACTCTGGGTAGGAGCCGGTTAGAGCCAAAAAATCCCACAATGATTTTTGAAGGGACTGATGGGGATTCCAACCCACAACCTACCAGTCAGTTGTCCGTTGCGATAACCACTACACCACGGCGACTGGTGGAAGCGTAAGGTCTTACCCACTTGACCAACACGCCCTTAGGAAGAGAAGATGATTACGTAGAGCTGTGTCAAGCTAAAAACTCTGTCTGGAATCGGTAGTACCAGACAGGAAGGAAATGATGGTGGGTGTCTATGGTCAGAGTGTGTTCAGTGGAGTTCAGTTGACTAGGATACTTACATGTACTACGTGTCCTATGACTGATTACGGTACAAGGTCAATACAGGGGACATTGACTTTTATCTGTCTGTGTTTGTGTTTGTGTCTGCAAGAAAGAAAAGGCCAGACTCTGTGTTGTAGTATGTGTGTGTGTTGTGTGAGTGTTTTGTGCGTGTGTGTGTGTGTGTGTGTGTGTGTGTGTGTGTGTGTGGTGTGTGTGTGTGTGTGTGTGTGTGTGTGTGTGTGTGTGTGTGTGTGTGTGTGTGCGCGCGAACGCGGATGTGTGTATGAGAGAGTGTTTGTGTGTATGTACGTGTGTAAGAGAGAGAGAGAGAAAGAGAGGGTGTAAGAGAAAGAAAGAGTGAGAGAGAGAGAAAGAGAGGGAGAGACAAAGAGAGAGTTAGAGAGAGAGAGATTTAGGGAGGGAGAGAGTTGGGTAGAGAGAGAGTTAGGGAGAGATATTGAGTTAGGGAGAGATATTGAGTTAGGGAGAGATATTGAGTTAGGGAGGAAGAGAGTTAGGGAGAGATATTGAGTTAGGGAGAGATATTGAGTTAGGGAGGGAGAGAGTTAGGGAGAGATATTGAGTTAGGGAGAGATATTGAGTTAGGGAGATATATTGAGTTAGGGAGAGATATTGAGTTAGGGAGAGATATTGAGTTAGGGAGGGAGAGAGTTAGGGAGGGAGAGAGTTAGGGAGAGATATTGAGTTAGGGAGAGATATTGAGTTAGGGAGATATATTGAGTTAGGGAGGGAGAGAGTAAGGGAGAGATATTGAGTTAGGGAGAGATATTGAGTTAGGGAGGGAGAGAGTTAGGGAGAGATATTGAGTTAGGGAGAGATATTGAGTTAGGGAGAGATATTGATTTAGGGAGAGGTATTGAGTTAGGGAGATATATTGAGTTAGGGAGGGAGAGAGTTAGGGAGAGATATTGAGTTAGGGAGAGATATTGAGTTAGGGAGATATATTGAGTTAGGGAGAGAGATTTAGGGAGACAGAGTTAGGGAGACAGAGTTAGGGAGAGACAGACAGAGAGAGAGAGAGAGCTAGGGAGAGAGAGATTTAGGTGGAGAGAGAGAGAGTTAGGGAGATAGAGAGAGTTAGGGAGAGACAGAGAGAGAGAGAGAGAGAGAGAGCTAGGGAGAGAGAAATTTAGGTGGAGAGTGAGAGAGTTAGGGAGATAGAGAGAGTTAGGGAGAGAGAGTTAGGGAGATAAAGAATTAGGGAAACAGAGTTAGGGAGATACAGTTAGGGAGAGAGTTAGGAGAGAGAGAGAGAGGGACCTTTAATCCAGGGCCTTCCTCTAGGTTTCACATGATGTTTTAGCGGTAAAGTGAAAACAGATCTGGTGACAAAACACAACCCTGTCTGACTCCTCTTTTGATGTTTTGGAAAGAGCTTATGTCGTCTTTTATTCTCATTGCAGCTGTTTGTTCCCAATACATATTCGTGATTATTCGTAGATCTTTCCCGTCAATATTGAGTCTTTCTAGTTGGTTGATCAATTCTTCATGTCTTACCCGATCGAAAGCCTTGGTATAATCAACAAAGCGTAAATATAAATCCTTGTTCACCTCGATTGACCTCTCTATGATAGTTTTAACATGTATATGGCATTAATAGTTCCTTTCCCTTCCACGAATCCACACTGTTCATCTGCTATTTCCCTTTTGATTGTTGTTGCACAGCGACAAAATCACTTAAGTGTTGTTGTATAGTGACAAAATCACTTAAGTGTTGTTGTACAGCGACAAAATCACTGTGTCATTGTACAGCGACAAAATCACTAAGTGTTGTACAGCGACAAAACCACTATGTGTTGTACAGTGACAAAACCACTAAGTGTTTGTACATTGACAAGATCACTAAGTGTTGTTGTACAGTGACAAGATCACTGTGTTGTTGTACAGCGACAAGATCACTATGTGCTGTACAGCGACAAAACCACAAAGTGTTGTTGTACAGTGACAAAATCACTAAGTGCTGTACAGCGACAAAACCACAAAGTATTGTTGTACAGTGACAAAATCACTAAGTGTTGTACAGCGACAAGATCACTAAATGTAGTTGTATACCGACAAAATCACTAAATGTAGTCGTACAGCTACAAGTTCAATAAGTGTTGCAGTACGCGACAGAATCACTCTCTCTTAATAAAGATGATAATAAATTCATTTATACAGCGCAAACGTTCCCTGTCAGAGATTGCTCATTGCACTTTTCACAAACAGCACAATTGCACTTTTCAAACAGCCTAAACATTGCCATGTTAATACATTAATGCAGCACAAATACAATCAGATATTCGCACCAGTATATCAATGCAGCATAAATATTGCCGTGTCAATGCATGATAATGCAGTATAAACATAAGGATAATACATACACCAATACATCAATGCAACATAAATATTGCTGTGTCGGTGCATGATAATGAAGTCTACACATAAGGATAATATATACACCAATATATCAATGCAGCATAAATACTGCTGTGTCTGCGCATCATCATGCAGTACAAACATATGAAATACATGCGTAAACAGGTAGACAAATGCAGCATAAACATCGTCCCCGACAACTGAACCTCCAGTGGTAGGGAATCGTGCCATTGACTGGGTGCTTCTGAGGTTGCAGTTTGTTTTATTAGCGACACAATCTTCTGTGACAAGGATTCAATCCCCCAGAAGCCCTGTCAAAACCATTGTGGAATGTTAAGGCCTCAAGTGGCTCCTATCCAGAGTTGATTGGGCGCACACAGTCGCGTCTCATCCGCTTCGGGGATGTCTCACTGGGGGTATTGTTCAAATACATTGACAAGCATTGCATGTGTCTGAATCTCTCAGGGCTGGTTGACGCCAGGATATATTATGATGATACGAATGGAGAGTACAGCTCTGTCACTACGTCTGGTTCCTAGATGAAATTCCATAGCATCGTAATTATCACCCCTTCCCCCTTTATCATCATCGTCAACATCATCATCGACATACCATTGCAAAAGTTGTCCCAGCTTTTGTGGGCATTAATGTGAAGTAGAAGAAGAAGAAGAAGAAGAAGAAGAAGAAGAAGAAGAAGAAGAAGAAGAAGAAGAAGAAGAAGAAGAAGAAGAAGAAGAAGAAGAAGAAGAAGAAGAAGAAGAAGAAGAAGAAGAAGAGAAGAAGAAGAAGAAGAAGAAGAAAGAAGAAGAAGAAGAAGAAGAAGAAAAGAACAAGAAAAGAACAAGAACAAGAACAAGAACAAGAACAAGAACAAGAAAAGAAAAGAACAAGAACAAGAACAGAACAAGAAAGAAAGAAGAACAAGAAGAAGAACAAGAAGAACAAGAAGAAGAACAAGAAGAACAAGAAGAACAAGAAGAACAAGAAGAACAAGAAGAACAAGAAGAAGAAGAACAAACAACAACAAGAAGAAGAAGAACAAGAAGAAAAAGAACAGAAGAAGAAGAACAAGAAGAAGAAGAAGAAGAAGAAGAAGAACAAGAAGAAGAAGAACAAGAAGAAGAAGAACAAGAAGAATAACAAGAACAAGAACAAGAACAAGAACAAGAACAAGAACAAGAACAAGAACAAGAACAAGAACAAGAAGAACAAGAAGAACAAGAACAAGAAGAAGAAGAACAAGAAGAACAAGAAGAAGAAAAGTGAGTGCAAAATAAATATGTCCAAGTTAATGATCCTTCGAAATAAGTAACAATGAAATAATAACAATCATGATAATAAAAATAGAATATGGTGATGATAATGATAATGATAAACATAACAACAAAAATAATACTAATGCTGATGATAATGATAATAATGATAATGTAATAATGATACATGATAATGATAATATAATAATAATAAGTATGATGATATGATTATAACAATATAGTTATGATAATGTAATAATGATATATAACAATGATAATATAAAATGATAATGATAATACGTATGATAATATAATAATATAATAAAAATAATAATAATAATAATAATAATAATAATAATAATAATAATAATAATAATAATAATAATTGTGACAATTATGATAATATAATAATGATAATATATTAATGATAATTATGATACAATAGTAATGATAATAATAAAAAAAATCAATAATGACAATGAAACCAATGTCGTCATCATCATCATCGTAATTTCAGAGCTGTGTCGCCGTTTTTTGTCATTACCTTCATGTGCCAGCAGTGGGTAAATTGTGAGCCTTCTGCCTTTCGTGGATGTGGTAAACCATTCCTCATCCTTCCTGTCTGACATTGAATCCTGACTCCACGCTACGCGTTGCTGGCCTGGGAGAAAAGAACGCTAGTGAGGTAACATTTGTACAGACACACAGGGGGCATTGTTTAATGATGGGAATGGTATTGTCTTACCTCATTTACAACTCAGAAGGCTGTTCTTGTATTGTCTTACTCTTGTTATTATTGTTGTGTTTTGTTTAAAGCCCAGCCGACTGCCTAGAGCCATATCAGGGCTATTACCGTATCGAAAACATACGCTATATTTCAACAAAAAAAAGAAAGAAAATAGCACACATACAATGCATCGCCACAAATCAAAAGAGACCGCGTTACACAGCTAATTATCACCAGGGATTAAAAACATACTGAATACAATTAACATAACTTAGACACAATATATATAAACGCCAAAATCTAATTGCTCGATCACTACCCTAACCAAAAATCCGTAATACATACCATTATCAGTCAAGATAAGATTTGAACATACAGTGAATGCCCACAAAGCTGAAAATGATAAGAACAAATGACAGAAAGCAAAGAAAAAGCAAGAAACAAAAAAGAATGAAAATAAAATGAAAAAAGCAAATTTCAACACGGAAATTTCCAGAAGTGAGAGCACCAGTAGATCAGGCAGAAATATTGCGGACTACAGGTGGCTGATGACAGACAGGGTGAGATGTATTGCACGACAGGGGTAATCCGTGGGAGGACCAGATGCCAAAGCCATACGGCAGGAAACAATATGAATGGAGATATCATTTATATGAAAGAACCCTCGGCATTTCCAGGCCCGTCCATGGTCCCTTCATTGGCCTCTCATGGGCCCAACTAGTAATAGAAAACGTGTCATTGCCCCGTCTCTTTGGCCGTCCTGACCCCACTTTAGCCGTACATTGTCCGTCATGGCCGTACTAATGGGCCCAATTTTCTGTGTAATAAGAAAGGTCATTGGTCCCGTCCTTTGGCCCAGCATGATGAACAAGATAATAGACGTTTCCGACTTGGCTCACAAGTGTCTATGCGTTTGTTAAAGGTAACAATACTGAAACAGTGCACTTTGAAACAGTGTTTTACTAGAGACCTGACTGCCATATAATGGCATTACATTTTTGACCAGTGCGACGCCCCTGTATGGAACTTATGACTCCGATCTCATCTCCACATTTCTTGTAACTCTAGTTTTTGCACTTGAAGTAATGGATCATGCACTCAAAATTCATCCTCTGGAGCTTCACATTTCATACCTGCCATGGTTCACAATGTTCACAAAAGTTCTTACACAGCGCTTGAGAACAACGTTCTACATGGTAACTAAACACAACATGACAAATCCATAATGGGATGTAGACGCAGCTCATTACTTTAGATTATTCCAGACAGAATTCGTCAGCTTCGACGGACTGGTAATGCTCACTAACGTGCTTTGACTTTAATTACCTTTAAATTACATTGACCTGAAAGGTCATATATGACTGGGCACAATGAGGGACCCAAAGAGACGGGCCCAATGAGACGGGCCCAAAGAGACGGGTCAAAGAACGGGACCCAAAGAGACGGCCCACGAGACGGGCTCAAAGACACGGACCCAAAGAGACGGGCCCAATGAGACGGGCTCAAGACATCACCCCCTCGCATCCACAGGTCTGTTACCTTCATTTGTAACTCAAGGGCTGTTCTATATAGAAGTATTACTGTTTATTCACGAACACCTGTTCTCATCCCAGCAGTTTATGATGGCACATACATTGTTATATGTCACGGGTGCCGTATGATGTGGATAAGCGTCAGACTTCCAATTGGAATGTCCTGGGTCCATCTGCGATACCTCCGCTGGTGGTAAAAGATATAGATTTTTCCGATTCCCAGATCAGATGTGTGTAATCTGCACGTTCCTAAACTCCTGAGGCCCCACCTGGCCTATCATCTTCTTCAAGTGCCCTGCCGCATGGCGTTGGCGATCATGGACTTCCATCTGTCTCTATCTCTTGTTGCATCAAGCATCTCTTCCACCCTCCTCGTCTTCAACCACTCTGCAAGTCCGTCGCATATTTTCTCCCTGGGTCTACCGGTGCTCTCTTTCCCTTCCAGCTTTCCCGTTGTGACCAGGTGCTCCAAATCCTCCCTTCCTTCTAAAATGGCCTATAAATTTTGCCTGTCTTTTCCTAATCTTCCTTATGAACGATCTACTTGTGTCTGCCTCCATCAAGACTGTCTCGTTTGTTTTCTTTGCTGTCCATGGAACTCTCAACATTCCTCTCAGAAACCACATCTCGGCTGCCTCAATCTTGTTTTGGCTTTGCTTGTTGGCTGTCCACGCCTCACATCCGTACAACGTTTGTTAGATTCAAGAACTCTCTTCCTGATGTTTAATTGATAGACATTTGTTAGTAAGAATGCTTGTCATCTTTTTGAATGCTGTTTTGGTTGGCCGATTCTGCCTATGTTTTACCTAGTCTATATTTACCACCAGACAGACTCTATCTATACAACGCTTCCCAACGCTTGTATCGATAGAAAATGTCCTGCGGCTTAAGGGAGCATGAAAGTTTCCAGCATGCACACCCATCAAAAACGGCAGCGCTGCAGACTCTGCAGCTACATACTACCTGCACAGTGTGGTGAAACGACCTGCATATGTGCGTCTGAGAAAAGCCAGGACATTCTAAAAAAATGTTGATTGAAGATGTATAAAATATAATTCATACTCCACAAACTGGCATTGTTCTTTGGGGGTGGGGTGGGGGGTGGGGAGTAAGAGGAGACTGGCGAGCATTGGAGAGGAGGAATGCGGAGGGTGGAGGGAAAGGGCTGGAGAGAAAAGGAAGGAGTCGGGAATGGAGGAAGGAAAGGAAGGGGTCGGGAAGAGAGGAAGGAAAGGAAGGGGTCGGGAATGGAAAAGGAAAGGAAGGGTCGGGAAGAGAGAAAGGAAAGGAAGGGGTCGGGAAGAGAGGAGGAAAGGAAGGGGTCGGGAAGAGAAAAGGAAAGGAAAGGGGTCGGGAAGGAGAAGGAAAGGAAGGGGTCGGGAAGGAGGAAGGACAGGAAGGGGTCGGGAATGAGAAGGAGGAAAGGAAGGGGTCGGGAATGGAGGAGGAAAGGAAGGGGTCGGGAAGAGAGGGAGGAAAGGAAGGGGTCGGGATGGAGGAAGGAAGGAAGGGGTCGGGAAGAGAGAAGAAAGGAAGGGTCGGGAAGGAGGAAGGGGTCGGGAATGGAGAAGGAAAGGAAGGTGGTAGGGAAGGAATGGAAGGAAAGGAAGGGGTCGGGAATGGAAAAGGAAAGGAAGGGGTCGGAAAGGAAAAAGGACAGGAAGGGGTCGGAAGGGAGGAAGGACAGGAGGGGTCGGGAATGGAGGAAGGAAAGGAAGGGGTCGGGAATGGAGGAAGGAAAGGAAGGGGCGGGAATGGAGGAAGGAAAGGAAGGGGTCGGGAATGGAAAAGGAAAGGAAGGGGTCGGTAAGGGAAGAGAAAGGAAGGGGTCGGGAATGGGAAGGAAAGGAAGGGGTCGGAATGGAAAAATGAAAGGAAGGGATCGGGAATGGAGAAAGAAAGGAAGGGGTCGGAAAGGGAGGATGAAAGAAGGGGTCGGGAAGGAGGAAGGAAAGGAAGGGGTCGGGAAGGGAGGAAGGAAAGGAAGGGGTCGGTAAGGGAGGATGAAAGGAAGGGGTCTGGAAGGGAGGAGGAAAGGACGGGGTCGGGAATGGAGGAAGGAAAGGAAGGGGTCGGGAAGGAGAGAAGAAAGGAAGGGGTCGGGAAGGGAGGGAGGAAAGGAAGGGGTCGGGAAGGGAGGAAGGAAAGGAAGGGGTCGGGAATGGAAAAAGGAAAGGAAGGGATCGGGCGGGAGAGAAGAAAGGAAGGGGTCGGGAATGGGGGGAGGAAAGGAAGGGGTCGGAAATGGAAAAAGGAAAGGAAGGGGTCGGGAATGGAAAAAAGAAAGGAAGAGGTTGGGAAGGGAGAGAAGAAAGGAAGGGGTCGGAAAGGGAGGAAGGAAATGAAGGGGTCGGGAAGAGAGGAAGGAAAGGATGGGGTCGGGAAGGGAGGAAGGAAAGGAAGGGGTCGGGAATGGAGGAAGGAAAGGAAGGGGTCGGGAAGGAGAAACGGAAGGGGTCGGGAATGGAGGAAGGAAAGGAAGTGGTCGGGAATGGAGGAAGGGAAGGATTGGGGAGGAGATGGAGAGGGAGGTAAGGGAGTGTTTGGGGGTGGGTTGGGGAAGGCCCTTTACAACACGTGTGTAAATATGTGTGCGTTTCAGAGTTACGTCTTGGTTTCTTTCTGTTTCAGGAGAGACACCCCTTCCAGACCCCAAGATGTGGTGGTGGAACCTTTTTCCAACTACGATGGCGATCTTCTGATCTAAGATAAGTTTGTGTGTTCGTGTGAACGTCTGATATTGATGTTAAAGCTTTTTTTTTCTTATTCGGTATTCAAACATATTGGTGGTGTTTTCATGTTTCCATAAGCCAGACACTGATATGGCTTACAGGATCTTTAACACGCGTATTTGACATTTTGCATGCGTATACACATGAAGCAGCGGGGTCTAGGCTGTGGCAGGGCTGCCCACATGTTGATCTGGGAGATCAGAAAAATCTCCATCCTTTACCCACCAGGGAAAAATCTCTTTTAGCCCATCAAGAAAAAAAAAAATCACCTTTACTGACCAGGGAAAAATCTCCATCCTTTACCCATCTAAGGAAAAATCTCCTTCCTGTGCCCACCATGGAAAAATCTCCATCCTTTACCCACCAGTGAAAAATCTCCATCCTTTACCCATCTAAGGAAAAATCTCCTTCCTTTACCCACCAGGAAAAAATGTCCATCCTTTACCCATCTAGGGAAAAATCTCCTTCCTGTGCCCACCAGGGAAACATCTCCATAGTTTACCCACCAGTGAAAAATCTCCATCTTTTTGCCCATGAAGGAAAAATCTCCTTCCTGTTCCCTCGAGGGAAAATTCTCCATCCGTTACTCACCAGGGAAAAATCTCCTTTAGCCATCAAGGAAAATATGTCACCTTTACCCACCAGGGAGAAATCTCCATCCTTTACCCACCAGGGAAAACAATATCCAATCTTCACCCACCAGATAAAAAAAATCTCTATCTTTACCTACCAGGGAAAAATGTCCTTCCTGAGCCCACCAGGGAAAATTGTCCATCCTTTACCCACCAGGGAAAATGTCCATCCTTTACCTACCAAGGGAAAAATGTCCATCCTTTACCCACCAGGGAAAAATGTCCATCCTCTACCTACCAAGGAAAAATGTCCATCCTTTACCCACCAGGGAAAAATGTCCATCCTTTACCCACCAGGGAAAGATGTCCATCCTTTACCCACCAGGGAAAAATGTCCATCCTTTACCCACCAGGGAAAATGTCCATCCTTTACCCACCAGGGGAAAATGTCCATCCTTTACCCACCAGGGAAAAATGTCCATCCTTTACCCACCAGGGAAAAATGTCAATCCTTTACCACCAGGGAAAAATGTCCTTCCTGAGCCCACCAGGGAAAATTGTCCATCCTTTACCCACAAGGGAAAAATGTCCATCCTTTACCCACCAGGGAAACATGTCCATCCTTTACCCACCAGGGAAACATGTCCATCCTTTACCCACCAGGGAAACATGTCCATCCTTTACCCACCAGGGAAAAATGTCCATCCTTTACCCACCAGGGAAAAATGTCCATCCTTTACCCACCAGGGAAAAATGTCCATCCTTTACCCACCAGGAAACATGTCCATCCTTTACCCACCAGGGAAACATGTCCATCCTTAACCCACCAGGGAAAAATGTCCATCCTTTACCCACCAGGGAATGACTACAATGGTGATCTTAAAAAATTGCCAATAACGTCAAGAAAGATAAAGGAGAGAGAGAGAGCGAGAGGAAGAGAGAGAAGAGAGAGAGAGAAAGAGGAGAACGGAGAGATAGAAGGAGAGAGAGAGATCTGAGAGAGAGAAAGAGAGAGGAAGAGAGAGAGAGAAGTAGAGGGAGGAGAGAAGAGAGAGAGAGCGATGAGAGAAGTGAGAGGAGAGGATGAAGAGCAGAGAGAGAGAAGAAGTGAACGAGGAGAGTAAGAGAGAGATCGAGGGAGGAGATGAAGAGAGAGAAGAAAGAACGGATGAGAGACGAGGAGATGAGATAGAGAGAGAGAGAGAGAGAGAGAGAGAGAGATGAGGAGAGAGTAGAGAGAGAGATGAGAGAGAGAGAGAGAGAGAGTGAAGAAGAGAGATCTTAAAAGCAGTTTGCGAATACATGGAGAGCGTTGTCTCTCGCGCTCTCTGTCTCTCTATGCCTCTGCTCTCTCTGTCTGTCTGTCTGTCTGTCTTTCTCTGTCTATTGTTTGTCTGTCTATCGTATCTCTGCCTCTGCTCTCTCCAACTCTATCGCCCTCTCTGTTTCTCTTTGTCTCTGCTCTCTCTCTCTATGTGTGTCTCTCTCTCTATGTCTCTCTCTCTCTCTCCATGTGTGTGTCCTCTCCTTTCTCCCATCCTTCTATTTCTCTGTCCGTCTACTCTCTCTCTCTCTTTCTCTCTGTCTCTTCCTCTCTGTCTCTCTGTCTCTGTCTCTGTCTCTGTCTGTCTCTCTCTCTCTCTGTCTCTTTCTCTCTCTCTCTCTGAGTCTACCGTATCACCCAACATATCGACCAATGACTGGCCGGTACGGTTCGAAATGCAGTCGCATGTGATATGAAGTGATTGTCTCAACACTCTACTATCCCGAAACAGCACAACACACAGCATGCATCCACACACCAACACGATTTATCATCTCCACCGCCCCTCCCCCTCCCGGGTCATTCTCCAGCCCCGGAAACACACACATACGCACACACATACAAACACACACACACACACACACATACACACACACATATACAAACACACACACACACACACACACACACACACACACACACACACACACACAACACACACACACAGCCCGCGCGCACACATACAAACACACATACAAACACACACACCACATACAAACACACACTCACATACAAACACCACATACACCACCCATACACACACACACACACACATTTACACACATCCACACACACACACACACACACACACACACACACATACACACACACACACACACCATACCACACTACACCACACTACACCACACCACCCCACATACACACAAACACACACGGAAACACACACACACACACACACACACACATCCCCCCCTCCACCCACACACAAACACCACACACGACGCACGACACACACACACACACACACCCACACACACACACACACCACACACACACACAACAACACACCTACACACACACACTCACACACACACACATCACACACACACACACACACACACACAACACACCACACACACACACACTCACAGACACACACAGACACACACACACTCATGTACACAAACAACACACACACACACACACACACACACAACACACAACACCATACCACACTACCCCACACTACACCACACCACCCCACATACACACAAACACACACAGAAACTCCCCCCCCCCACCACACAAAACACCACACAAACGTCACACGACACACGCACAACACACACACACACACACACACACACACACAACACACACACACACGCACACACACAGACACACACACTTGACACACACAAACAATACACACACACAAACACCCCCCTCCCCCCCCCCCCCCCACACACACACACAACCCTTTTTCCTTGGTTTAACGGATGTTTTTGTGTGTTCACATTGTGTGGTATTTCAAAGGAAAAAAGTCTGCTTTGTGCAACACACCAAGGACGTGAAGATCAACAAATATTACCGCTGGGTAAAAACGGATGGCGGTCTGCTTATGGACCAATTGGTACGAGATCAGCCTATTCTTTTCAGCCATCTTCTACTGTTAGCAATAATAAATCGACAAATAGATTTCCATTACCAAAACAACATATTTTCATATACAGAAACAGGCACAAAACCACAAGTGTTTATGCAAAGAATCATGCTAAACAGGAAGAAAAAACAACGACAAAAACAAAAACAAACAAAAAACAAACAAACCGAAATAACCAAACAAATAAACAAAAAACAAAAACAAGAAGAACAACAACAAAACCAAACCAAACACAAAGAAAACCGTGTGCACACACATACGCCATCACACGTTCTCTCTTCCTCGTCTTCTTGTCTCTTTTTCTCTCTCTTGTCTCTGTCTCTGTCTCTCTCTGTCTCTCTCTCCTTCTCAGTCTGTCTCTCTCACTTTCATTCACTGTCTCTCTCACTCTTTCAGCTCTTTCGGTCTGTCTCTTATTCTCACACACTCTATCTCACTCTCTTTTTCCCTCTCTCTCACTCTCACTCTCTTTATCGCTCTCTCTCTCTCTCTCACTGTCTTTTCTCACTCTCCCTCCCATTTTCTTTCTCTCCCTCTCCCCCTCTCTCATTCTCTCTCACTCTCACTCTCACTCTCTCATTCTCTCTCACTCTCTTTCACTCTCTCTCTGTCTCACTCTCTCTCACTCTCACCCTCTCTCTCTCTTACTTTTCTCTGTCTCACTTTCAATCTCTCTTCTCTCTTTCTCTTCTCCCTCACTCTCACTCTCCTCTCTCATTCTCACTCTCCCTCTCCCTCTCTCACTTCTCTCACTCTCTCGCATTCTTTATCACTCTCTCTCACTCTTTTTCTCTCACTCACTCTTTCTCTCTGTCATTCTCTCTTTGTCTTTCATTCTCTCTCTCTCTCTGTGTCTGTGTCTCTGTCTCTCGTGACTCTTTGACTTTTTGTCTCTGTCTCTGTGTGTATGGGTCTTTCTCCCTCTGTCTCTCCTGTCTCTCTCTGTGTCTCCCTCTGTCTCTGTCTGTCTGTCTGTCTGTCTTTGTCTCTCTGTCTGCCTGTCTCTCTTCCCCCCTCTCTCTCTCCTCCCCCCTCTCTCTGTCTGTGTATCTGACTCGCTGTGACTCTTTGCCTCTGTCTCTGTTTTTCTTTGTCTGTTTCTCTCTTTCTCTGTCCCTCAATCAGTCTGTCTGTCTCTGACTCTCTGTCTCTCTGTCTGTCTGTCTGCCTCTGACTCTCTGTCTGTCTGTCTGTCTGTCTGTCTCTGACTCTCTGTCTCTCTGTCTCTCTGTCTGTCTGTCTGTCTCTGACTCTCTGTCCCTCTATCAGTCTGTCTGTCTCTGACTCTCTGTCTCTCTGTCTCTGTCTCTTTTCGCTCTGTCTGTTTGTAACCGTCTGTCTGTCTCTCTCTCTGTCTGTGTAATGTATATATCTCTCTCTCTCTGACCTATTTATATAGACATGGATATGTCACCGTTGTAAAGTATATCCGTTTGATTACCTGTGTGTGTATAGCTCCTGTCTCCCATATTCCCATATACAATCTTTTAGCTTACATATTCATATCCCTGGGAGCAGACCAACCGACTGATTTCAGCCACCCTCTCTTTTATCACAACATAAAATACAATTTATCTGGGATGGGAAACTTGTACTTACACACTGCAATTCCTAAAACGAAGGAGGAAAAAATAAGAGACTTGATGATGACTGTCCTATTGAATTATCTGCTCACCCTATGAGGATGCCGGGGGCTCTTTCAGTATAAATACTATCCCCACCTTCTGGAAATTCTGTGCTAGAAATTTCCTCTTTTTTGTCACTCTCTTTGTTTCTTTTTCCTCCTTTGCTTTCTGTCATTTCTTCCTATCATTTTCTGCCTCGCTGGTCCATTCACCTGTATGTGTTCGATAAAGTCTTACATACTTTCTCTTAGGATTGATAATTGTGTACATGAATTAAGTGTGTTTTGGCTGTAGGGAAATGAGATATGCGAAAGCATTTTTAGGTAATTTAGACCCGTTTTTATATATGTTTTAGTGTCCTTAATTATATTTAAATTTGTATTCAGGTATGTTTTTTTTTAAATCCCGCGTGCGATAAAGTGACAGGGTGGTCATCGAATCTCCTTAGATTATGTGCGCGAATACATTGATATGTGTACTTAATTATCTTTTTGTGTTTTTTTCCCCTGTTGAAGTGTTGTGTATGTTTTGAAGCGGTTATAGCTCTGACATGGCTCTGCGCAGTCGGCTGGGCTTTTAACAACAATAACAGTCACAGTAATTCTCTGCACAAGCCTCGTCGTAACAGTTCAGCCCTTCCTGGTTCCTGCAGGTCCTGAAATACCTTGGTCATCGTCCAGGGATCGCCTGGAATTATTAATGAAGTTACAGTCCCCTGCCATTCCCATTTGATGATACTGTAGTTCAGCTTTTGTGGTCTCACACCACAGCGCTTCTTAACATGTCATCTTACGTCTGGCTAAACTTAACGTTGCTTATAGCTGTCTGTCTATGAAGTTTAGTACATTTATTTTCGTATTATGTATAAGCTTGACAAAAGCCAGTCGTCCGAAAATTTGCATCTTGTCGTGTCGTGTTGTGTCGTGTCGTGTCGTCTGTTGTGTCTTGTCTTGTCTTGTCTTGTCTTGCCTTGCCTTGCATTGTCTTGTCTTGTCTTGTCTTATTTTGTTTTGCGTTACCGTGTCTTGTCTTGTCTTGTCTTGCCTCGCCTTGTCTTGTCTTGTCTTGCCTTGCCTTACCTTACCTTGTCTTGTCTTGTCTTGTCTTGCCTTGCCTTGCCTTGCCTTGTCTTGCCTTGCCTTGCCTTGCCTTGCTTTGCCTTGCCTTGCTTTGCTTTGCTTTGCTTTGCCTTGCCTTGCCTTGCCTTGCCTTGCCTTGCTTTGTCTTGTCTTGTCTTGTCTTGTCTTGCCTGCCTTGTCTTGTCTTGCATTGCCTTGCCTTGCTTCGTCTTGTCTTGTCTCGCCTGTCTGCTTTGTCTTGTCTTGCCTTGTCTTACCTCGCATTGCTTTGTCTTATCTTGTCTTGTCTTATCTTATATTATCTTGTCTTGTTTTGCCTTGCCTTGCCTTGCCTTGTCTTGTCTTGCCTTGCATTGCCTTGTCTTGTCTTGTCTTGTCTTGTCTTGTCTTGTCTTGTCTTGTCCTGCCTTGCCTTGCCTTGCCTTGCCTTGTCTTGCCTTGTCTTGTCTGCCTTGTCTTGCCTTGCCTTGCCTTGTCTTCTCTTGCTTGTTTTATCTTGTCTTGTCTTGTCTTGTCTGCCTTGTCTTGCTTTGCTTTGTCTTATCTTGCCTTGTTTTGTCTTGCCTTGCCTTGCCTTGCCTTGCCTTGCCTTGCTTTGCCTCGCCTTGTCTTATCTTGCCTTGCCTTGCCTTGCCTTGCTTTGTCTTTACCTTGCCTTGCCTTGCCTTGTCTTGTCTTGTCTTGTCTTGTCTTGTCTTGTCTTGCCTTGCCTTACCTTGTCTTGTCTTGTCTTACCTTACCTTGCCTTGCCTTGCCTTGCCTTGCCCTGCCTTGCCTTGCCTTGTCTTGTCTTGTCTTGCCTTGTCTTGTCTTGTCTTGTCTTGTCTTGCCTTGCTTTGTCTTGCCTTGCTATATTGAATGCGTGTTCTGACTGTCTATTGTCGCTTGCAAGGAATCCCTCTTGAACTAATTCCAACCAAATCCAAACAGTGCTGGCAAAGTCTTGAAATGAACAGGTGGTGATGTAGAGACCTATGAAACACTGTTACCACCCAAACGATGGAGACGTTAAGGTGGGCAATAATAATGGGGATTTTTATGTTGCAGGATGGGTCTGAATTCTAGACACTAGACTTCGAGTCCACAGCGCGATGAAAGGAACCGAAAATAATTGTGCAAGGAATAAGGTCTTTCTTCCCTCACTTCTGGACAATGAAATATTCAGTTTGGAATTTGTTCAAGAGGGATTCATCGCACTCAGACAATTCCATATGCGCTCCACCCAAATCAGCCAGCAGTTGTTGTTTTTTGGCAGACTTCCTGAGTCTGTGCACGTAAAAATCTATGCATTGGCAAGATCTTGAAATGGAAAAGGGGTGGGTGTTGGGGTGTTGGGGGTGGGGTGAGGACCTGTGAAACGCTAATCCTACACCACGATAACGATGAAAACATTAAGATGGACAGCGAACATGATAGTTTTTAATGTTGCAAGCTGGGACTATTGACAGATTCAACAGTCATCATCATCATCATCATGTGCTCTGCTGCGTGGCGTTGGCGATCATGGCCATCCATACGAATCTATATCTTGTCGCTAAAAGTACCCTCTCTGTCCTCAGCTACTACGCAAGTCCGTCCAGTATTTTCTCCCTGGATCTACCAAATTCTCTTTTCCCCTCCAGCTTTCCTGTTGTGACTAGGTGCTCTGACTTCTCTTTCCTCATAAAATGTCCTTTAAATGTTGTTCACGGCTGTGCAAAACTGGCCAAATCGTTCTCTTTAGTTTACTGCGGACGGCAGCTGTAGGCCTGCAAAGCCTGGCATTCCAGAGTGGGGGAAGGGGGTGGGATGCAGGGTCGAGACGGGGTCACGACAGTAGCTGCGGACGAATCCCTTCTTTGTCTGTATTAAAACTTGATCATTTTACCCGATCTTCTCCTGTCTGTAGACACGGAACCTAAAATATCTGGATGTTGATTTTTTGTGATTTACAAGTTTGTTCTAAGTGCCCGCGTTACGTCTAAGAATTAGAATTTGTACCGTTGGCTGAAGTTTGTAATCTACAAACTTTTGCAGTGACTATGTGTTCAACTGCTGTGCTTTTTTGTTAAAACGTGTATTGTTCACGTGTTAAAACTTCTAATTCCACTGATGCTGATTTTTTGTTCCCCCCCCCCCTTTTTTTTTTATCGTTTTCTCATCCTTTTGTTCTCGTTTTATTTCATCCATTTTTTTTTTTTTTTTGTCGTTGACTTGGAGACTGGTTTCCAAATATATATGTGATGCTGAAGTATTGATGTATATGAAGTTAAGTGAAAGTCTAAGGATAAGTTACTCACTATAATCTGCTTTGAACATCACATCATTCAGTCTTGTACTCAGAGCACTGTTGTGAGAGAACTGAACAGTTTTGTTGTTTTGATCGTAGTTCTTTCCTTACGTATTAGTGTTAAGTGTTGTGTGTATAATTGAACAATGGCTGTTGTTTATGAACACACTGCAATTTTGCACAATGAGAGACTTCAGTCTTTGTGTCGAGCATGTGGTGGGCGTTCCAGCAAAAAAAAAAAACAACAACAAAAAACAAACAAAGCCCAGGGCTCCCATTCTCTGTCAGTATGTGCTCAAAGTGCTATGCATGGCTGAGAAAACTGAAGATGTCGTCTGTTCCATCGAAAACAATAATGAAAACCAGTCTGTCTGATGTGGAGAAGGCGGCACCAATGTGGGTTAACTTTGATGCAGTTCAGTGTACACTATTCATTACTGTGTTAAAACTTCAACCTGCATTCAACACGCACCCGGCAGTGTGTGATGACCAACCCCTTGACCCCAATTCAGTGGAGTAATTAAAACGCGCATCTCTCCTCTCAGGTTCAGGTCGAAAACTTTCAAGTAAGTGGAGGTGCACGCTGGCATGCTGTAGTTTGTGTGGCATGTTGTTCTGTGTGCATGGAAACTGTCAGGACTGCATTAACGGCGGTTTAAAACAGCAAAATTTTGTGAAATCGGAAATTATCCGTCTCCGTACTTGTGGTTGTGCATGTATTTGAACTAACACTGCAGTCTGCTTTGCCAGTCAAACACATTCGTGTTTGGTATCATTTTAAAGCTCGTGGTTCTGGCCATCCAGCTATCTACAATACACTCTAGTTTGGCCAAAGCGCTTTAAAAAATGTAGCATTTAAAGTCATACCCATTTCCCTCAGTTAAACGCCAGATGTCAGCTATGGCTGCTGACAGGCGATATATAAACAATCTGCCCAGGGAAGGCAGGCATCATGGTCGGGTCACGCATAGGTCAGCGCGCTCGGCTCAGCAACTAAAGGGAAGGGTTGGAACAGCAGTGTGTTTGTCTTTTCCTGATCTTCTTTAATAATGATAGTCTTGTGTCTGCCTCCTTTGTTTTCCTTGCTGTCTATGGAACTAGCAACATTCCTCTCAGAAACTACACTCTAGTTGCCTCAATATTGTTCTGGCTTTGCTTGTTGACTGTCCACGCCTCACAATCGTATAACATTGTTGGTTCTATATAATATTTAAGAACTCTCTTCCTGAATGGCATTTTTTGGTAGCAACTCTTTTCATCTTCTTGAATGCTGTTTCAGCTTGGTCGATTTTGCTGGCTATTTCTCATGTGCATTTGATATCTGGTGACATGACCGTTCCCAGATATTTCAACCTCTCAACCTGTCTCAAAGTTGTGCAATTTGCTGTTATTTTGCGTGATGGGGATTTTCTGTTTTTAGTGATTGCCATGACTTCAGTCTTCTTGCTATTTATCTCCAGCCTTTTATTTTTGTTTTCCATTTCTACTATATTCACAAGGTTTGTAGGTCCCTTTCATTTTCTGCAATTAGCACGGTGTCATCTGCGTAACGAATGTTGTTTATCATTTTTCCTCCAACCTTTATCCCAGAGCATTCTCAACAATGAGATAAGATTTAAACACAGGAACAGTTTGTTAATTCATGTAAAAATCAAAGAGACGGTGTGCTTAGAAGAGTGTTATTCATCTTCAGAACTAAACTTGTCACCGTTTGAAGTAATCAACCACTGACATCTTGCCATAATGCCACCTACAACTTTACTACCAGTCAGCTTCTCAGATGTTGTCTCTGTGTTTGTATATCAGTCACTGTCAGACAGCAGGACTCCAGCGACTGATGTAGACGAGACGATGGATTGAGTTTAGAACTGACGTCCTGTCTGAGCTTTTTGGTTCTGTTTCTTTGTCTGTCTATTGTTTGTTTTCTGTCTATTGTTTGTTTGTCTGTCTATTGTTTGTTTTCTGCCTATCGCTTGTTTGTCTGCTTTTTCCTTGTTTGTCTGTGTATTGGTTCTTTATGTTTATTGCGTGTATGTCTCTTGCGTGTTTGTCTGCTGTTTGTCTATTGCTTTTTTGTCTCTTGCTTGTTTGTTTGTTGCTTGTTTGTCTGTCTATTGTTTGTTTGTTTATTGCTTGTTTGCCTGTATATTGTTTGTCGTTTATTATTTGTTTGTTTATTGCTAGTTTGTTTACTGTTTGCTTATCTATTGTTTATTTGTCTGTCTATTGTTTATCTGTTTATTGCTTGTTTGTTTATTGCTTGTTTGTCTGTATATTGCTTGTCTATCTCTTGTTGTTTCTCCCTATTGTTGCTGTCTTTGCTTGTTTGTTTATTGCTTTTGTCCTGTTGCTTGTTTGTCTGTGTTGTTTGTCTGTTATTGTTGTTTGTTTATTGCTTGTTTGTCTGTTTATTGATCGTTTGCTTATTGCTTGTTTGTCTGTTTATTGCTTGTTTGTCTTCTATTGCTTGTTTGTCTGTGTATTGATTGTTTGTTTATTGCTTGTTTCTCTGTTTATTGTTGTTTGTCTGTCTATTGCTTGTTTGTCTGTGTATTGATTGTTTGTTTATTGCTTGTTTGTCTGTTTATTGCTTGTTTGTCTGTCTATTGCTTGTTTGTCTGTGTATTGATTGTTTGTTTATTGCTTGTTTGTCTGTCTATTGCTTGTTTGTCTGTTTATTGATTGTTTGTTTATTGCTTGTTTGTTTGTTTATTGCTTGTTTGTCTGTCTATTGCTTGTTTGTCTGTTTATTGATTGTTTGTTTATTGCTTGTTTGTCTGTTTATTGCTTGTTTGTCTGTCTGTTGCTTGTTTGTCTGTATATTGCTTGTTTGTCTGCCTATTGCTTGTTTGTCTGTTTATTGATTGTTTGTCTGTGTATTGCTTGTTTGTCTGTTGCTTGTTTGTCTGTCTATTGCTTGTTTGTCTGTCTATTGCTTGTTTGTGTCTATGTCTATTGCTTGTTTGTCTGTCTATTGCTTGTTTGTCTGTCTATTACTTGTTTATCTGTCTTTTGCTTATTTGTCTGTCTATGCTTGTTTGTCTGTCTATTACCTATCTGTATTGTTTGTCTGTCTGTCTATTGCTTGTTTCTCTGTCTGTTGCTTTTTGTCTGTCTATTGTTTGTTTGTCTGTTGCTTTTGTCTGTCTATTGCTTGTCTGTCTGTTGTTTTTTTTATTCTTGCTTGTTTGTCTGTTCGTGTCCATCTTTGCTTGTTTGTCTGTGTATTGTCTTGTCTGTCTGTTGTTGTTTGTTTGTCTGTCTAGTTGCTTGTTTTGTCTGTTGTGTGCTTGTCCTGTCTGTTGCTTGTTGTCTGTCTGTTCTTGTTTGTCTGTCTGTTTCTTGTCTGTCTGTCATTGCTTGTTTGTCTGTCGTTGTATTTGTATTTTGCTTTGTGTTGTTAATTGCTTGTTTGTCTTTTTTATTTTTGTTCCTGTCTTTGCTTTTGTATTGATTGTTTTGTCTTGTCTTTTTGTCTGTCTTTGCTTGTTTGTCTTGTTGTCTGTCTATTGCTTGTTTGTCTTTGTTTGTCTGTCTATTGCTTGTTGTCTTTGTTTGTCTGTCTATTGCTTGTTTGCTTTTGTTTGTCTGTCTATTGCTTGTTGTCTTTGTTTGTCTGTCTATTGTTGTTGTCTTTTGTTTGTGTATATTGTTTGCATGCTATTGCTTGTTTGTCTGTTCTATTGCTTGTTTGTCTGTTCTTTGCTTTTTGTCTGTCTATTTGTTGTCTTTGCTTGTCTGTCTGTCTATGTCTGTTTATTGCTTGTTTGTCTGTCTGTTGCTTGTTTGTCTGTCTATTGCTGTGTCTTGCTTGTCTGTCTGTCTATTGTCTGTTATGCTTGTTTGTCTGTCTATTGCTTGTTTGTCTGTCTGTGCTTGTTTGACTGTCTGATGCTTGTTTGTCTGCTGTGCTTTTGTCTGTCTTTGCTTGTTTGTCTGTTCTATTGCTTTTGCTTCTGTTGCGTTGTTGTCTATGTTTTTGTCTTTGCTTGTCTGTCTGTATGTCTTATTGCTTGTTGTCTGTCTGTTGCTTGTTTCTGTCTGATGCTGTTGATGTTGATCTTGTTTGTCTGTCTGTTGTTTTTGTCTGTCTGTTGCTTGTTGTCTGTTGTTGTTTTGTCTGTCATTGCTTGTTTATTGTCGTTGTTTTTGTCTGTCTATTGCTTGTTATCTATCTTTGTTTTTCTGTCTTGCTTGTTTCTGTCTGTGTTTTGTTGTCTTGCTGTCTTCTATTGCTTGTTTTTGTCGTGTTTTGCTGTCTATTGCTGTTTGTCTGCTTTGCTTGTTTGTCTTCTTGCTTGTCTGTTATTGCTTGTTTGACTGTCTGTTGCTTGTTTGTCTGTCATTGCTTTCTGTCTATTTCTTGTTGTCTGTCTGTTTTTTTGTCTGTCTATTGCTTGTTGTCTGTATGTTGCTTGTTTGTCTGTCTATTGCTTGTCTGTCTATTGCTTGTTTGACTGTCTGTTGCTTGTTTGTCTGTTGTTTGTTTGTCTGTCGGTTGTGTTTGTTTGTTGTTTGTTAGTTTGTCTGTCTGTTCTTGTGTTCTGTCATCTTCGTCCGTGGATTAGAAAATATTAATATCTCGAGTTCCATCCCACCATGCAACATGTGTTAATAAGGTCAAGGTCACATGGACAAAATAAAAGCCTAGAATTAACATTTTTATGAAGGCACGTAAACAGCACTTTCTCAAAACAACAACAACAACACAAAACAATACAAAACAAAAACAAAAAAAACAAAAAAACAAAAAAATAAAACAGAACGAATAACAAAAAACTCTTCAGAATATTTCAGTTTCGTTTTCCCCTATTGTAAACAATCTACCATTGTCCTCACTTCACAAGTTTTGTTTTATTTGGCACTTCCTTAAGGTCATAGTCCCTTTGAGAATTTCATAAATTTGGATTGTCGTCTGGGCAGCTGACATTTCAAATTCAATTTTCTCGACGGTTTTTGTCTGGATCGTTCTGATTTTCGACAGAATCATTGTACGCATGTAGACAATTCCAGCCGTTGTTACGGAAACGGACAGGCTACTAAAACAAATATTTCCACATGGGGATACCTGGGACTCTTTCGGTATAAATAGTATCTCCACCTTCTGGAAATTATGTGCTAGAAATGTCCTCTTTTCGTCACTATCTTTGTTTCTTTCTTCCTCTGCTTTCTGTCATTTCTTGCTATCACTTTCTGCCTTGCTGGTCCATTCGTTTGCGTTCAATAAGTCTTACGTACTTTTTTTTAGTTGATAATTGTGTACATGTATTAAGTGCATTTTTGGCTCAATGGAAATGAGATATGCGGAGGCAGTTTCAGGTAGTGTAGGCCCGTTTTTATGTATGTTTCAGCGTCATTATAGTCATGTTTAAATATGTATTCAGGTGTGTTTTTTTTAATCCCCTTTGAGAGAAATGGACGGAGTGGTCAACGCCAGGGGCATCTCCTTAGATTATGTGCACAAACGCATGATATGTGTACTGATTGTTCTTTTATTTTTTTTCTGTTAGAAGACTGTGTATGCTTTGAAACAAGTAAGCCCTGATATGGTTCTACTCAGTCGGCTGGGTTTTAAACAAAAACAACAATAGATAATATATAACAATTTAAGAATGATTGTTTTTTCTACAAAACTTTAGTACGCATATAGATTGTTCAAATATATTTGGTTGAAACAGCATTACCGCACATGACATATAATGCAATTAATAAGGACTGGATTTATTACAAAACACCAGTAGATATAATATAGCTTGTTGAAATATCTGAGGCTGAAATTCCTATCGAAACAGAAGCTAATCCACAGAAGCTAATCCATTTCAAGTTCTCTTGTGAAATTGTGCAAACTGGATTTATTTTACATGACGTCTGTCTGTATTGCTGATACCTTCCTGCCGTATTACACGTAATGTATACAAATATATGATGAATATAAACATGTTGTTGATACTCTTGTGAAATACGTTTACTTGGTCGTTATGTTATGTCTATCTATTGTTCCACAAATACGAAAAAGGTTAATTACGAAAAACAAATCCCCACTGTCTTTTATGAAGTGTGCAATACAATAATACACTGTACTATTGTTAATCCATTCGCGTGTATTATAATTTTGTACCCTATGGAATATTCTCGGTTAAATAAGACTGGTTCAGCAAGCAGTTGAAGAGAATTCATTGGTTGTATTGTATGGTAAAACTGTTTGTATGCTTTTAAAGTGTTTGTCCAATGTTGAATAACCCTTTGCTTCTTATTAATCAAACTTGAACCACAATATTTTAAATAATAATATAATGGGTACATGGTCAGACAGAAAAATTTTGAGTTAATTTTCCTTGTTTTATTCTTTTTGTTGATAACACCACCACCACGACCCGAAACACAACAACAACAACACACACAGCAACAACAACAAAACACCAAACCAACCTACCAAACAAAAAATACTCTCAGTAGCAATAACAAAACCAAACATTATCAACAAACTGCAACAACAACAAAACACCGAACAACACAACCAACCAACCAACCACCACCAAACCAAATAACCAACCAACACAACCAACCAACATCAACCAACCAACCAACCAACCAACCAACCAACCAAAAAATAAAAATCTTCAATAGAAACAAGAAAAACAAGCATTTACAACAAACAGCAACAAGAAGAACCACTTAAAAAGATATCGAAATGTCTTTTTATGTCACGAATGTTCGTGTGATCATATCAATGATATTTTACAGACACCAGTAAATGATTTCGGTGGAAATGGAACAGAAGATGGAGTTGAAATACCCAGTAAATGTTGGATGAAAAATCATTAATAGACTTAAGAAGGCATCATAATTTCTAGCGCTCTAGTCAAGTTGGTAAACGTCGGAATTTCGATTCGAAACATCTTGGGTTCGTGTCCTACGTGGATACCATGGCCTGGTGGTTAAAGTTTGGAGATTTTCCCCATCTCCCGGGTCAACATGTGTTCAGATCTTTCTGTGCCCTAACCCTTTTTGTGTGTATATGCATGCAGCATTCTTACCAACAAATGCCTATCAATTAACATCAGGAAGAGAGTTCTTGAATGATATATAGAACCGATAATGTTATACGATTGTGAGGCGTGGACAGTCAACACGCAAAGTCCGAACAATATTGAGCAGCCTAGATGTGGTTTCTTAGAAGAATGTTGAAAGTTCCATGGACAGCAAAGAAAACAAACGTGACAGTCTTGATGGAGACAGACACAGAAGATCATTGATAAGGAAGATTAGGAAAAGACAAGCAACATTTATAGGCCGTTTTATGAGGAAAAGGGAATCGGAGCATC
>CM060311.1:91041231-91048731 GCA_030674185.1 Monoplex corrugatus | reverse complement strand
GAAAGGAAGGAAGAAAGAAAGAAAGAGAAGGAAGAAAGAAAGAAAGGAAGGAAGGAAGAAAGAAAGAAAGGAAGGAAGAAAGAAAGAAAGAAAGAAAGAAAGGAAGAAAGAAAGAAAGGAAGAAAGAAAGGAAGAAAGAAAGAAAGAAAGGAAGGAAGAAAGAAAGAAAGAAAGGAAGAAAGAAAGAAAGAAAGGAAGGAAGAAAGGAAGAAAGAAAGAAAGAAAGAAAGAAAGGAAGGAAGGAAGAAAGGAAGAAAGAAAGAAAGAAAGAAAGGAAGAAAGAAGAAAGGAAGAAAGAAAGGAAGAAAGAAAGAAAGAAAGGAAGGAAGAAAGAAAGAAAGAAAGGAAGGAAGAAAGAAAGAAAGAAAGAAAAAAGAAGAAAGAAGAAAGAACGAAAGAAAGAAAGAAAGAAAGGAAGGAAGAACAATCTTGCATGAAACCATTCTCCACTCTTCTTATTTGGAGTTTACTGCGCTTTACACAAGATCAGAAGAGCTCAGAGAACTCAGTGTCAAGCGAACTGACCACACTCCACTATGTTGTTGTACAGTATGTGGGCGTGCACGCTGTGTGTTTTCATGTGACCATAAGGCACTTTAGACACAAGAAGATCATTCACAAGGAAGATTAGGAAAAGACAGGCAACGTGTATATGACATGTTATGAGGACAGGGGAATTGGAACACCTGGTCACAACAGGAAAGCTGGAGGGAAAGAGAGCGCCAGGTAGACCCAAGGGAAAAAATAGTGGACAGACTTGCAGAGTGGCTGAAGACAGAGAGGGTGGAGGATGTGCTTGCAGCAACAAGGGATAGATACATATGGAGGGCCATGATCGCCAACGCCATATGGCAAGGCACTTGATGATGATGATAATGTCAAGGCAGAGAAACATTAGCCGCCCACGCCTGAGATACAAAGACGTTTGCGAACGTGACATGAAGGCGCTTGGGATCAACACTGAGTCCTGGGAGGACATCGCAGACGACCGCAACAGCTGGAGAACCACTCTCAAGAAACAGCTGCGGATTGGTGAGGACAAACTGTCAGCTGCCTCAGCAGAAAAGCGTGTTCGCAGAAAAGGGATGACAGCCAACAGACCAGCATCAGCATACACATGCGACCGCTGCGACAGAGACTGCCTCTCTCGCATTGGTCTCTGCAGTCACAGGCGACGCTGCTTGGACCAAGCAGACAGACCAACTAGACATTAGAACGGATGTACTTTGTCCATGGTCAGCCATGACCGACGGAGGCCTACTACAAGGCACTTTGACGTGCATATTCTGCATGTATATACATGTGCATATTTAAGAGTTTTGGGCATTGGCAGGTCTGCACGTATGCTGACCTGGAAAATCAGAAAAATCTACAACCTTTACCATCAGGTAGGATCGAACCCAGGACCTTTTGACTGGAAGTCTGACGTTTTCCCTCTTGACTACAGAACAGGTTCAAGAAATCTGCCATATCAGTTCTTGGCAGATTTAACGGACCACATACAGACATGTCAAAGCGATCAAGTTAATAATAGTAACAATAATAATAATAATAATAATAATAATAATAATAATTATAATGATGATGATAATAATAATGATGATAATAATAATGTAACAACAACAACAACAACAACAACAATATTAGTAATGATACTAATTGTAATAATAATAATAATGATGATATAACAATAGTGATAATAACAATAACAATGATAATGATAACAACAACAACAAGAACAACAACAATAATGCTAATGATACTACTGATACTATACTACTACTACTACTACTACTACTACTACTACTACTACTACTACTACTACTACTACTACTACATTACTACAAACACTAATGACAATAATGATAATGATAACAACAACAACAATACTACTACTACTACTACTACTACTACTACTACATACTACTACTACTACTACTACTACTACTACTACTACTACTACTACTACTGAATAATAATAATAATAATAATAATAATAATAATAATAATAATAATAATATAACAATAACAACAATAATATAATGATGAATAATATAATAATAATAATAATAATAATAATAATAATAATAATAATAATAATAATAATAATAATAATAATAATAAATATAACAATAATAATAATAATAATATAATATAATAATAATAAAATATAATAATAATAATAATAATAATAATAATAATAATAAATAATAAATAATAATATAATAATAATAATAATAATAATAATAATAATATAAATAATGATGATATGATGATCGCCAACTCTTTATTCAAGAATCAAACCAAGGCACGCACTCCCATCATTCACCAAAGCAATCACCAACAACAACCAAAATTCCAGGGCACAAAGCACACGCAAACTAGGAAGGGAAAGATAATAGGGGAGTAGGGTGTGTGACCCCTGACCCAAGACATCCTCCTCCTTCTGTCTGTCTGTCTGTCTGTCTGTCTGTCTGTCTGTCTGTCTCTCTCTCTCTCTCTCTCTCTCTCTCTCTCTCGTACAGACAGAGAGACAGACAGACACACACACACACACACACACACACACACACACACACACACACACACACACACACACACACACACACACAGAGAGACACACACACACACACACACATACATAGGCACAAACACACAGACGCACACGCACACACACCCAGACACAGACAGACAGGCAGACAGACAGAGAGGCGCACACACACACACATACACGCACATACACACACACACACACACACACACACACACACACACACACACACACACACACAACATATATATATATATATAAAATATATATATATATATATATATATATATATATATATATATATATATATATTACGACTAGCGTTGCACGTCTTGTCTGTCTGGTTGCGTGTGTTCAGGTTAGAGGTGTATGGAAATGATGCTCACTTGCAGCCAACACCCGGAGGGGAATCACATTGCAATATATAATTGTATATAATATGCTCTCTATAATTTCCCATTGTTTTTATTCTTTCTCCCCATTCCCGTGTGTGTGTGTGTGTGTGTGTGTGTGTGTGTGTGTGTGTGTGTGTGTGTGTGTGTGTGTGTGTGTGTGTGTGTGTGTGTGTGTGTATGCGTGGGTGCGTGTGTGTGTGTGCGTGCGTGCGTGTGTGTGCGTGCGTGTGTGTGTGTTTCAGCGCTTAGATTTGATTTTATCAAGATTTTGCGCTATATAAATATTGTAATTATTATTATTATTATTATTATTATTATTATTATTATTATTATTATTATTATTATTATTATAACACAAATAGTTATCTTCCTTTCAGTGGCTAATGACATATTGATGTCCTAGCGAAAAATATGCTGATGTCTTAGCGAAAGACAAGCTGCCCCATCACGTAAAAGGAATGTTATGTTTGCTTTTTAACACAATTGCAGTTTCGCGTGTTTATGTTGCTTTAACACTGACATCAATTAGGCATCAGTTTAGAATGACCCAGCTGAAAGTTTACGAAAGCCTGAGGCTTTTTCTGAGGATCAAACCTAGGACGCCTTTAAGCATCGTGCTCTTTACCAACGAAGCTCGCGGACCACTACGTTATGCTTTTATGTTTCGCTTCATTTTATTTCGTTCGTTTCGTTTCATTTTTCGTTTCGTTTCATTTCATTCTATTTTCGTTTCGTTTCATTTCATTTTTCGTTTCGTTTCGTTTCGTTCGTTTCATTTTGTTTTCGGTTCGTTTCGTTTCGTTTCACTTTATATATCGTTCCGTTCCGTTTCGTTTAGTTTCATTTTATTATTCGTTCCGTTTCGTTTCATTATATTTTTCGTTTCGTTTCGTTTCAATTTATTTCATTTTCGTTTCGTTTCGTATCGTTTCATTTTAGTTTTCGTTTCGTTTCGCATCATTTGATTTTAATTTTCATTTCGTTTCATTATATTTTTCGTTTCGTTTCGTTTCATTTCATTTTATTTTCCGTTTCGTTTCGTTTTATTTTTCGCTTCGTTTCGTTTCGTGTAGTTCTACGTTTTACGTTATATTTTGTTTTTCGTTTTGTTTTGTTTTACGTTTTGTTTTGTCCCAACTTCGTTACGCTAACCATTCTACCACACTGACTGGTGACAGGCCTTTCTGTTGATGTGTTGAGTTTCATATTTTATATTCATTAATATTTCTTTAAGTCACAATAGATTCACCATGTTAAGCTCGGGCTGCTCTTTCTTTTGAGTGCGCATTGTTGCAGTAAGGCGTTACCTATTTTTGTTTTGTTTTTTTTGTTTTTACCAAGACTTCAGAAGAGCAAGAGGGCTGATTGTCCTTCAAAGGTAGGGACCTGAGAAATGAACCGATCTCTTCTATGTTTTACGTAAGGACAGCCGGGCGATTGTCGTACTCTTCACGATTTTCAACTGCTGTGGGATCTTTGGCAGGCGCGGGCCAGAAGGCACACGGGTCCGACTCGTTTTTCGTCCAGTTCCTAAGGACTAGACGTTTAGTTTGATTTTCTGGTCAAACTGAGGAGAACAGTTGAGGCCTCAACAGGGAGCGAACCCTGGAACCTCCAGTTCAGTCATTGGCAGGCTAACGTCTGAACTATTCTGTCGCTCTTCTTCCTGATGGATTAATTCACTTTTTCCGCGCAATATTGTGTTTTGAGTTGTTGACGTAAATATGGAGGTAATGGACGTTCTTAATCTGTTCAGTTATATAAACATGAGAGCAAGCGTATGAACACACACACACACACACACACACATTGTTATTGTTATTATTACTATTGTTATATTATCATTATTATTATTATATACCATTATTATCATTACTAATCACTCATAGTGAAAAGATGTTAAATCAAAGAACGAACGAACGAACACACACACACACACACACACACACACACACACACACACACACACACCACACACACACACACACACACACACACACACACATACACACACACACATACAAACACACAAACACACACACAAACACATTCATACACACACACACACACACACACACACACACACACACACACACACACACGCACACGCACACGCACACACACACACGGAAACGCACACGCACACACACATTCTCTCTCATATTCGGACACATAGACACATACATTCAGACAGACGGACAGACGGACAAACAGACAGACAGACAGACATACACACACACACACACACACACAATATACACACATTGACATATTTACACATCCCCCCCCCCCCCCAAATCTACACACAATAAATCACATGACATGAACAGACCGTCATTACGCCGTATTATTATGCTATCCAGAGTATTTTAACATTCATAATGCACAGTTCTCTCTGAAAAAAACATGTAAAAGGGAAGTGGTGGGCGAATGTCATCACAGGGTCAGACAGAGTTATGCCCCTGAGACGGCGTTAACATATCAAAAAACTGCATCTCAAATATTATGCTGTACAGACACGAAAGACAACAAAGAAACACATACAACTATATTCAAGACAAAAATAATAGATCAGCTTACTTCCTCTAGCTCATCGAAACATCAATGAGGTTACCTGATCTTTCTGTTTTTGTCCAAAATCTGGTCAGTATGTTTAATTGCTGTCTTTTGTTTGCAGTTTATAAAGGCTCGTTGGCCGAATCTTTGCAACTGTATGATATTGTTTATTGAATACACATCATGATTTTTGTCTTTTAAAATAATTTGTTTTGATACGTTTCTCCATGCTTCAGTAACGTACGAATACACCATCAAGACGGACATGTAAGACATATGCTTTATTACACACACACACACACACACACACACACACACACACACACACACACACACACACACACACACACACACACACACACACACACATACATATATGTGATATATATATATATATATATATTATGTGTGTGTGTTGTGTGTGTATACAAATACACACAATAGACACACACACACGCATACATACACACATACACACACATAGACACACACACACGCATACATACACACACACACACATATAATATATATATGTATATGTATGTATACGTAAACACACACATCCATTTGGAAACAAACGTTGCACACATACATGTCACCATCATTATCATCATCAAGTGCCTTGCCACATGGCGTTGGCACAAGATCATTCATTAGGAAGATAAAAAAACACAGGCAACATTTATAGGCCATTTTATGAGGAAAGAGATATTAGAGTGCCTGGTCACAACAGGAAAACTGGAGGGAAAGAGAACACCAGGTAGACCCAGGGAAAAATAGTGGAAAGACTTGCAGGGTGACTGAAGACAGAGAGGGTGGAAGATGTGCTTGCGGCAACAGGGGATATATGCATATGGAGGGGCCATGATCGCCAACGCCATGCGGCAGGGCACATGATGATAGTGATAATGATGATGATGATGATGATGACCACCTGGTGTACAAATAGTAGAATTTTCTCGATCTGTGAAGTCTATACATGTGAAGAGCTGCTAATATTTTGAATCCCCTTCGTGAATATGCTCTCTCAGGACATCAAACACACACGCTAAAGATCCTGTCCATGTACGATAATTTACACGTATAGAATGGTGGAAACGTCCAGCAGGCAGAACCACCAAGACAGATAATGCAGTCTGTGCAGCAATAGTCTTGGCAAAATAGCGAGAAAAAAAATTGAGAACTCCAACATCATCATCATCATCATCTGCCCTGCCGCATGGCGTTGGCTATCATAGCCCTCCATACGAATCTATCCCTTGTTGCAGCAAGTACATTTCCCACCCTCTCTGTCCTCAACCACACTGCAAGTCCGTCCAATGTTTTTTCCCGGGTCTACCTGGTGTTCACTTCCCTCCAGCTTTCCTGTTGTGACCAGGTGCTCTAATTTCTCTTTCTTCATAAAATGTCCTACAAAATGTTGCTTGTCTTTTTCTAGTCTTCTTTATTAATAATCTTCTTGTGTATGCTTCCTTCGAGATTTTCTCATTTGTTTTATTTGTGGTCCATGGAACTCTCAACATTTTTCTTAGAAACCACATTCCAGTTGCCTCAATTTTGTTCTGCCTTTGCGTGTTGACTGACCACACCTCACAAATGCCAAAGAAAAAAATCGAAATCGGGAAAAACGCATGTAGAAACAAAAGACGTGATACTGGACGTAACTTTCTACATAATGGCTACCTGGCTGAACCTATCTCTCAGCGAAAAAATCTACTTACTGCGTAGCTTTCATCGGCGATCCGGCCGACTTCTTCAGCGCAACTGCTGGGTTGAAAACTGGCTTCAGTGCCCACCGCCGTGAGCGAACTCACGACAGTGCGACTGAATAAGTGAGGAGTACACCGATGGCAGGTTGTGTCGGCCCCGGTCACGATTGAGGGTGGGGTTCCTTGCGGCGATGTAAACTGCCTCCTTTACTCCCCTCTGGAACCATCTTGCTTCTTTGTCGAGAACTTGCACACTGTCCTTTTCAAACTGATGATGGGTGTGGGTCAG
>CM060311.1:91028731-91036231 GCA_030674185.1 Monoplex corrugatus | reverse complement strand
TTAACCCTTTGACTCCTGCACCCTGTCCATCAGCATCCTGCATTGTCAACCATGCTAGCAAAGCAAAACTTAACCCTTTGACTCCTGCATCTGTCCATCAGCATCCTGCATTGTCAATCATGCTAGCAAAGCAAAAACTTAACCCTTTGACTCCTGCACCCTGTCCATCAGCATCCTGCATTGTCAACCATGCTAGCAAAGCAAAAACTTAACCCTTTGACCCCCGCACCCTGTCCACCAGCATCCTGCATTGTCAACCATGCTAGCAAAGCAAAAACTTAACCCTTTGACCCCCGCACCCTGTCCACCAGCATCATACATTGTCAACCATGCTAGCAAAGCAAAAACTTAACCTTTTGACTCCCTGATTCCATCCACCAGCTTCCTGCAGGAAAGTAGTGGATAGGATGAGGAACTCAAAGGATTGTTATTGCAGTTAGTGGACAGGGTGCAGGATTTAAAGTGTTAATGACCAGCACCGCAGGTGTCTGTATATCGCGGACCTGGCTCCTAACAGAACATATCATGAAAATAAGAGTAAAGTACAGCCTTGTTCCACAGCATCATTCGGAAAAATGGAATCCCATGACACCTTTGCTATCAGCTTACCTTCCCCCCCTCCCATCATCACGGCATAAGCGCTGTGAAAAATAGTCGCAGAATCTATGGCGCCTCAAACCCTCTTCCCATCATGATCTCACATCTAGTGAGTTTAAAGGGTTACGGAGACTCAGAAGTGTGGGAGTGGGGGTGGGGGTAGGGGGTTAGTGACACAGGAGCGGTACAGATGATGAGGCAGAAAAAAAACAAATCAATCAATCAATCGATCAATCAATCAATCAATCAATCAATCAATCAATCGATCAAACATTCATCCATTCATTCATTCATTTATTCAATCAAAGAAACAAAGGAAGAAAGAAAGAAAAAAGAAAAAAAAAAGAAAGAACGAAAGAAAGAAAGAAACAGACGAACGAACGATCGATGGATCTATGGAACGAACAAACGAACGAACGAACGAACGAAAGAACGAACGAAAAAACGAACGAACAAACAAAACAAGCAAGCAAGCAAGCAAGCAAGCAAGCAAGCAAACAAACAAACAAACAAACAAACAAACAAACAAACAAGCAAACCCTTCGCACACACACACACACACGAAAACTTTCCTACTTACCTCCAAGAAATCACCTAATGTAATACACATCACCGTCTGCTGTTCTCTTTGATGTAGACAGCACAAGTTGTTTCAAACTCTGTACCAACTTCACATACAAGCATAATTATTATTCAGTACGGCTGTCCACCTGGTAGAAGTCATTTTGTCCACGTTTTTTTTTAAATTCACTTGGTTTTGGGGTTTTACAACAAACAGACGTAAACACCATCCGGGGGAGGTTGATACAGACAGTCTCACAAGCCACAATAATGATGTTAGAATCTTGACGTTTTTCTTTCCTCTCCAACGCCGGGATCGGCGGTAGGAGCCGCGCTCGACGTCACAAGTCTTCTCCAGGTCATCATCATCATCATCATCATCATCATCATCACATCATCTCATCATCATCATCATCATCATCATCATCATCATCATCATCATCATCATCATCATCATCACTCATCATCATCATCATCATCATCTCATCATCATCAGGTGCCCTGCCGCATGGCGTTGGCGATCACGGACTTCCTACTGTCTCTATATCTTGTTGCCCCAAACATCTCCCCACCCTCCTCGTCATCAGCCACTCTGCAAGTCCATGTAGCATTTTCTCCCTGGGTCTAACCTGGTGCCCCTCCTTCCCTCCAGCTTTCCCGTTTGCACCAGGTGCTCCAAATCCCCCTTCATCATAACATGGCGTTATAAATGTTGCCTGTCTTTTCCTAATTTTCCTTATGAGTGATCTACTTGCGTCTGCCTCCATCAAGACTGTCTCGTTTGTTTTCTTTGCTGTCCATGGAACTCTCAACATTCTTCTTAGAAACCACATCTCGGCTGCCTTCTCCAGTTCACATGATTGGAACATCTGTGGGCGACTTCCTGGATCCCCAGACCACAGACATCAGCGATGTTGTTGAAGCAAAGAGGTGTGCGGTCGTCCCTTTCTTCTTCTCGCCTGAACTTTCCCTCCTGCAGGATAGTTGATATCTAATATGTTTTGCTCTTTCTGATCGCATGGACCTACATATTTCAGTTTTCTTTTGTTGATCTCTGTTAGATTACTCCTACCCAAAATTGGGTATATGTATATTACTGGCTCATTTTGGAAGACTGGGACCACACAGTCGAGTCTCATACACTTTGCTGATGTTCGTATTGAAGTTATTGCTGATATGTAATTACCAACACCGCAGGTGTCTGTATACCAATCTTGATGTAGGTAGCTGTAAAGTCTGAGTTGGACCAGTCGCCAACGGCCATCGTCGGCCTCTTTACATCTCAGGAGATGATAGTCCGCACCAGGAGGCGTTGTGGTCATGACGTGCACTTTCTGCTGTGGCTGTGCAGGCCGATTCTTGAGTGGCAATCTCTGTCACATCTGCCACATACAAATTGAGTCGCTGTTGTCTGGTTTCTGTATCGTTGCTTGCGAAGAGCCCTTTTCTTATCTGCGCTTTCTGCTCTCCTCCTCTCTGCATTCACAAAGACTTGCTGAACGGCTGTCCTCCACGCTGCCCTGTCTTCCGCCAGAGTCTCCCAAGAGCCTGGGTCAATCCCTGAGCTTCTAAGGTCCCTTTTGCATGCGTCTACAAAGCGTAGCTGTGGGCGTCCTGGAGTTCGCTTCCGGTTTGCCAGTTCGCCATAGAGACCGTCATACCACGTTGAAAACACTGGTTCTCATCCGATCACCGAAGTTAAGCCACGACGGGCCCGGTTAGTACTTGGATGGATGACCGCCTGGGAACACCGGGTGCTGTTGGCAACCTTTTATCAGGACCTGGCCAGCTCATGGGTTTATGCGCAGGTGTAAAGGCTTGTGCCATGATCACCAGACACATGGCACCTGTGATGTTAGTGCATATGGAATTCGTTCCGAGTGCGAGACGTCATCTTGAGAAACTGGAACAGAAACTGAAACTGAAACTGAGAGTTGAAATGGTACAGTGGTTAATGCTGACAGGCTGGTCATGGGTTTGAATCCCCTTCAGTCATAAAAGAAAACAATGTGAGATTTTTAGTGCTGATCAGTGTGCTATGGGCTGATTGGTAAGACAGGGACCACACAGTAGAGTAGAGCCTCATCCGCTTTATTGTGACAGCTAGGGGCAAACACTGTGTGGTGATCAACAACTCATTTCTTAGTGGGAGGATACATTTGTGACCCTCCACCACGGAATGAGTCGGGTTGCACCTGACACACTTTTTCGCTAGCAGCGATAGTTCATGTAGGGTGGTCAGGATACCAGTTTTGAGATTTTCACTGAAAATGATCCTGTGGTATTATTTTATGTCTTGTTAAAATGCTTGTGCTTATTTGATCTTATAAATGGGTGAAAAGTGTAGCTCTATTAGAAGTACCTGGTTGCTGTGGGTATAAGTGTGACATTTTCAAACTGCGATTTCTCAAATATGCATTTTTCCACTTATCCAACTTTAAAAGGTCATAACTTTGAAAAGGAATGCCCGATTTTAATAAAATTTGGATCTGTGAAAACTGCGTTTGTTGCTTATTCATTTCATTTAAAAACAAAAAATACCCCAGGTGCATTGCGACTCATTCCGTGGTGGAGGTTCTCATTTATAGATGGCTGAACATTTTTTTGTCTGAGGTTCTTGTGGTGGTTTTCTGCCCAGAGTGAAAAAAGTAGATTGTAATTGTTCGGGATGCTGTGGGTGTATTGAGACTCGTTCGAAAGACATGCCTAGCATGGATGTGAATTTGAGTGTGTTGCTTCACTTGGTGTACCAACAGAGCGAGTATCTGTCATTCAAATTCCCCAGTTCCTCACGACAGGAAGATCCTTGATTAAAGTGATGTGCATGTACAATTTAAAGTCAGACTAGTGTTATGATATAGCATAATTTTTGTATTCGAGCTCTCGTCATCAATCGTTACATGACTGAAAAGTTGTCGTGAATTTTATGATTATCCTATCCTCTGCACACACACACACACACACACACACACACACACACACACACACACACACACATACACACACACACACACACACACACACACACAACACACAAAACAACACACACACACACACACACACACAAACATAAACACACATAACACACATCACACCACAGAGGACAGACAGAAGAAGAGAGAAGACAGAAGAGAGACAGACAGACAGACAGACAGAAGAGAGAGAGACAGACAGAAGAGACAGAGAGGCAGAGAGAGAGAAGGAGAGAGAGAGAGAGAGAGAGAGAGAGAGAGAGAGAGAGAGAGAAGAGAGAGAAGGAGAGAGAGAAATAAACTGATTCATGGTCCATATCGTTTATAGTCCAGACGACTACTAAAACCATATTATCAGGGCTAACATAATTTTAAAAACAAGTCGAGATTTAATTAAAAAACAGTTAAAACCATTGTTCAATTATCTTTTCAAGTACAAAATGCATTTATTTTTTTCCAGTTGCATTTAAAATGAAATATATTGATCTTTTGTTGAAACTTGAAAATTGTGTCCCCAAGAACATCTCTGAAGAGGTTCCCTGAGGAGTCTGCAGCATAGGGATTATCTCTCACATTGTACAAGAATTATGTAAGAAGATGCTTGATGCTGAGTGGCTCGTCACATGAAATACACCTGGTGCTTCTTCATGTTTTAATATGTATGAGCGAGTGAGAGAAAAATCAAAAGAAGGAGAAAAACAGAAAGAAACAAAGAATAGAAAAATGGAAGACAAACAGAAAAACAGGAAAAGAACAAACACACACACACACACAACACACACACACACACACACACACACACACACACACACACACACACACACACACACAAACACCACACACACACACACACACACACACACACACACACACACACACACACACACACACACACACACACACGCCACACACACACACACACATCGCACACACACACACACACACACCCACAAGCAAACCACAAAAAAAAAAACCCACAGAAGAAACAAAAAACACAGGCAGATAGAGAAAATCCAAGAAAACTTACAAACTAACAAATAGTCTAACAACAGGAAGAGGGAGAAATAAACAAGATATAAACAAATAAGAAACTTGAAGCTAACGCCATTTCTCCAACCACCTGTAAATCCTATTTGTCGTACACGCGAAGGTGAAACCAGTTGATAATGATTGTAAAATGACCTTAGTGATGAAACATGATTGGTCCACATGATGTGATGAAACATGATTGGTCCCTTAGTGATGAAACATGATGTGCCCTTAGTGATGACCTTAGTGATGAACATGATTGGTCCCTAGTAGTAGAGTGAAAACAGATTGGTCCCTTAGTGATGAAACATGATTGGTCCCTTAGTGAAGAAACATGATTGGTCCCTTAGTGATGAAACATGATTGGTCCCTTAGTGAAGAAACATGATTGGTCCCTTTAGTGATGAAACATGATTGGTCCCTTAGTGATGAAACATGATGGTCCCTTAGTGAGAACATGATTGGTCCCTTAGTGGAGAAACATGATTGGTCTTCTTCAGCCCTCCAGGACTGTGGGGTTACGCCACTGGATATGCATTTCATGGACATGGGCCAGGACCTGGTGACATGAACCTAGTGCTTGCCAATACAGCAGGCTTCTGTGTGTGTCGATGAGACGTCCCACTGGAAATAAAGTTGATAGAATTGTAGCAATGTGAGGTATAGCACACACACACACACACACACACACACACACACACACACACACACACACACACACACACACACACACACACACACACACACACACACACACACACATACACAGAACTACTTTCTAGACTTTCATTGCTGACAAACATTTTCTTACATTTAGAACATTATTTATATACATTTCCATATCCATATACACATATAATTTATATACATATACACGTACATGTAAACATACAGATACACATATATGTATGTATGTATTGAAATACATATACATAATAATATACATATACATGTACATACACACGTATATACATGCATACACACATAGACGCACACAGACACAAACACACACAAACACACACACACACACACTCACACACACTCACACGCACACACGCACACACAAACACACAAACACACAAACACACACACACCACACACACACACACACACACACACACACACACACACACACACACACACACACACACACACACACACACTCAAACTTATTGTTCATGACATGTCAAGTTCAGTTGTAAACGAGATGATGGAGACTGATTCGATATTAGGCTAGCTGTACAAGGATGTTGCACGCTCTTCTCATGTGCTGCTTTACCTTCACCAACACTGAACAAGGCCGGGTACTTTTTCAAACTGTGTAGCTTCGAGAACGTGTACACTTTCCCCCTCTACCTCGTGGGGATGCTGGGAGCTTTTTCAATGATAATGGTATTCCCATAAGGGGTTGGAACTATACAACAGGAAGACTGAAGTCATGGTGATCAGTAAAAAACAAGAAATCCCCCCATGCAAAAATAACAGCAAACGGCAGAACCTTGAGACAGGTTGATAAATTTAAATACCTGGGAACGATCATTTCACCAGACGGCAAACGCGCATCAGAAATAGCCAGCAGAATCGGCCACGCCAAAACAGCATTCAAGAAGATGAAAACCATTCTTACCAACAAATGCCTATCAATCAACATCAGGAAGAGAGTTCTTGAATGTTATATAGAACCAATACTGTTGTACGGTTATGAGGAGTGGACAGTCAACAAGCAAAGCCAGAACAAGATTGAGGCAGCCGAGATGTGGTTTCTAAGAAGAATGTTGAGAGTTCCATGGACAGCAAAGAAAACAAACGAGACCATCTTGATGGAGACAGACACAAGTAGATCACTCATAAGGAAGATTAGGAAAAGACAGGCAACATTTATAGACCATTTTATGATGAAAGGGAGTTGGAGCACATGGTCACAACGGGAAAGCTGGAGGGAAAAAGAGCACCGGTAGATCCAGGGAGAAGATACTAGACGGACTTGCAGAGTGGCTGGGGACAAGGAGGGTGGAAGAGATGCTTGAGGCAACAAGTGATAGAGACAGATGGAAGTACATAATCGCCAACGTCATGCGCAGAGCACCTGGTGATGATGATGATGATGAATGGTATCCCACCTTTCGGAAATTCTGTTGCTAGAAATTTCCTCTTTTCTGTCGCAATATTTCTGCCATGCTTCTTTGCTTTCTGTCACTTCCTGCCATGCTGGTCCATTCACCTGCATGTGTTCTATGAAGCCCTACATTCTTTCTCTTGGGATTGACAAAAGGATGCATGCATTAAGTGCATTTTGTCTCTAAGGAAACGTGAGGTGCAGAAGGAATTTTAGGTAATTTAG
>CM060311.1:91016231-91021231 GCA_030674185.1 Monoplex corrugatus | reverse complement strand
CCAAGTATTTCACCACCAAAATACAAACTCTTCGTGACAGGCTTGACAGGACACCCTGTCAACCATGCCCACGTGACCCTTCCTTCTCTGGCACACCCCTTACTACTCTTACCCCAGTCTCACAAGAAGAAATTCTCAACACAATCAGATCCATGTCGTTCAAAACCTGCGAACTGGATCCTCTTCCAGGTCCTCTCTACTCTGACTGTCTCCCTACTCTCCTCCCATTCATCACTGACATCATCAACACTTCTCTCCAAACTGGAACTGTCCCAGATTCTTTCAAGTCTGTTATTGTTCACCCTCTTCTCAAGAAATACAATTTAGACCCAAATGAACTGAAACATTACCGGCCTATCTCTAATCTCTCTTTCTTGTCAAAACTGCTTGAAAAAGTTGTCCTCAACCAACTGAACTCTCACCTGTCTGCCAACAATCTCCTCAATCCTTTCCAGTCAGCCTACCGCCAGTGCCATAGCACTGAAACTGCCTTGCTACACATTCTCAACAATCTCCTCCTTGCAACTGATACTGGCAAAGTCTCTCTCCTCACACTCCTTGATCTGTCTGCAGCCTTTGATACCGTTGATCATGGTATTCTCCTTTCTAGACTTCATCATACTTTTGGCATCTCTGACATTGCTCTCTCCTGGTTCACTTCTTATCTATCAAACAGAAAACAAACTGTTCTCATCAATGGCACTTACTCTCAACCTGCATACCTGACCTGTGGTATTCCACAAGGATCTGTCCTTGGCCCTGTTCTTTTCACTCTTTACACCTCCCCCCTGTCCACCATCATCAACTTCCACTCTATAAAACACCTCTTCTATGCTGATGACACCCAACTTCAAGACAGTGACTCACCTGACAATATACAGCGCCTCCTGACTCGCACCACTGATTGTTACTCGGACATCAAAAATTGGATGACATACAACAAACTTCAGCTAAATGATGACAAGACAGAAGCTATCCTCATAGGCACCCGTCAGAAACTTTCTCAGCTGCCTCCTCTTTCTCTCCCATTATGTAACACATCAGTCCCAATTTTGATTCAGCTAAAAACCTTGGTGTCTGTTTTGACTCTACCCTCTCCATGAACAACTTTGTTTCTCAAACTGCCAGATCTTGCTACTATCACCTCCATCGTATAAGCCTGATCAGGAAGTATCTCTCTGTGGAAACAACTGCAAAACTCGTTCTCTCCTTCATAATGTCTCGCATTGACTATTGCAATTCACTCCTGTCCAGTCTTCCTGCCTCCACCACTCACATCCTACAGCGCATTCAAAACAATGCTGCACGCCTTGTACTCAAAAAGAAAAAAAGCTGACCACATATCTCCTCTCCTAGCACAACTTCACTGGCTCCCTGTATCAAAGCGCATACAATACAAACTAGACACCATGTGCTACAAAAGCCTCAATAACGCAGCCCCCGATTACCTGTCAAGCCTACTTGAGATCTATCTTCCCTCACGTACCCTCCGCTCTGCCTCCGATCCTCTGACTTTTCGCTTTCCACGCACCAAGCTCAATACCTATGGTCCACGAGCCTTCTCTGTTTCTGGTCCGCTCTCCTGGAACAAACTTCCTCTCTCAGTCCGTCAGCAACCTACTTTTGTCTCCTTCAAGTCCGCTCTCAAAACTCACCTTTTCTCCTCTGCATAAAATCCTGACCTCACTCAATCCCCTCTGCAGCCTGTCTCCACTCGGAGGGGAATCACATTGCAATATATAATTGTATATAATATGCTCTCTATAATTTTCCATTGTTTTTATTCTTTCTCCCCATTTATAGCCGTGTGTGTGTGTGTGTGTGTGTGTGTGTGTGTGTGTGTGTGTGTGTGTGTGTGTGTGTGTGTGTGTGTGTGTGTGTGTGTGTGTGTGTGTGTGTGAGTGTGTGTGTGTGTGTGCGTGGGTGCGTGTGTGTGCGTGCGTGTGTGCGTGTGTGTGCGTGAGTGTGTGTGTGTGTGTTTCAGCGCTTAGATTTGATTTTATCAAGATTTTGCGCTACATAAATATTGTAATTATTATTATTAATTATAAGAATGTTTTCCATCTTTTTTAGAATGCTGTTTTGGCTTGGCCGATTCTGTTGGCTATTTCTGATGTGCATCTGCTGTCTGGAGAGATGATCGTTCCTAGATAGTTAAACTTATCAACCTGTCTCAAAGTTGTACTGTTTGCTGATATTTTGCATGATGTGATTTTATGTTTTTTACTGATCACCATGACTTCCTTCTTCTTGCTATTTAGCTCCAACCCTTCATTTTTGCTTTCTATATCTATTATATTATATTCACAAGGTTTTGTGGGTCCCTTTCATTCTCTGTAATTAGCACGATGTCATCTGCGTATCGAATGTTGTTTATCATTTTTCCTCCAACCTTTAATCCAGGGTCTTCTTCTAGGTTTCTCATGATGGTTTCGCTGTAAAGTGAAAACAGATCTGGTGAAAAAACATAACCTTGTCTGACTCCTCTTTTGATATTTTGGAGAGAGCTTATATCGTTTTCTATTCTTATTGCAGTTGTTTGTTTCCAATACAAATTTCTGATTATTCGTAGATCTTTTCCACCAATATTACGTCTTTCTATTTGGTTGATCAATTCTCACCCGATCGAAAGCTTTGGTATAACCAACAAAGCATAAATATAAATCCTTATTCAACTCGATTGATCTCTCTATGATAGTTCTTAGGATGTATATAGAATCAATAGTTCCTTTCCTTTCGAAAAATCCACACTGTTCTGATATTTCTCTTTTGATTCTATTCCTTGTCCTCATCATGATTATTCTTAATGGGACTTTTGTTACATGACTCATCAAGCTGATTGTGCGATGGAATTCGCATTCTATAGCCCCTGTCTTCTGGTGGTCGTCGCAGGGGCAACAAGCCAGCACTTAATTGCCGAATCCTGCAGGAAGTTGCTGTTGGAAGCGCCCATCAACTATGCTTGCTGAAGACCGGTGATGGCGATGGGGCGGCGGACACTGGAGACTGAAGAGACCCAAGGGCTGCAGCGTGCTTGTGGTCTGAATCGCCACCCACACTCCTTTAGGACCGTCTCAGGAGCAGAGAGCCAACAGGAAAAGCAGGAATCTGTTGCCAGAAACGCCCACCAGCCGTACTTGCTCCGCTCGCTCGTCAACGATACAACAGCTCGGACAAGTTCGCCTTTCCCGTAGAGCCGTAGGCCAAACATGGACATACTTGACAACTATGGTGAAGGACACTGCTGATTTTGATCCACCACACAGTCGAAATAGAGAGGTAACCTACCCCTAGCGACCGAGAGATATAAAGAAAGCTACACATTAAACGAAAACACAGAGAACCTCTTCCACTTCTAGGACACAAAGTCCAACTACGAGTGAACACTGACCAGAGACTGACTGTAACCACCCTAACTGCAAACCAACTGTAGCAGATGGGCATGAGACATCAGCTCTCTTTTCTTTACTTAAACTCCTGCCTTAAACCCAGACACACAGAAACTCTTCCACTTCTAGGATACAAAGTCCAACTACAAGTGAAACGCTGACCAGAAACTGGCCCTAAACACCCTAACTGCAAACTGACTGTAGCAGAAGGGGCCGGACATCAACTGACTCCTGGTTACACATATTTTTTCACAGACACACAGAAAGTCTTCCACTTTTAGGACACCAAGTCCAACTACAAATGAAACGCTGACAAGAGACTGGCCCTAACCACCGTAACTGCAAACCGACTGTAGCAGAAAGGGATCCCAGCATCAACTGACTCCTGGTTACACAATTTTCTCAAGACACAGAAACTCTTTCACTTCTAGGACACCAAGTCCAACCACAGTGAAGTGCCGACCAGAGACTGGCCCTAACCCCCTAATTGCAGACAGACTGTCGCTGAAGGGGCACCCAACACCAACTGACGCCTCCTTCCATAGCCCACCAACACCAACTGACGCCTCCTTCCATAGCCCACCAACACCAACTGACGCCTCCTTTCGTAGCCCGCCAACACAACAAGTCGACAGAACAACTGTTCACAAACACAGCACCAAAAGCACGCAAAAATACACACACAGGCCCAGGTAAACCATAACTAGACTGGTGAATTTTGTCCCAGATGGCCAAGACTCCACACGCAAGCTGACCCAACCAAACACCCCTGTCCCCGAATAAAAAAAATGGGAGAAAAAAAATGAACAAAGCTGCCGTGACATTGTGTACATATCTTGAGGATCTGTTTTGTGTCTGTCTTCTATTTCTTTGCACTTTGTTTTCATCCAAGCTTCCTTAGCTTGATTGCAGCTATTTTTTTTTTATCTTTCCTCTTTTCCCTTTGCCTTCCTCCATTCTTCCATCAAACGTAGAATTTCTTTTATCATCCAGTTCTTTTTTGTTTTTCTGTCTACTCTAGAGATTTCTTCACAAGCTTCATTTATCGAGTTACTCGACTCTATCCTTTGTTCCTCACTATCACCAACGTCTTCCAGAGCACTGAATCTGTTTTACGTATCACGTCACCTGTCTTTAAGAGTCTCAGATTTAGTTTGATGTTGCTTTTGGAGTGTTTTCTTTTCTTTAATTTCAGCCTGAATCTTCCCATTACAGGATTGTGGTCAGTGTTGCAGTCTGCGCCCGGTAGTGTTTTTGCTGTCAGTAAAGAATTTATAAATCTTTTATTGATCAGGATGTAGTCAATTTGACTTTTGGTACTATCTCCTGCACTCATCCATGTGCATTTTCTTCTGTAAGGCTGCTCAAACCAGGTGTTTCCTACTATGAACTCATTCGTCTGTGTCCTTTCAACAAGTTTCCCTCCCCTTTTATTTTGTGTACAAAAGCCATGGGGTCCAACTATATCCTCCACCCTATCCTTAGCATTAACATCTCCCATTATCATTGTAACTTATGGTGATTTACATTGAGCCTTGGCCATCTCTAATGTTTCGTAGAAGTTGTCAATTTCGTCCTGAGTACTTGCGGATGGTGGTGCATACACCTGGA
>CM060311.1:91001231-91003731 GCA_030674185.1 Monoplex corrugatus | reverse complement strand
GATGATGATGATGGTGACCATAATCATGATGATGCTCAGTTCCATCTAGGACTGAGACTGCCTGACAGGGCTGTACACTATGCTTACTATCATGTATATCCCAAAGTCCACTGGGCCCAAGATAGAGACAGGCGGTGTTGGTCAAGATATTTCAGCAACATCCTTAATTAAATGACGGATTTGTGAAGTGGATGAGAGTCGCCTGCGTGGTTTCAGCCTTTCCTTTGAGCCTGCAGCTCAGTCGACTCTGGGTAGAAGTTGGCTGGAAAAGCCACAGTGATTTTGATAGTACTGATAGGATTCAAACTTGCAACCTTCCAGACGGTAGCCCGCTGCGTTAACCACTGCATGTTTATGACTTGATACTGAAAAATGCCTGTAGTTTTGTTTTCGAGCTTGTTTTTGATTCATATTTTGACAAAACACAAATAAAGAAAATGATTGCTGAACATTATTACAATATCATTGACAAAACTTAACAAGATTTCTGTACAATGGATCGAGCAAAACGCATATACATATGTCATATCTGCTAGTCTGTTGTATGTTTTTAAACAATATAAAGTAATTTCATTTATACAATTTTAGGTTTTAGTTGTTGTTGCTGTTTTTTTTTGTTTGTTTTAAACTTATTTATATTCGTTTTCAGCAAAATGTAATGATAAACATGTTTTCAAAGCAAGATCATTTGTATCATACTTAAAGTTTAAAATACATGCAAAACGTCTACATCTTCAACAAAGGTTCTATACGCATGGATTTACAGTCACTGTCAACTACATATAAGAAAAATAGTCAACATAAACAGGCACGTCATACAAAAACCATGCATACATATCGTAAAGAAGCAAAAAGTCACATCCAACTTCCTCTGAAAGTCACATCCAACTTCATCTGAAAGTCACATCCAACTTCATCTGAAAGTCACATCAAACTTCATCTGAAAGTCACGTCAAACTTCATCTGAAAGTCACATCAAACTTCATCTGAAAGTCACATCAAACTTCATCTGAAAGTCACACCAAACTTCATCTGAAAGTCACATCCAACTTCATCTGAAAGTCACATCAAACTTCATCTGAAAGTCACGTCAAACTTCATCTGAAAGTCACACCAAACTTCATCTGAAAGTCACATCAAACTTCATCTGAAAGTCACATCAAACTTCATCTGAAAGTCACACCAAACTTCATCTGAAAGTCACATCAAACTTCATCTGAAAGTCACACCAAACTTCATCTGAAAGTCACATCAAACTTCATCTGAAAGTCACACCAAACTTCATTTGAAAGTCACACCAAACTTCATCTGAAAGTTACACCAAACTTCATCTGAAAGTCACTTCAAACTTCATCTGAAAGTCACATCAAACTTCATCTGAAAGTCACACCAAACTTCATTTGAAAGTCACACCAAACTTCATCTGAAAGTTACACCAAACTTCATCTGAAAGTCACTTCAAACTTCATCTGAAAGTCACATCAAACTTCATCTGATACCAAAGACAGATATGGCAACCATTTTTCTCTAAAAGCGTGTGAATTCCAGCTCAGTTTTGCATTATATTTTTATATCTGATCTTTTTTTGGTACGGTATCTAGTAAACGATCATCTCACCAGACGGCAGATGCACATCAGAAATAGCCAGCAGAATCGGCCAAGCCAGAACAGCATTCAATAAGACGAAAAGCATTCTTACCAACAAATGCCTATCAATTAACATCAGGAAGAGAGTTCTTGAATGTTACATAGAACCGATAATGTTATACGGTTGTGAGGCGTGGACAGTCAACAAGCAAAGCCAGAGCAAGATTGAGGCAGCTGAGATGTGGTTTCTAAGAAGAGTGTTGAGAGTTCCATGGACAGCCAAGAAAACAAACGAAACAGTCTTGATGGAGGCAGACAGGAATATGATTGATAAGGAAGATTAGGAAAAGACAGGCAACATTTATAGACCATTTTATGAGGAAAGGGGAATTAGAGCACCTGGTCACGACAGGAAAGCTGAAGGGAAAGACAGCACTTGGTAGACCCAGGGAAAAAAATATTGGACGGCAGGGTGACTGAGGACAGAGAGGGTGGAAGATTCGCTTGCGACAACAAGGGATCGATGCATATGGAGGGCCATGATCGCCAACGCCAAGTGGCAGGGCACATTATGATGATGATATCTAGTAAAAGAAATGGTGTATGGTAGCAAAAATGTCTCCCTCAATGCCAGTAGTTCTTTCCTTGTGTTCAGGTGACTCAAGCTGTTCTGAAACTGCTTCATTCGCCGTGTCACTAGAAAGGAACAAGATGGTTACAGTCCCTGCAGGGAATAACACAGCTATTGATCGCCTGAATCACAACACGGAAGGAAAGTGATATTGTTTCCAACAATGATGAACAGACGTAGGGGGAGAAACAAGAAGACGAAAGTTTGAATGGGAGGGCATGAAGATAGAGGGTGATGTCTTCAGTGTGCTCATCACAACTGTCTAGGTCTTCGGTTAACAAT
>CM060311.1:90958731-90963731 GCA_030674185.1 Monoplex corrugatus | reverse complement strand
GGGGTAGGACAGGAGGGGGTAGGACAGGATAGGGGTAGGACAGGAGAGAGTAGGACAGGATAGGGGGTAGGACAGGAGAGGTAGGACAGGAGGAGGGGATAGGACAAGATGGGGATAGGACAGGATAGAGGGTAGGACAGGATTGGGGGGTAGGACAGGAGGGGGTTAGAACGGGAGGGGGTAGGACAGGATGGGGGTAGGACAGGATGGGGGTAGGACAGGAGGGGGTAGGACAGGAGGGAGGTAGGACAAAGTGGTGGGCGTATCGATGGGGGAATCACTGCTTGACCCAAAAAGTTAGACTTGAAGGACGACAGAGTGTGTGACTTACGTAGAGAGGGGAAACTCATTCCAGTCGTGTGGACCAGACGAAGAAAACATTGGCGACCCTCTTTGCAATGTCTGGTGTCGATAATTTGTAAACAAGGAGTACAGAGAGGTCGGACAAAGGTGTACTTTCAAAGGTGGTCACAAGTTTAAGTAGGCGCAGTACGATTAACACACTTGTAGCATAATATATTGACTTTGTCTGAGATTGTTTGAGAAGCGGTGAATAGTGGAGGGTGTCAAGCAATGAAGTAACAATATCACGTCTCTTTTTTACGAAAGGAGTACAGGTCGCAGAATTCTCAGTATGCTGGATGCATACGACGGAAGAAGGAGGCAAACCAGAGAGCAGCGAGTTGCGATAATTGATACGATACAAGATAAGAGAAGCCGAGGGTTTAGATGCCGCTGAAGTAGAAAGATAACAGGGAATAGAACCCAGACACTGCAGCTAACGGTAACAAGACTGACAGGTTTAGGTGATGACATTCTGCCTAGAACGTTGAGCGTCAAGAACAATGTCAAAGTACTTGACTGATTGAGAAAGTACAATAGTGTTGGCATCTAGTTCGATAGAGCAAACGTTTACAGATGAAAACTTGAGCTTAGTGCCGGTGAGCGTTGCTTCGGTCTTACCTCTATTCAGCTGTGGCTTATTCCGTAAAATTCAGTTCGCGTCTCAACATAACAGTCAGAAACTTGATAAAGTAAAGTTGAAAGATTTCAGGAGATGCACTTTTGTAGAGCTGGCAGTCATCAGCATAGAAATGATATTTGACGTTGTGTTGACTGATGACATAGGCAAGTAGTGAGGTGTAGAGTGTGAAAAGGACTGGCCCAAGTACACAGCCTCTGGAGACCCCATATGCCAGTTTAATCGGCTGGAACCTAGACTGATTTATTGTGACAGACTGAAAACGACAAGACAGGTATGTCAAAAACCAAGAAAAAGCGCTACCTTGGATTCCAAATGTGTCCTCACGACAAGACAGGAGGATCGTGTGGTCGATAGTATCAATAACAGCAGAAAGATCTAATAGTCGGGAAAATCGACCACAGTCAGCTCAAAGCAATAAATCATTCGCAATGTGAAGGATGGCAGTTTGGGTGTTGTGGTCAGAACGGTAAGCTAACTGAAAAAGATATGACGAAGCTTGTTGTCCAAGAGATGATTATTCTTACTTTTACTTTTTCCTTCCGCCTGTACTGGTGGGCGTCGCGGGGAGATACAGTCGTCTGTCAGCAGTAAGGCGGGTGGCCTGGAGAAGGTCTCCCAAAGCCCAACCCCTCGTCCTCGTCGTGGGAGGTGGAAACAGGTAATGCTGGCCAACGGGGCACTGGTGAAGCTGCGACTGGCTTAGCAGGCCGGCAGTGGATAAACAAATTGCTCAAGAAAATGCAAGGAGATACAAACGGACTGATGATTATTCAGCTGTTTCAAACCCACTTTTTCAACAAGATTGAAAAGAACGGCAAACTCTGGAGATATGACGAAAGTTTTTTAGAGTATTAGGAACAAGATCAAGCCTTTTTCAGCAGAGATGGACAACGGCTGTTTTAAGAGAAGCTGGGATGGAGCCAATGAGAAGTGAAGTGTTAACTGTGTACATAATGAATGGAAGAAGCTCAGAAAGGCTTTGTGAGAAGAAAGAGGCAGGAACAGAATCGAGTTCACAAGACTAGAATGACATTTCTTCTAGGTTGCTGGCAAAGTTTCAGAAACTATTTGGAATTATGTGAAAATAGAGCCTTTGAAGGGATGGAAAGGAAGGAGGTTTTATCAAACTTAGCTCGAAGATCGTTAACTTTGGAAGAAAAAAAAAGCTGAAAAAAAAACCCCAAAAACCTGGAGAGATCTGAAGGACTGATGTTAAAGGAACATGGAGATGACTTGGAGATACCCAAAGAGATCAGACATGGCAGAGACAGAGACAGAGAGAGAGAGAGAGAGAGAGACAGAGAGAGAGAGAGAGAGAGATAGAGAGAGAGAGAGAGAGAGAGAAGATAGACAGACAGACAGACAGACAGGAAGAGAGACATAGAAACAGAGAGACAGAAAGAGAGAGAGAGAGACAGACAGACAGACAGAGAGAGACAGAGACAGAGAGACAGACAGACAGAAAGACAGAAAGACAGAAAGACAGAGAGAGAGACAGACAGACAGGCAGACAGAGAGGAGAGAGAGAGAGAGAGAGAGACAGAGACAGAGAGACAGAAAGAGAGAGACAGAAAGACAGAAAGACAGAAAGAGAGAGAGAGAGAGAGAGAGAGAGAGAGAGAGAGAGAGAGAGAGAGAGAGACAGAGACAGAGACAGAGACAGAGACAGAGACAGAGACAGAGACAGAGAAACGTTTTATGCAATGTACATTTAAAGACCAGTTTTTGTCTTTCGTATTTGCGCTTTTCTTTGTATTAATTTGAGTTGTATAAAATTTGTGTTTGTCTTCGTATGATATTGACTTGTGTTATTGTGCTTATTTTTTGTATCATATGGAGATATATTTGTGATTGTTTTTGTACGACATTGACCTGTGTTTGTGTGTTTATGCTTGCATTGCCCGGAATTGTCTCTGCGATAGTCTTAATGTTATACTGATTTGTTTTTGCGTTTTCGTTGTTTGGTTTCTAACCGTTCCGAATTTTCGCGGATGCGTATACCGCAAATAGTTTTGCCCACACTACGCAAGTAGTATATTGCTGCAGAGTCTGCATTCTCCGTGCTCAGTGGTGGTTCCTGCTGAATGTTTTCATGGCTTCCACTAGCCATTGGATACAGGCTCAGAAAATGTGCCAGATAAATACTGGCAGATTTGGGGGCGAGCGCATAATTATGGAATTGTCTTTGTGTGATATATTTCTCTTGAAAACTTCTCCCAGACTTCAAGCTTATTTAACAGCATCTTGCCCGTAAATAGGGAGGGATGATATACGTAGGTTTTAGAACGCTTAGCATGATTATTTTTGGATTTTTTTTCTTCTTTTTTAATCATTTGGGGGATTTGGAGCACCTGGTCACAACGGGAAAGCTGGAGGGAAAGAGAGCACCGGGTAGACCCAGGGAAAAAAAAATGCTGGACGGACTTGTAGAGTGGCTAGGGACGAGGGTGGGTGGGAGAGATGCTAGGGGCAACGAGAGATAGAGAGAGATGGAAGTCCATGATCGCCAACGCCATGCGGCAGGGCACCTGATGATGATGATGAATCACTTGGCGTCTGTAATGTTAGCCATTTATGGACTCCTGCGAGCGCGGTTACGCCATCTTGAGGTTGTGTGAAAACGTAAGCTAACAAGATCAAACTTAAAGTCCCCGACTTCTTTGGCTTCGTTTCAAGCCCTGCAGGGGACTGGAGTTTTGTTGACGTGGGGAATTCATCGCACTTGGACAATTCCATATGCGCTCCACTCAAACTTGACAGGAATTATCTGAGAAACTTCAGTTTCAGTTTTATTTTTTCAGTTTGATGTCTCCGCGCTCGGAACGAATTCCATATGCACTAACGTCACAGGCGCCATGTGTATGGTGACCGTGGCACACGCCTTATGCATGCACATAAACCCATGAGCTGGCCAGTTCCTGAGGCCCTGCCTAAGCTGTTTTACCTAGTCTATATTTTATACTGGTATTTTATCAGCCTACCACTGGAATAATCTTAGTTGCACGTAAATGACATATGTATCTTACCCTAAAAATAAAAGAACATATATATGTATAAAGTTAATAAATAGATAATTAAAGGCCTGAATCTCCACACAACTATCTATTCTGCATGAACTCGTCTCACATGACAAACACCATCACCACCCTAGTCAATGCCCAAAGGCTCAGGTTTCTATGAACTCGTAGGTGAAGACTATTTGTGACCTCCCACCACGAAATCAGTCTTAACTCGCAGTCAGTCGAACAGCACTAGGAGCTGAAAAGGTGACTGAGAGTCTGTCTGGGGTGTTTTGACTTTTTCTCAAAATTGATTTCTGTAGACTATAATCTATCCCCCACAGAAATGTTTTTAAAAAAAAAAAATTATTAATCAATTCAAAATGGTATTTTCATGCACTGATCACAGCAGAGGGAATGCAATTTCCTACCAAAAGTACCTATTTTTGTCTCTTATTATGAACTGTAACCTGTACAGTACCCGCACATGTAATATACTGATGGAAAACTCTTTGGTGAACCTTTCAGATAATGACAGAAAAAATTAGAAACCAACTGGGTCAAAGCCACCAAATAAAAGAAATTAAATAAGGTAAATGTGTAGGATAGTACACAAAAACTTTAGAGGCCGTTTTCTCAAAATGGCCGTCATTCAACTTTATTACTTTAAACTTACATAACTTTCTACATTTGCTTTAGTACAAGCTTCATTCAAGTACCAAAATAATCAGCAGAATGTACACGTTCCAGTGATATGTATATCTCAAAATGCCCAAAATGCTAGTTAAGACTGATTTCGAGGTGGGAGGTCACATTTTCTTCAACTTCAAAACTCTGTATTACTGGAGGATGGTGACATGCAGATGGATTGGGCTTGTTTTGCAGCTAGTTCTTGCTACTCTACACATCTTCATCATCATCATCATCATCATCATCATCATCAGGTGCCCTGCCGTATGGCGTTGGCGACCATGGACTTCCAACCATCTCTATCTCTCGTAACCCCTAGCATCTCC
>CM060311.1:90936231-90938731 GCA_030674185.1 Monoplex corrugatus | reverse complement strand
GCACAAACACCAACCGACACACACACCAACCAACCAACCAACCAACTAACCAGCCAGCCAACCAACCAACCAACCAACCAACCAACCAGCCAGCCAACCAACCAACCAACCAGGCAGCCAACCAACCAACCAACCAATCAATGAGCCAGCCAGCCAACCAACCAGCCAACCAATCAACCGACACACACGCCAACCAACCAGCCAGCCAACCAACCAACCAACCAACCAACCAACCAACCAGCCAGCCAACCAACCAACCAAACCAATCATACAAAATAGAATCAGAACCCGCATTTAATACAACTAGACAAGACAGGCGCAAATTTTCGGCCAACCAAAATTAGGAGAAAAAGACTATAAAACTTCCACGCTCACGTAACATTATCATTTCATTATAGTCCTTTTCTCCCACTGGACGAAGCAGCAGGGAAGTTTGAGTCCTTTATTTTTCTAAAGTTTGTGTTTGGTGTTTGTTCGTTTGTGATCTAACGTTTACGCTTGACAAAGGCCTAAAGCTCAAACTTCCACGCAAATTTATTAATACACATACATGTACGCTCGTTCTCACTCACACAACATTATACAAATATTCACATATCATTAGTTCACATCCAACACAAAATGGCAGGTAACTGCTTCAAAATCAGCCGACACGCACTGTCTATAGTTCAGAAATGTCGTCAAGCAATGACATCTGAACTCATGAACTCGCACTGCCGACATTGAACATCACAAGTCGAAGGATGCTCACAACAGTTGTAGTTACAAGATGTGCACAAAAGGAAGTGACGAATCAAACAAAGGGAAGTGAAGAAAACGAAATGACGAATCCGACTTCCTAATCTGCAGGAGTTCTGCCGATGAATGAATGACTTGCAGGAGTTCTGCCGATAAATAGCTGGCTTACAGGAGTTTTGTCGATGAATAGCTGGCTTGCAGGAGTTATGCCAATGAATAGCTGGCTTGCAGGAGTTATGTCAATGAATAGCTGGCTTACAGGAGTTATGTCAATGAATAGCTGGCTTACAGGAGTAATGTCAATGAATAGCTGGCTTACAGGAGTTATGTCAATGAATAGCTGGCTTACAGGAGTTATGTCAATGAATAGCTGGCTTACAGGAGTTGTGTCAATGAATAGCTGACTTACAGGAGTTATGTCGATGAATAGCTGGCTTACATGAGTTCTGTCGATGAATATCTGGCTTGCAGGAGTTATGTCGATGAATAGCTGGCTTACAGGAGTTATGTCGATGAATAGCTGGTTTACAGGAGTTATGTCGATGAATAGCTGGTTTACAGGAGTTATGTCAATGAATAGCTGGCTTCCAGGAGTTATGTCGATAAATAGCTGGCTTACAGGAGTTCTGTCGATGAATAGCTGGCTTACAGGAGTTATGTCAATGAATAGCTGGTTTACAGGAGTTATGTCAATGAATAGCTGGCTTACAGGAGTTATGTCAATGAATAGCTGGCGTACAGGAGTTATGTCAATGAATAGCTGGCTTACAGGAGTTATGCCAATGAATAGCTGGCTTACAGGAGTTATGTCAATGAATAGCTGGCTTACAGGAGTTCTGTCAATGAATAGCTGGCTTACATGAGTTATGTCGATGAATAGCTGGCTTACGGTAGTTATAGCAATGAATAGCTGGCTTACAGGAGTTATGTCGATGAATAGCTGGCTTACATGAGTTTTGTCGATGAATAGCTGGCTTGCAGGAGTTATGTCAATGAATAGCTGGCTTACATGAGTTATGTCGATGAATAGCTGGCTTCCAGGAGTTCTGTCGATGAATAGCTGGCTTGCAGGAGTTATGTCAATGAATAGCTGGCTTACCGGAGTTATGTCATTGAATAGCTGGCTTACAGGAGTTCTGTCGATGAATAGCTGGCTTACAAGAGATATGTCAATGAACAGCTGGCTTACAGGAGTTCTGTCGATGAATAGCTGGCTTGCAGGAGTTATGTCAATGAATAGCTGGCTTACAGGAGTTATGTCAATGAATAGCTGGCTTACAGGAGTTATGTCAATGAATAGCTGGCTTACAGGAGTTATGTCAATGAATAGCTGGCTTACAGGAGTTATGTCGATGAATAGCTGGCTTACAGGAGTTATGTCAATGGATAGCTGGCTTACAGGAGTTATGTCAATGAATAGCTGGCTTACATGAGTTATGTCAATGAATAGCTGGCTTACAGGAGTTATGTCGATGAATAGCTGGCTTACATGAGTTATGTCAATGAATAGCTGGCTTGCAGGAGTTATGTTGATGAATAACTGGCTTACATGAGTTATGTCAATGAATAGCTGGCTTACAGGAGTTATGTCGATGAATAACGGGCTTACAGGAGTTATGTCAATGAATAGCTGGCTTGCAGGAGTTATGTCAATGAATAGCTGGCTTGCAGGAGTTATGTCAATGAATAGCTGGCTTACAGGAGTTATGTCAATGAATATCTGGCTTGCAGGAGTTATGTCGATGAATAGCTGGCTTACAGG
>CM060311.1:90923731-90928731 GCA_030674185.1 Monoplex corrugatus | reverse complement strand
TCAAGACCTTGCCAGCACATAGAGTCTTTCGAAGGCTCAGGGAGTTTGCCAGGTAACTGCTGGCAGATTTGGGTGGAACGCATATGGAATTGTTCGAGTGAAATGAATCCCTCCTCTTGAACAAACTCCAAACTCTATTTGTGCGGAGTTTCAACTTTAAAAAAAAAAAAAAAAAAAAAAAAAGAAAAAAGAAAAAAAAGAAAGCAAAAACAAAACAAACAAACAAAAAAACAAACAAACAAAAAGAAATCTTCCTTTCCAGACTATGTGTGCTATGGATCATCGTGAAGACTTGCACTGCATATTTGAGTCTCATTTACTTCTTGTATGTGTCCTTGATGGTGTTGTTTTAATGTTTTAATCTCCCCATCAGCACCGCAGTTGTCTATGTTTCTCAGGCCTGGTTGACACCAGGAAAAAGAATCAAGATATCAAACATAGAGGAGAGCCTTGTCCCATAGTCTCCATCCAGAATAGGGCTCCATAACATCATGATCATCGTCGCCATCACCATCACCATCATCATAACAGCATCGTGAAAAAACTGTCCCATATTCTGTGACTGATGTGTCTCTTACAACAATGGGGCAGACAAAAAGTTTTTTTTAAAAATGATTGAACGAGACTGGAAAGAAGACGGTGAAAATGAAGAGAGAGAGAGGGGAGGGAGAGAGAGATAGATAAAGAAAAAGAGAGATAGACAGACAGACAGAGACAGAGAGAGAGACAGACAGACATAGAGAGACAGAAACTGGCGGACAGAGACAGAGAGACAGAGAGAGACAGAAAAGAGAGAGAGGAAACAGAAAGAGAGAGAGAGAGAGAGACAAAGAGAGAGAGAGAAAGACAGAGATAGGAGACAGAGACAGAAAGACAGAGAGAGACAGAGAGAAAAAGAAAGAGAGAAGAGAGAAAGAGACAGACAGAGACATAGACAAAGAGACAGACAGAGAGACGGAGAGAGATGGAGAGAAAGAGAGAGAGTGGGGGGAGTGAGAGAGAGAGAGAGAGCGAGAGAGAGAGAGAGAAACAGAGAGAGAGAGGGACAGAGACTGAGACAGAGACAGAGAGATAGAGAGAGACAGAGAAAAGAGAAGAGAGAGAGAGAGAGACAGAGACAGAGAAAGAAAGAGAGATACAGAGAGAAAGAAAGAGAGAGACAGAGAGGAAGGAAGGAAGAAAGAAAGAGAGAGAGAGAAAGAGAGGGGGAGGGACAGAGACAGAGACAGAGAAAAGAAGAAAGAGAGAGAGAGACAGAGAGAAGAAGAAAGAAAGAGAGAGAGAGAAGAGAGAGAGAGAGAGAAGAGACAGAGAAGAGACGAGAGACAGAGAAGAGAAGAGAGAGAACAGAGAAGAGAAAGAAAGAGAGAACAGAGAGAAGAAGAGAGAGACAGAGGAAGAGGAAGAAGAGAGAAAGAAAAGAGAAAAAGAGAGAGAGACAGACAGAGTGTAATACATGATGTGAATCAGTAGACAGACATTACTTTTAAAGAAAGAATGAAAAAAAAAGGACCACGAAAAGGAACGCTCTTTGAACCGAAAAAAATGACTTAGCAAACCTTTGCTAAAATGTAAACGTAGAGGGCAAAAAGATGGGGAAAATCTTTGGAATGTAATGCTAGGGACAGAGGGAGGAGAACTACATGTACAGATTGGTGTAGTGTAGTGTGTTAGGGGTAGTGAGTGGAGGGGTCCAGTCTTGTTAAAATTAGAACTGGCAACACGAAAGGGACGATTTGTCAAAGACGTCAAGAAATTCATGTGGCATTGTTCAGTCAAGTGTGTGATGGTCATAAAATCCCCCCCCCCCCCCAAACACATCCATTTCTGTGAATTATATTGGCAGGAGTGGAGGATGGGGTCGGGGAGAGTATGGGGTGATGGAGACGATAAATCGTGTTGGTGGATAGAGGATAGAGGTTGTGTGTCGTATTGGTCAGGGATGGGTTTCTGTGATGTGGTTTGTGTGTGACGTTGGTGCAGTCTGTTCGTGCTGGGGAAGTAAGGTGGTGTAGGGAAGCGTTTTCATTCATTTCTAGGTGTGTGTGTGTGTGTGATGTGTGTGTGGTGTGTGTGTGTGTGTGTGTGGTGTGTGCGTGTGTCGTCGTGCGGTGCTTTGTGTGTGTGTGTGTGGTGTGCGTGCGTGCGGCGTGCGCGCGCGGCGTGCGTGTGTGGTGTGTGTGTGGTGGTGTGCTGTGTGTGGTGCGTGTGTGTGTGTGTGTGTGTGTGTGTGTGTGTGTGTGTGTGTGTGTAGGTGCCTGTGTAGTAGGTAGGGGACAATTTGACGTGCGCGGTAGTAGAACGTGGACTTGTGTGTAATTTGGGGACGTCCCCAAAATACACAAAATTAAAATTGGCTCAAAATAAGAAAAAAAACAAAACTTAAAATAAACTATCTACATATGGTACTACAAAAAAATGTCCCCTAATTACTACATATTTTGCTTGTAGTAATTTGGGGACGTACCTTTATTTCTACATCCCATGACCCTGTTCTCACACAGATTGAGTCACACTTCTTTTCAGTCTTTGAAAGCGTATTTCTTTGGCTTCTTTTCTGTCTGAGGTTGATATATTGTTTTCTTTATGGTTTTCTGTCTATTGTTATGGCTGTACATGTGTAAGTCTGATAGTGTTAATGCTGTTATTTTACTTTCTTCGATTTAAAGACAATGACATATTTTGTTGTCTAGCGCTGCCATTTATAGATTCATTGACTGAATAATTTACATTGGTGTTGATTAGTTTTAAGGTGTTTTGTTTTAATAGTTAAATACATTGAAGTTTTGTTTCATCAATTGTTGTCTGTGTGGCTTGATTCAAATTGTTTGTTTATTTATCTATTTACTTATTTATTTATCTATTCATGTATTTATTATTTATAATTAATCAATTAATGTTTGATTAATATGTGTTTATGTATTTTATTTTAATTATTTGTTTATTTATTCATTCATTTGTTTATTTATATATAATTATTCAATTAATTAATAATTAATTAATGTTTACATGTTTGTGTGTTTATGAATTGAGGTACTTATTTATTCATTTATTTGTTTATTCGTTTTATTTATTTTCTTTTATGTTTACTATTTATTTCTTTATTTATATATGCACTCATTTATTTATTTGCTTACTTATTTACATAAGATTTTAATTTTTGTTGATGCATTGATTTGTTCATTTCTTTATTCAGTATTTCATTCCCTCTGTTTCTTTGACTGAATTTGATTTACTGTTTCTTTGGTACATTTTCTTTGTATCAATAATATTTTTGTCATTAACTGTGGCATTAACTTTGCCCCCCTCTCTCTATCACCTATCTACTTCACACCCTGTCTGTTCCATCCCCTATATATTCACCCCCTGTCTGTCCCATCCCCTATCTACTTCACACCCTGTCTGTCCCATCCCCTATCTTTTCACCCCATCTATATGTCCCATCCCCTTCACCCCCTACATATGTCCCACTCCATGACTGTCCCATCCATCTATCTACTTCTTCCCCTCCATGTCCCATCCCCTGTCTACGTTACCTAACCCCTTCTCGATCCAATCATCCCTGCCTGTTCCACCCCCCTACCTACTTCAAGTTTCTAAGTTTGTAAAGACGCACAAGGAAGATAGACAACACATGTTCCTCTAAAGATCAGAGTATTAGAATTGGGTTCGATCCCAGCAGAGATCTGCTTTTTTGAGATCACCAATATGATCAAAACATTTGACATGACAGGGCCTTTTACTAAAATTAATAAACCCAATCTATTGGGTGCATTTACTCCCATAGTACGAAATTAATCCAGTTTCTTGCAGTTCTTAATATTCCATTGACTATTCATGTTTAGCATACTCAGAGTAATATCAACAATATTGTTCCCAAATCATAAAACACCTGGTAAGCTCATTATCTTGGTATTGTGGAATTATTCTAAAAAGTACGATCTAGAACGTCAGTCAAACGTCAGTTTTCAATTTCATTGGAAGCAAAGGGAGAGTATTGAATGACAACTACCTTTTCATCTTTAAAGCAAAAGTTTTCGAGAACATATAAATTGTTTCATAAAAGAGGCAAATGGTATATTCAGTACGTATTTACTACTAAACACAACGAGCTTAGTGGTTTTGGTAGTCATATAACGTTAAGAATTGTAAAGATTGTTTCTTTCTTTCCTTCTTTCTTTCTTGTAATCTCCCTTTTCATATTTCCTGGGAGTGTATGTGTGTGTTTTTGTCTGTATGTGTGTGTGTGTGTGTGTGTGTGTGTGTGTGTGTGTGTGTGTGTGTGTGTGTGTGTGTGTGTGTGTGTGTGTGTGTGTGTGTGTGTTGAGACACACATACTCACACACACATAACACACACACACACACACACACACACACACACACACACACACCACGCACGCACGCACGCACGCACGAACGCACACACACACACACATACACAGACACACACACACACACACACACACACACACACACACACACACACACACACACACACACACACACACACACACACACACACAAATATACTCAAAAGCACGAGCACAAAAACACAAATGCGCGTGTGGTCACACACGTGCGCATACACACACATACAGAGAAATATAGAGAAATTGTGTTTGTCTGTATGTGTGTGTGTGTGTGTGTGTGTGTGTGTGTGTGTGTGTGTGTGTGTGTGTGTGTGTGTGTGTGTGTGTGAGAGAGAGAGAGAGAGAGAGAGAGAAAGAGAGAGGGAGAGAGACAGACAGACAGACAGGCAGACAGACAAAGGTAGATAGAGACAGAGACAGACAGAGTGAGGAACAATTGCACGTTTCTCTTCTCTCTCTCTCTCTCTCTTGTCTCTCTTCTCTCTCCTCTTCTTCTCTCTCTTCTCTCTCTCTCCCTCTCTCTGTCTCTTATATCACACACAACAACCACACACACAACACACACACACACACACACACACACACACACACATGTGCACCACACTAGAGAGAGAGAGAGAGAGACGAG
>CM060311.1:90893731-90901231 GCA_030674185.1 Monoplex corrugatus | reverse complement strand
ACTGCACAACTGGAGTGAGACAGGGAGAAGCATGAAGTCCGGTATTGTTCTCTCTTTTCATAAATGAATTAGCGCTAGAAGTAATAAATAATGGAAAACATGGAGCTATTTTGTCTCAAGATGCATTTGAACTGTTCATTCTGTTGTTGGCTGATGATGTTGTTCTGTTGTCAGAAACAGTTGCTGGATTGCAGGCGCAGTTGAATAGCTTACAACGTGCTGCGTCTTCGCTCCAGCTAAAAGTTAATATGAATAAAACTAATATTATTGTATTTAGAAAAGGTGGACATTTAGGTGCAAGAGAATGATGGGTGTATGATGGTGCGGTAATGCCTGTTGTAAATATTTACAAGTATTTGGGAATTTTTTTCACTACGCGATAGAGTTATGTTATTGCTTGTAAGGATCTTGCCAGTAGAGCTAAAAATGCATTGTTATGGATTATGAAGAAACTGTACAGTCTTAATAATAATTCTTTGGATCTGTTTGTTAAGCTTTTTGATTCCCAGATCCAACCAATTATGCAATATGGCTCCGAAATTTGGGGGCTAGAGAAAGCTGTTCGTTCATTGTGAATCAGTTCATTTGTTTGCCCTTAAACAGTTTTTGGGAGTAGATAGGAGAATGCCTAATGATTTTGTGTATGGCGAAACTAATCGTTACCCTGTATATGTGAATTCTGCTGTTAATTGTATCCGATATTGGCTCAGATTATTACATATGGATAAATTTAGGATACCATGGAAAGCATATAAAATGCTGTATGATCTAGATGCCAATGGTAAGAAAAACTGGGTATCGAATGTACGTTAGTGTTTGTACAAATATGGATTTGGATATGTGTGGTATATCAGGAAGTCGGTTGTGTGAATGGCTTTATTCGTATTTTTCGTCAATGCTTGATAGACTGTAGATGACAGGACTGGAATTATCATATTAACAACAGCGAAAGATTTAATTTATACAGAACATTTAGTAGTGTATCTGAAATAAAACTGTATTTGCAGCTAAATTTAGAACGACATGTGAAGTATATTACAACAAGATTTAGGTTTGGTGTATCTGATTTGGCTGTACATCGATATAGATATAAAGTATTAAATGATTATGATTTATTATGTCCATTATGCAAAGAATCTAAAGAAGACGAAGTACACTTTGTCTTTTGTTGTAAAGCACTTACAATTTTAGGGAAAAGTTTATTCAGCCTAAGTATTATAGACAGCCTTGTCTGTTTAAACCATGCTTGTTGTTGTTATCAACAAATATAGAAGTTGTCCGCAAATTTTCTGTGTTCTTATATAAAGCTATGAAATTTAGAGAAAATGCTGTGTCATAAGATGAGTTATGGATATGTATAATTCAAACCTTTTTGTGCATTATTTAGAAGGTATTGTATTGTTCACATACCCCTTCATAAGGGGCCAAGGCCTAATATGAATAAACTATCTGAAGTCTGAAGTCTCTCTGTCTCTCTCTCTGTCTCTCTGTCTCTCTGTCTCTCTGTCTGTCTCTCTGTCTCTCTCTCTGTCTCTCTGTCTCTCTCCTTCTTGTCTTTTTTAAATGTATATTTTTTTTAACATTAAATTAGACATTTTTGGGTGCAGTGGTCAAGTGGGTAAACGTCGATATAGTTCCTGGGTTCGATTGCCTGGTTGGTAATAGATCAACAAGGCATGCAGATATGCCTTGTGCTTAACCCTTTGACTCCCACACTCTATCGACCAACTGCAAAAAAACAACCCTTTGATTCCCTCACCCTCTCCACCAGCTTCCTACAGGAGGAAGCTGGTGGATAGGATGAGGAAGTCAAAATGTTAAGATTTTTTTTTGCTTTTCAAGCATGGTTGACAATGCAGGATGCTGGTGGATAGGGTGAGGGAGTCAAAGGGTTAAGTTTTTGCTATGTTAGCATGGTTGACAATGCAGGTTGCTGTAATGGTGGACAGGTGTGGGAGTCAAAGAGTTAAAAACTTGGCCTGTTCACTGCCCATCTGAGGGAGTCAAAGGGTTAAGTTTTTGCTTTGCAAGCATGGTTGACAATGCAGAATACTGGGTGCACAGGGCTTGGGGTGTCAAAGGGTTAAGCCTCCTTCATGTTTACACTCAGAACATCAACTATGCACGTTACTGAGAATAATTTTTACCTTATGTTGTTTATGTCCCGTGCGGGGCCGCGTGTGTGTGTGTGTGTGTGTGTGTGTGTGTGTGTGTGTGTGTGTGTGTGTGTGTGTGTGTGTGTGTGTGTGTGTGTGTGTGTGTGTGTGTGTGTGTGTGTGTGTGTGTGTGTGTGTGTGTGTGTGTGTCGGTGTATGTGTGTATGCGTGAGTGTGTGGGTGTGTGGGTGTATGCGTGCGTCACGGCTGCATTTTCCCAGCCTTTCTGACACCCTTTAGTTACTTTACCTTTCTGCCAGCTGGCATCACCTGCGAGTACTATTTTTAGCCAGGCAGGTTTGACCAGAGTCCATCACTCTACAGCAGTGCTTTGTAACTGCTGCGATCTTTCGGGAGGGACTGAGTGTAGGAAGTGACTGAGATTGGCACAGAGTAGGCCTATCGAATCTAGGTCAGTATGTAGGCCTATACTTCAATGTGTGCCTGTGGCTCGCCACAGGATGGTGAGGGTGGTGTGGAGAGTGGAAGGGGGAGGACAGATGCGCGTTGTTAATTAGCTGGCAGGGCAGAACCAACAATTAGTGGCCAGCTAAGGTGGCTCGGATTTGGGCGCCTTGGCGTGAGAGTGTGTGTGTGTTGTGTGCGTGTGTTTCTTCAATTCCGTGGATGACCAGACGAAATTTGTGATGTTGAATATTGTAATTGTTGTGAGGCGTGAGTGTGATTGTATGTATAGCCGAAACATTTTCCTTGTGTCTGTGCACTGGGCTGAAATAAAATCTTGTTATCTTATCTTGTTATCTTATCTTGTTATTGATCCTACAAGTTTTGTCAGTGGCTGACTTATGGAAAACCTGAAAAACACACACAGCAAATCCTGAAAACACTCAGCATGCACGCCCACTGAACAGAGAATAATTATTCCGACTGGGCAGTTACATGCCACCTGCAGAGTGTAGGCAAAAACAGCGTGCATACACACATCTGTAAAAAAATATCTGAGCTTGTAACAGCAGTTACCACAGTTATTTTCCACATTTCACAATGCACGACACGTAATCTTCATCATCAGTATTTTTTTCTCTGTGCAGCCACTGTTACCGGGGTATTTTTTGTAATGTTCTGTTGGCAAGGGAGCCCATTGTCATCCTTCAGTGAATGATGCTAATTGTCGTCTTGACGTCATTGACAATTACATTGACGTCATTGACAGATTACAACCTTGTTATGTCATCAGGTTATGTAATTACTTTATATTTCAGTTTGTTGGTTTTGATTTTGTTTCTTTTTTTTTTTTTTTTTTATCTGATTCTGTTTCGTCTTACATCCCAAGGGATATTACTATCATCCTTGATTGAACCGCGCTTATCGTTCTTGTTGCCATTGTCAAATTATATCCCCTGGAGTGCTCGTGTTTTATTTCATCGTTTTCTGCATGGCAATACTTTCTCTACCCCCCCCCCCTCTCTCTCTCTCTCTCTCTCTCTCTCTCTCTCTCTCTCTCTCTCCCTCTCTCTTTCTGCTCCCCTATCTCTCTCACTTCCCTTTCTCTCCCTCGTTTTCCTTGCTTCCCTATCTGTAACTCGCTTTGTCTCCCTCTTTCTCTCTCTCTCTTTATCACTCTCCCTCTCTCTCAATTCTCTTTCTCTTTTCTTTTCTCTATCCCTCTCAGACTGTCTCTCTCTCTTTCTCTCTCTCTCTCTCTCTCTCTCTCTCTCTTTATCTCCCTTTCTCCCTGCCCTCCGATCAGTCACTCTCTTTCTCTTTCTCTCTCTCTCTCTCTTTCTCTCATTCTCTTTCTTTCTCTCTCTCGTTTTATCGTGCTCTCTCTCTTTCCTCTCTCTATGTGTCTCTTTCTCTCTCTCTGTCACTCACTCTCTGTCTATATGTCTGCTTGTTGTCTATCTGTTTGTCTATGTGTCTGTCTCTATCTCTCTCTGTCTCTGTTTCTTTCTTTCTGTATGTATCTCTCTCTCTCTCTCTCTCTCTCTCTCTCTCTCTCTCTCTCTCTCTCTCTCTGTCGATCGGCCCAGACACCTCTTCCTGGTGGATAAAGGGTAATGATTTTTGCTGATTTCCCAGTACAACATGTTATGCAGATGTACCAGTTTCAAAAATCACCTTGGTGAGTATGTGCATGTAACACATCAGATATGCACATTAGATATCCTGTGAGCCATGTCAGTCTGGTGGCTTATCATCATCATCATCAGATGCCTTGCCTCATGGCGTTGGCGATTATGGACTTCCATCTGTCTCGATTTCTTGTTGTCTCAAGCATCTCTTCCACCCTCCTTGTCTTCAACCACTCTGCAAGTCCGTGCAGTATCTTCTCCATGGGTCTACCCCGTGCTCTCCTTCCCTCCAGCTTTCCTGTTGTGATCAGGTGTTCCAATTCCCCTTTCCTCATAAAATGGCCTCTGAATGTTGCCTGCCTTTTCCTAACTTTTGTCTCTTTCAAGTCCGCTCTCAAAACTCACCTTTTCTCCTGTGCATAAAATCCTGACCTCACTCAATCCCCTCTGCAGCCTGTCTCCACTCGGAGGGGAATCACATTGCAATATATAATTGTATATAATATGCTCTCTATAATTTTCCATTGTTTTTATTCTTTCTCTCCATTTATAGCCTCTGTGTGTGTGTGTGTGTGTGTGTGTGTGTGTGTGTGTTGTGTGTGTGTGTGTGTGTGTGTGTGTGTGCGTGGGTGCGTGTGTGTGCGTGCGTGCGTGCGTGTGTGTGCGTGCGTGCGTGCGTGTGTGTGTGTTTCAGCGCTTAGATTTGATTTTATCAAGATTTTGCACTATATAAATGTTGTAATTATTATTATAAATCTTCGTTATGAATGATCTACTTTGTGTCTGCCTCCATCAAGACTGCCTGTCTTTTCCTAATCTTCTTTATGAGTGATCTATTTGTGTCTGCCTCCATCAAGACTGTCTCGTTTGTTTTCTTTGCTGTCCATGGAACTATCAACATCCTTCTTAGAAACCACATCTCGGCTGCGTCAATCTTGTTCTGGCTTTGCTTGTTGACTGTCCATGCCTCGCAGCCGTACGACAGTAATGGTTCTATATAACATTCAAGAACTATCTTCCTGATGTTAATTGATAGGCATTTGTTGGTAAGAATGCTTTCCATTTTATGAACACAGGAAACCATACAGTATGCACACCCACCAAAGATGCAAGCCTATGCCATGACATGGTGGACTGTGGTCAGCTCGCCTGACAGCTAACGTTCTCTGTGTTCTACTAACATTTCTGATTATGTGTAAAGATCAGTGAGTCCAACGGACTGTAGGGAATAGACATAAGCAAGAGTAATGTATAATAACAACAGCGACGGAAATGATGACCATAGTGATAACAATACCTATCACCATCACCACCACAACCACCACCTCAACAACAACAACAACAACAGTAACAACAATAACAGCAGCAGCAGCAGCAGCAGCAACAACAACAACAATAATAATAATAATAATAATAATAATAATAATAATAATAATAATAATAATAATAATAATATTAATGATAATAATAATAATAATAATAACAATAATAATAATAATGATAAAAGTAACTACTATTCTACTATTACTACCATTACTACTACTAACTACTACTACTACTACTACTACTACTACTACTACTACTACTACTACTACTATACCACCACTTCTGCTACTACAACTACTATTTCTATAACTAGTACTGCTAATGATGATGATGATACTAATAATAATAATAATAATAATAATAATAATGATAATAATAATAATAATAATAATAATAATAATAATAATAATAATAATAATAATAATTGTTATAATGATAATCGTCATGATCATAACAATAATAATAATAATACTAATGGTGTCTCTTGAGAACTGGACAACAACAACAACAAAGACATCAACAACAGCAAAGTAATAAAAGTTTACGTGTTTAGTCATTTAGATTAGACATTTTAGCGACTTATGGTACAAGGGACAGACGAAAAACAAACAAACAAATAAACAAACAAACAAACAAACAAACAAACAACAACACACGTAATAGTTATATCTTACCCTCGGAAATTGCAACGAATTTCCATTCAAACATAACATCTTCGCAGTAATTTTGGAAAGTTTTTGTTTTGTTTTGTTTTTAATGTGAAAGTCACAATGATAATGATAGCACAGTCTTTGTTCTCTTGACGGTAGAGTCATCTTCCCTTTGTAAACAGAGTTACCTCGTTGTTTCTTCTGCTTCTATTTTATTTTCGTTTCTATTCTCAAGGGACACTACTATTATTCCTCATTAAACTTTTGACAGTATTCATATTTTGCGTTCATTGTTTTTTGTGCTTAACTTGTTTATATTTATTTTCAAATACATAAGATTTAGGAACATGTGCACAATGCAAAATTAGCAGATATAACAATGTGTAGAAAAACAAGCATTCATTGTAATATATATATATGTATACACACACACATACACACACATATACAATATTGTAGATAAACCAAAGAAACAAGACAATTAACTAGAGTTTTGAGCCCAGTACTTCGGCCAGTGACCTTCCTCAGGGGACTGTTTATTCAGGAATGAACACACATATCAAACATTTTTGAATGAAAACTGTTCGCAGAGTAATCCAATATTTTTTTTTTCTTTTCAACAACACGAGACGCCTGCCCATTCCTCCCTCCCCCACCCCAATCCCAACGCCGAACACCAAATCTCATTCCTCCACCTCAGCGTGCCCCACCCACATGAACACAACCGCACGCACTCGCACGCACAGAATACAACATTGAACAAACACAAACACTCATTTATATGCACACCCGCACACACGCACGTACGTATAACACACAACACACACACACACACACACACACACACACACACACACACACACACACACACACACACACACACACACACACACACACACTCGCACACACATACATATATAATATATATATATATATATATATATATATATATATATATATGTATGTACATATATAGGTATATATACATGCGTATATATACATATGCACAATTACATATATCCACCTACATATATATATATATATGTAGGTGGATATATGTAAGGACACTGGGAAAGACTAGATCTGCGGGCTTTGTGGGTTGGCTTCCCACCTTGCCTTTGATAACATGCCACGAGTTTTTCAAATGAAAGATGCTCCCAGGATTCACCGAAAGGGGGAGAGAATGATGAATCCATCGGCACTGACTCCATCACGACTGGAAACGCACAACGGACCATGAGTAATGACCAGTTGGAATTTCCGTGTGCGTGTGGAAGGAGATTCACCACCAAACGCGGCATGAAGATCCACAGGACAAAAATGGGCTGTTTG
>CM060311.1:90878731-90881231 GCA_030674185.1 Monoplex corrugatus | reverse complement strand
TCTTTTTTCTTTCTTTCTCTTTCTTCTTCTTTCTTTTCTTTCTTTCTTTCTTCTTTCTCTCTTCTCTTTTCTTTCTTTTTTTTCTTTCTTTCTTTTTTTTCTTTCTTTCTTTCTTTTCTCTCTCTTTCTCTTTCTTTTTTTTATCTTTCTTTCTTTCTTTTTTCTTTCTTTCTCTCTTTCTTCTTCTTTCTCTTTCTTTTTTTATCTTCTTCTTTCTTTCTTTTCTTTCTTCTTTTTCTCTCTTTCTTTCTTTCTTTCTTTTTTTTATCTTTCTTCTCTTTCTTTTTTCTTTCTTTCTCTCTTTCTTTCTTTCTTTCTTTTCTCTTTCTCTCTTTCTTTTTCTCTCCTTCTTTCTCTCTTCTTCTTTCTTTTCTTTCTTTCTCTCTCTCTCTCTTTCTTTCTTTCTTTTTCTTTCTTTCTTCTTACTTTCTTCTTCTATCTATCTTTCTTTCTTCTTTTTCTTTCTTCTTTCTTTCTTTCTCTCTTTCTTTCCTTTTCAGTCCTTCAAAAGGGGATAAAGAAGAAGTCGGACTTATGTGCCTTCTGGCTGCACACGCTTAAGATCCCACGGCAGCTGAAAATCGTGAAGAGCAGGACATTTGCCCAGCTGCTCTGGTATAAAACATTGGAGAGACAGGTTATTTCTCAGGTCCCTCCCTTGAAGACTAAAAACTGGGTGGCGCTGCTCTGCGGCGACGTGCTCTCGACAGGAAAATCAGCCCGAGTTTCACATGATAAATTCAGGTTCAGGTTCATATTGCTTATGGCCCAGCCGACTACTGGAGCTATATCAGGGCTAACACCACGTTAAAAAACGACATCCAGGTTAGAAATAAAAAGACAACAGTTAAAAACCATGTTCACAGTTATCCTTGAAAGTCTAAAATACACTTACAGAATAACATACTCATCCATTGTACTATAAAGAGATGAATATGACTATGAATATGGCTATGAATATGATTGCGACAATGAATACGACTATGATTATGACTATGATTACGACTATGAATACGACTATGACTATGACTATGACTATAACTATAGATATGACTATGACTATGACTATGACTATAAATATAGATATGACTATGACTATGAATATGACTATGACTATGATTACGACTATGAATACGACAATGGCTATGAATACGACTATGACTATGACTATGACTATGAATACGACTATGAATACGACTATGAATACGACTATGAATACGACTATGACTATGAATATGACTATGACTATGACTATGAATACGACTATGAATACGACTAAGACTATGAATATGGCTATGACTATGAATACGACTATGAATACGACTATGAATATGACTATGGCTATGAATATGACTATGACTATGACTATGATTACAACTATGAATACGACTATGACTATGACTATGAATATGAAATATGAAATATAATATTAATGTATTTCTTGGTGACCGAGCCGATGCTGTGAACGATGCCATCTTGAGAGCAGCTGATATTCTCTGCACATTTGTGGAATGACTATGACTGTGACTATGACTATGACTATGACTGTGACTATGACTATGACTATGACTATGATTACGACTATGAATACGCCTATGACTATGACTATGAAATATGAAATATGAAATATAATATGAATGTATTTCTTGTTGACCGAGCCGATGCTGTGAACGATGCCATCTTGAGAGCAGCTGACATTCTCTGCACATTTGTGGAAATCACTCCATCACTGTTTTGTTCTTCGCTTGCTATTTACAGCAGCGTCTGCCGAGATGTGAGGTAGCATTGTTTGATACAAACATCCTAAGAGGCCAGACATGTTTTCCTCCTCATTCTTTTCTTTGGGTCTTGTCGACTGGCGAAAGTGCTGTATTGATTTCTGTCTACACTTTTGGTTTCAGTTTCAATTTCTCAAGACAGCGTGTCCGTGATGTGGAATAAGTTCCATATGCACTGATGCCATGTGATGGAGAAGATCCACAAATAAATCATATTAATATTCATATTCATATTCATATTCACATTGATTTCATATTCATAGTCACGGTCACATTTATTTTCATATTCACGTACACATTGTATATTCATTTTCACATTCACATTCACATTCGTATTCAAGTTCATCATTCATATTCATATTCATATCATACTTTATCTATATCAATATTCATTTTTATTGTCACAATGGATTATCACGTCAAACACGGGCTGCTCTCCCCTTTGAGGGCGCGTCGCCGCAGTGCAGCGCCACCCAGTTTTATTTAACCAAGACTTCAGAAAGGCAAGACGGCTAACTGGCTTTCAAGGGAAGGGACCTGGGAAATCAACCTATCCATCCAGTGTTTTGATTAAACCAGGCCAGTCGGGCAAAAGAAAACCCTGCTCTTCACGATTGTCAACTGCCGTGGGATCTTTAGCGTGCGCAGGCCGCCAGCTTCATGCAGGAAGCTGGTGGAAAGGGTGAGGAAGTCAAAGGGTTAAGTTTTTGCAGTTGGTGGAT
>CM060311.1:90861231-90873731 GCA_030674185.1 Monoplex corrugatus | reverse complement strand
TCTGTCTCTGTCTCTGTCTCTGTCTCTATCTCTCTCTCTTCACTCTCTCTCTCTTTCTTTCCCCCCTCTCTCTCATTTTACATATATATGTTTAACACAGACACAGACACAGACACAGACACAGACACAGACACAGACACACACACACACACACACACACACACACACACACACACACACACACAGACACACACACACACACACACACACACACACACACACACACACACACACACACACACACACACACACATACACACACACACTCACACGTACGCTCGCGCACATTAAATACTATGTTTCTATGTACAATGCTTTGTTCCTGAATATGTTTCTCGTTCTGTCTCTCTCAAACAACAGATACTGCAACTCTTCTATTTCCTAGTGTATTATGGTAGACATACAAGTAACATTCATAAAGAAGATTTGGAAAGCAAGCAACATATATAGGACATTTTATGAACCAAGAGAAATTAGAGCACCTGGTCACAACAGAAAAGCTGGACGGAAAGAGAGACCCAGGTAGACCCAAGGAAACAATCCTGGACGGACTTGCAGAGTGGTTGAGGACAGAGAGGGTGGGAGATGTACTTGCAGCGACAAGGGACATATTGGTATGGAGGGCCATGATCGCCAACGCCATGCGGCAGGGCACTTGATGATGATGATGATAATGATCATCATCATCAGGTGCCCTGCCGCATGGCTTTGGCGATCATGGACTTCCATCTGTCTCTATCTCTCGTTGCCCCTAGCATCTCCCCCACCCTCCTCGTCCCCAGCCACTCTGCAAGTCCGTCCAGCATTTTCTCCCTGGTCTACCCGGTGCTCTCTTTCCCTCCAGCTTTCCGTTGTGACCAGGTGCCCCAAATCACCCTTCCTCATAAAATAGCTTATAAATGTTGCCTGTCTTTTCCTAATCTTCCTTATGAGTGATCTACTTGTGTCTGCCTCCATCAAGACTGTCTCGATTGTTTTCTTTTCTGTCCATGGAACTCTCAACATTCTTCTTAGAAACCACATTTCGGCTGCCTCAATCTTGTTCTGGCTTTGTTTGTTGACAGTCCACGCCTCACATCCGCACAACAGTATTGGTTCTATATAACATTCAAGAATTCTCTTCCTGATGTTAATTGACAGGTATTTGTATGATGATCATGTCTTATATTATTCATTCATTGATGTATTCCAACTAACAACTTCCACCGATGGAAAATAATGGATCATTGTTACTGAGTCTGTTTCCACTCCCACTGTACAAGCCCTCTCCTTTGTACTTTTGTAAGTTATGTTTTTTACAGTTCTTGTTTTGTTTCTTCGGTTTTAAAGAGTGCATTTCAGATTTATGTCTTTATGCTCGTGTTGTATGTTATGTGTGGTAGGGGCTAGCTGTAAGACAGGTCCAATGGGACCTAACGCTATTATCACTGAATGATGTGTTTTGAGGTTTGAGGTATGAACTCTCTGTCTCAGTCTCTGCCTCTCTCCATATCTCTCTCTCTTTCTCTCAGTCTCTCTTATTTGTCTGTCTCTGCCGATGTCTGTCTGTCTATCTGTCTTTCTGCCTGTCTCTCTCTTTCTCTGTCTATGTCTATATCTCTGTCTCTGTTTCTCTCTCTTTCCTTCTGGCCGAAGTTTAGATGTTAGGTCTTTTTTTTTCTTTCCGCAGTGTATACTGTAGTCCCACGTTAGACGAGGTAGGGGAAAAAACCGCTCACACTCACGTAAGTGCTTTTAACTATTACCCTCAAAATATATAATTTTCTCTTATCTACCTTTTCTCTTGTTGTTGTTGTTGTTGTTCTTGTTCTTCTTCTTTTTTTTCTTGTTCTTCTTCTTGTTCTTTTTTTCTTGTTTCTTGTTCTCTTTTTCTTGTTTTTCTTGTTTTGTTGTTTGTTGTTCTTTTCTTTCTTTTCTTTTGTTGTTGTTGTTGTTGTTGTTCTTCTTCTTTTCTTCTTCTTCTTTTCTTCTTCTTCTTCTTCTTCTTCTTCTTCTTCTTTCTTCTCTTCTTCTTCTTCTTCTTTCTTCTTCTTCTTTTTCTTCTTCTTCTTCTTCTTCTTCTTCTTCTTCTTCTTCTTCTTTCTTCTTCTTCTTCTTCTTCTTCTTCTTCTTCTTCTTTTCTTCTTCTGTCTTCTTCTTCTCTTCTCTATCTCTTCTCGGTCTTTATCTGTCTGTCTTTGTCTGTCTTTGTCTTTCTCTATTCTGTCTCTCTGTCTCTCCATCTATCTGTCTGTCATCCCCCTCTCTCTTTTTCCTTGGTGTCAATATCATTGCGGTATATTCGCATTGTTACAGAATGCATTCAGACTTGAATAATACATGTCTTGTATAGATATATATTCTGTGGAAACAGAAAAACACACTCGTGTTGCCAAGCAGTAAATGATTAGCACCGAAAACATCAATCCTGATACATTCCACAGACAGCCCAGAGCTTCCAATGTTGCCCTGTTGATGTCTTCTAAAAGCATACAATACATTGAGAACTTTGCAAAATGTCTTATTGTAATTAGCGCTTAAAAGATGAGAGATTATATGCAGCTGAAACTTTTAATTGAGGAGAACTATTAGGTTAACTGCAGCTAAAGCCTTTAATTGAGAAGAACTATCATCATTCATATTTGATAATGCTACTGCATGCTTGCTCGAAATCATTTCTATCTTTATAGAAGTATTCAAACAAATGTTCAACCATGTTGTAAGGTCGATAACTTTACAATTAAAATAATGTGGGTTTTCAGAGAGTCTCTCTCATTTTGCATCTCTTTATGTTTACATACCTTTCCTCTCACCTGCTCTCCTCCTTCTCTACCTGTCTCCGTTGTGCAAATATCCAGTTAAATGAAGTTTGGCGTTGATGAAAAGACACACGCAGAGTTAGCCATTTTTGCTGGAAGAGATTATAATTTTACGTGCAAAAACTGAAATCGATTTGCCCAATATAAACTCTTTAAAAGGACATCTTACTGAAAAATACTATATTGAAGAACATTATGAAAAATCGACGTGAAACTTGCATGCTTTTAAAGCGAGGTGTCCGCTATATTTTATCTATGATCACAACACAAGCGTAATAAAATGTTCTCGTCATATGTTACACGTATGATATCACTTGTATTGTGCATGATCGAATATTTTGACACAGAAAGATGATAGCGTAAACATGGGTAAAAATGGCCGAGTAAAGATTTCATTAGTGCAGTGTATATGTATCTAGAACTGAGTTTTTATTAAAATAATCATTTACAATACTTTAAGGATACATTTGTGAAGCTTTCGTTCAAAACTGTTTATCGATGGCCATGACTTGTTGTTAACGGCAATGTAGTCCAGGTATACGTACCAGAAAAGGAAATGTTTGCTTTGAATATGTCCAAATTTGTGTAGGGTTTTGATTTCGGATAAATAGTGCTGGTTGTTTTTTTGTTGTTGTTGTTGTTGTTTTGTGTGTGTGTGGGGGGGGGGGGGGGAGGCGAGGCAAAGTTTTGTACATTTTATGCTTTTATCATACTTAAGCTGTTTATTTAGTGACAATATTGCCGTTTTTAAAATGTGTTTGTGTGTGGTTAGGAAGCTGTCAGTTACTAGAAGTTTTCCTTCTCTTCTGTGCAGTGAGGTTTCTTTTCAATAGAACTACAGCCATCCATGTTATTGATGCATAGTCAATATGGGAATTGATATGGGCAAGGTAAAAGAACTTTTTTGCTTCAGTGTTGGTAAAACAGGACAGCTTATGAAGAAGGAATATAATCTTACAGATAATTTTACTGAGATGATCAGTGTGGATTTCCCATGCAAGTTTTTCGTCTATGTATACACCAAGTACACGATAATCAGAAACTTACTCTACATTTACATAATTCAAAGTTAGTTGAAAATATAATTTCGAAAGTTGGTGCTTTTAGTTAGCTGTTATTACCAATGATTTTGTTTTTGTAGGATTGATCCACATACGGTTTCCATGACACCATTCTGCTACTTGATTTATACATAGTTGTAATGTTTCTTGGATATTAAAATTTTGTTTTTGGAAGTGTCTAGAGTATTGTCTTGGGGCAACGAGAGATAGAGACAGATGGAAGTCCATGATCGCCAACGTTATGCGGCACGGCACCTGATGATGATGATGATGATGATGATGAGAGTATTATCGTCAGCATGCATAAGACATTTAATAGAGTTTGTCATTATCATGCGTAAGGGTAATTCATTGATATTGACACAAAATAAGATAGGACCTAGAACTGAACCTTGTGATACACCAAACAATACCTGTCTTTCAGAAGAGAATCTACCATGAGCATATACACGTTGTACCCTTTTTCTTAAAGTATTTAAAAATGTAGGATATGGGGGTTATTTAGACAGATATTAAGTTTTAAAAGGCTCAAATAATCAAGTGCTCAAATGAAGTTAAATGCTTTCTTGAAGTCCAAGAAGAGACCTCCTGATAAATTGGCATCATTTATGATTGACAGTCACGAGTTTGTTATGTTTGAGAGAACAGTGCTGCATGTGTGATGTTGAGATGTTGACGGAATCCTGATTGAAGTAGATGAAACAGTGAGTGATCTTCCCATGGATTTCATCATGTTTGTAAACATGTCTTGCAAGTGGTTTAGAGACCGTTGATCATACTGATATTATTGGTTTGTAATTGTTTGAGTTATTTTTATCTCTTGTCTTTGGTGAGAGAGAGAGAGAGAGAGAGAGAGAGAGAGAGAGAGAGAGAGAGAGAATGAGAGAGAGAGAGAATGAGAGAGAGAGGAAGAGAGGAAGAGTCCGAGAGAGACAGAGAGAGAAGAGAGAGAGACAGAAGAGAGAGAGAGAGGGACAGAGACAGAGACAGAGAAACAGATAGACACAGAGAGTGAGGAAGACAAAGAAAGTAAGAAAGAAAGAGAGAGACAGAGAGAGAGTGAGAGAGAGAGACAAGAGAGAGAGAGAGACAGAGAGACAGAGAGAGAGAGATACACACACAGACAGAGAAACAGGAAGACACAGAGAGAGAGAGAGTAAGACAGAAATAAAGAGAAATAGAAAGGGAGAGAGAGAGAATGAGAGAGAGACAAAGAGAGACAAAGAAGATAGAGAGAGAGGCAAAGAAGATATCTACCCAGGAATCCACCAAACAATCAAGTTGACCAAACAAAAAAACAAACAAAAAACAAAAAAACAAAAAATAAAAAAAATAAAGAAAGGCGAATCAAATTACGGGGTTGTACCTAATAAGCCACAGACAGAAAGTGAAACCACTTCGAAACTCAATTTGTGTAGCTGGGCTTTGAGGACAAGCAAATGAAAGTATTGGATTACCCACGTAGGAAAACTGGGACCACGTAGAGTATCAGTCATTTCATGGTCCCGTCATTAAGAGAGTTGTTCAAATTTCCTGACTGCTCAACACTGCAAGTGTCTGTAGCTCTCAGGTTTCATGGATGACAGACATCACAAATGGAAGCTTTGAGTACATCTCTGCCATCTAGTCTTGATCCACACTATATTCTTCATTTCTAGGTCTGTTGAAAAACAATATTGTTTATTCTGTAACCTTAGGACATAGACAATTTTATCATGTCTTTTTATTAATTTTGTATGTCTATGTGTGTCTGTGTGTCAATCTCAATCTTTGTCCTCTCTCTCTCTCTCTCTCTCTCTCTCTCTCTCTCTCTCTCTCTCTCTCTCTGTCTCTCTCTCTCTCTCTCTCTGTCTCTATCTGTTTATCTCTGTCTCTGTCTGTCTCTCTGTCTTTCTTTCTCTGTCTCTCTGTCTTTCTTTCTCTCTCTGCGTTTCCCTGTCTCACCCCCCCCCCCCTCCACCGTGGGGATGCCGGGGGCTCTTTCAGTACAAATAGTATTCTCTCCTTCGGGAAATTCTGTGCTAGAAATTTTCTCTTTTCTGTCACCCTCTCTTTGTTTCTTCCTTCCTCCTTTGCTTTCTGTCATTTCTTCCTATCCTTTGCTGCCTTGCTGGTTCGTTCATCTGTATGTTTTCGATAATGCTTTACATATTTTCTCTTATGATTGATAGTTGGGTACATTTATTAAGTGCATTTTTTGGCTTTGGAAAATGGGATATGAGGAAGCAATTTTACGTAATTTAGGCCAGTTTTTATACAAGTTTTAGTGTCCTTAGTTATGTTTAAATTTGTATTCAGGTATGTATTTTAAACCTCCTATACGATAAATTGGACTGAGTGGTCATCGCCAGGGCCATCTCCTCAGATTATGTGCGTAAAAGCATTGATATGTGTACTTAATTGTGACCCGTTCTGACAAAAGATATAATAAGTCGGGCGAGGCCTTTTGCTGCTGTGGGCTGAAAACTCTGAACAGGGACACATTTGTCAATTTTGAGTTTTCTGCATTTCCATGCCCTATAACCACTTTTACACCATGTCCTAACACACAATAAATCGATAAGTATCATTTCTTTGTGTTTTAATGTGTGGTAAGTGCTACTATCTCCTTTCAAAATATTCACAAGTTCCGTAATATTTTGGTGACTATAGTACGCTTTTCTTAAATCTATTTTTCTTTTTGTTGTTTTGGATGGATGGACATTTAAGTAAACAAATTAAGTATGGAATTTCAGCTGATTTGGTTGATATTTAATGCTTGTTGCTAAGGAGTTTCTGACCATACCCTTTCAATTCAGACCTATTCTCTTCAACACTGTTTTTCTCAAAATGGCTGACTTGACCCCTCTCATTTTTGAAAACCCATAACGTTTTTGTTTTTTGTTTTTGTAGTCTGAAACTCAACTTTAGTACCATTTGAAAGCTGAGGTTCTAAACTTTATAGTGATACCAACACCTAAAAATGTCCAAACTGAGACTTATTGTGCATTTTGTGAGAATGGGTCACAATTTTCTTTTCTTTTTTTCCTGCTAACGTATTGTGTATGTTTGGAAACAGTTATGGCCCTGATAGGACTGTACGCAGTCGGCTGGGCTTTAAACAAAAATAACAGTAACAATAACTCTCTCTCTCTCTGTCTCTCCTGTGTGTGTCTTTCTCTCTCTCCCTGTCTCTCTCGTCTCCCTCTGTCTCTCTCTTTTTTTCGCTCTCTCCCTGTCTTTCTCCATCTCTCTTCTATCTGTCTCTTTTCCTCTCCCTCTCTCTTTCTCTCTGTCTTTCTGTTTCTGACTCTCTCTGTCTCTCCCTCTCTCTTTGTCTCTTTTTCTCTTACTCTCTCTCTCTCTCTCTCTCTCTCTCTCTCTCCTGTGTGTCTGTCTGTCTGTCTGTCTCTCGTCCTCTCTCCCCATTTCTATTTTCTCTGTCTGCATCTCTTTGTGTCTCTCTGTCTCTCTGTCTTTGTCTTTCTCCTCTCTCTCTCCTTCTCTCTGTCCCTCTGTCTGTATGTCTCTATCTTTCTTCGTCTCTCTCTCTGTCTCGCTCTTTCTTACTCCCCTTCCTTCTCTCTCTTTCTCTCTCTTTGTGTCTCCTTCTCTCTCTCTCCCCCCTTTCTCTTGCTCTCTGAGTAGTGATGTCATGTGGACTCAAAGTCTTAAGTATTAAGTTGAGTCCCACCTTGCAGCATTGCAGCTGGCTTGTTCACTGTCCATCTTCAGGCTTCCAGGCATTCATAGGTCTGGTCCTCGTCCCATTTCAAGACATTGCCAACACGTGGAGTTGTTGTACAGGCTCAATGCGTCTGCCAAATAATTACTGGCGGATTCCTGTGGTGCGCAAATGGAATTGCCCGATTGTGATCAACCCTCTGGAACAAAGTCCCTGAACTCTGAGCTCTGTGAAGTGAGTGAATTGAATGATCCTTCCTGGCCATAGAGAGATAGACGTATAAGTTGAATGATTTTACTTGCCTGTAGGAAGCGTTGAGTGTTAATTGAATGATCCTCTATTTCCATAGAAAGACTAAAGTATAAATTGAATGGCTTTACTTGCCCTTAGAATAGATTGGAGTGTTAATTGAATGACCCTCACTGGCCATCGAAAATAACTGTTGTACGAATTGAATGGCTTTACGTGCCTGTAGGAAGATTAGAGTGTTAATTGAATGACCATTCTTGGCCATGGAAACACTGGAATGTGAATTGAATGATCCTTCCTGGCCATAGAAAGATAGATGTATGAATTGAATGATTTTACGTGCCCGTAGAAAGATTTGGAGTGTTCATTGAAGGATCCGCACTGGCCATTGAAATACTGTTGTACGAATTGTATGGCTTTACTTGCCCGTAGGATGATTGGAGTGTTAATTGCCTGTAGGAAAATTGGAGTGTTAATTGAATGACCCCTCTTGGCCATGGAAACACTGGGGTGTTAATTGAATGAGCCTTTCTGGTCATAGAAAGATTGCAGTGCGAATTCAATGGACTTTTTTTTGCCTGTATGAAGCTTGGGGTGTTCACTGAATGACCTTTCTTGGCTCTAGAAACACTGGAGTGTGACTTGAATGATCTTTACTGGTCATAGAAAAACTGTAGTGTGCATTGAATGACCCTTCCAGGTCATAGGAGGATTGCAGTTTGAATTGAATGGACTTTTGGGCCCATAGGAAGCTTGGAGTGTGAATTGAATGACCCTTCCTGGCCATAGAGACTGGAGTAGGAATTGAATGACCATTCCTGTGATCTTTCCTGGTCATAGGAAGATTGCAGTGCGAATTGAATGGACCTTTCTTGCCCGTAGGAAGCTTGGAATGTTATTTATATGACTCTTCTTGGCTATAGAAACACTGGAGTGTAATGTGAATGGTCCTTCCTGGTCATAGAAAAATTGTAGTATGAATTGAATGACCCTTCCTGCCCATAGACATACTGTAGTATGAATTGAATGACCCTCCCTGGCCATATAAATACTGTAGTATGAATTGAATGACCTTCCTGGCCAAAACGAGACAGGAGTAGGAATTGAATGACCATTCCTGTGATCTTTCCTGGTCATAGGAAGATTGCAGTGCGAATTGAATGGACCTTTCTTGCCCTTAGGAAGCTTGGAATGTTATTTATATGACTGTTCTTGGCTCTAGAAACACTGGAGTGTGATGTGAATGACCCTCCCTGGTCATAGAAAAACTGTAGTATGAATTGAATGACCCTTCCTGCCCATAGAAAAACTGTAGTATGAATTGAATGACCCTCCCTGCCCATAGAAAAACTGTAGTATGAATTGAATGACCCTCCCTGGTCATAGAAAAACTGTAGTATGAATTGAATGACCCTTCCTGCCCATAGAAAAACTGTAGTATGAATTGAATGACCCTCCCTGCCCATAGAAAAACTGTAGTATGAATTGAATGACCCTCCCTGGTCATAGAAAAACTGTAGTATGAATTGAATGACCCTTCCTGCCCATAGAAAAACTGTAGTATGAATTGAATGACCCTTCCTGCCCATAGAAAAAACTGTAGTATGAATTGAATGACCCTTCCTGCCCATAGAAAAACTGTAGTATAAATTGAATGACCCTTCCTGCCCATAGAAAAACTGTAGTATGAATTGAATGACCCTCCCTGGTCATAGAAAAACTGTAGTATAAATTGAATGACCCTCCCTGGTCATAGAAAAACTGTAGTATGAATTGAATGACCCTTCCTGCCCATAGAAAAACTGTAGTATGAATTGAATGACCCTTCCTGCCCATAGTAAAACTGTAGTATAAATTGAATGACCCTTCCTGCCCATAGAAAAACTGTAGTATGAATTGAATGACCCTCCCTGGCCATAGAAAAACTGTAGTATAAATTGAATGACCCTTCCTGGTCATAGAAATACTGTAGTATGAATTGAATGACTCTTCCTGGTCATATAAATAATGTAGTATTAATTGAATGACCCTTTCTGGTCATAGAAAAACTGTAGTATGAATTGAATGACCCTTCCTGGTCATAGAAATACTGTAGTATGAATTGAATGACTCTTCCTGGTCATAGAAAAACTGTAGTATGAATTGAATGACCCTTTCTGGTCATAGAAATACTGTAGTATGAATTGAATGACCCTTCCTGGTCATAGAAATACTGTAGTATGAATTGAATGACCCTTTCTGGCCATAGAAAAACTGTAGTATGAATTGAATGACCCTTTCTGGTCATAGAAATACTGTAGTATGAATTGAATGACCCTTCCTGGTCATAGAAATACTGTAGTATGAATTGAATGACCCTTCCTGGTCATAGAAATACTGTAGTATGAATTGAATGACTCTTCCTGGTCATAGAAATACTGTAGTATGAATTGAATGACTCTTCCTGGTCATAGAAAGATTGAGGGTCGAATTGAATGGTCTTATTTGCCCATAGGAAGCTTGGAGTGTTAATTGAATGACCCTTCCTGGCTATAGAAATACTGGAGTGTGATATGAATGGTCCTTCCTTGTCATATAAAAAAAACAACAACTGTAGTATGAATTGAATGACCCTTCGTGATCATAGGAAAATTGCAGTGCGAATTGAATGGACATTTTTGCCCCTAGGAAGCTTGGAGTGTTAATTGAATGATCCTTCTTGGCTTTAGAAATACAGAGTGTGATATGAATGACCATTCCTTGTCATATGAAGATTGGGGTGCGAATTCAACAACCCTACGTGCCTGTAGGAAGCTTCACATGTGAACAGAATGGTCCTTTCTGTCCTTAGACAGACTGTAATATGAACTGAGCGATCCTCGAAGGCCATAGAAAGACTGAAGTGTGAAATGAATGACCCAGAGAAAGACAGAAATGTTTCAGCTGTTTTCGTGATATAATAAAAGATTGATATTTTGGAGAATATGTCTGTTTTTCTGTCTGTGTGTTTATCATCATTTGAGTGCTTCGATGAGATTCTCTCATCTTTAATAAGTATTGTTGAGAATGTTCCACTATCGGGCTTCTTTTTTCAGTACTATTCAAAAACGCTACCGTCCGACTTATTCTGAAGTAATGTAATTTTACACGAAAAGCCAGAACAAGATTGAGGAAGCCGAGATGTGATTTCTAAGAAGAATTTTGAGAGTTCCATGGACAGCAAAGAAAACAAACGAGACAGTTTTGATGGAGGCAGACACAAGAAGATCATTGATAAGAAAGATTAGGAAAAGACAGGCAACATTTATAGGCCATTTTATGAGGAAAGGGGAATTAGAGCACCTGATCACAACAGGAAAGCTGGAGGGAAAGAGAGCACCAGGTAGACCCAGGGAGAATATAATGGACATACTTGCAGGGTGGCTGAATACAGAGAGGGTGGATGATGTGCTTGCGGCAACAAGGGATATATACATGTGGAGGGCCATGATTGCCAACGCCATGCGGCAGGGCACATGATGATGATGATGATGATGATGATGATGATGATGATGATGATGATGATGATGATGATGATGATGATGATGATGATGATGATGATGATGATGATGATGATGATGATGATGATGATGATGATGATGATGATGATGATGATGATGATGATGATGATGATGATGATGATGATGATGATGATGATGATGATGATTTTGATCCCGATAACCTGAAAAAAAGTTATTATCCCGTATCAAATTTGTCATTTCTCTCGATCATCGAAAAAACTTTCTGCAGTTTTTTTGCTGATCTGACGGCGAGTGATTTTGTTTCTTCTCAGTCAGCCTACTGCCCATACTATAGTACTGTGACGACACTCCTCAGGGTCATCATCATCATCATCATCATCATCATCATGTGCCCTGCCGCATGGTGTTACCGATCATGGCCCTCCGCACGAACCTATCCCCTGTCGCTGTGAGTACATCTCCCACCCCGTCTATCCTCAGCCACCCTGCAAGTCCGTCCAACAGTTTCTGCCTGAGTCTACCTGGCACTCTCTTTCCCTCCAGCATTCTTGTTGTGACCAGATGCTCTAATTCCCCTTTCCTCACAAAATATCCTGTAAAAGTTGCTTGCCGTTTCCTAATTTTCTTTATCAATAATTTCCTTGTTTCTACTTCATTAAAGACTGTCTCGTTTTTTTTTTTCTTTGCTGTCCATGGAACTCTCAACATTCCTCTTAGAAATCACATTTCAGTTGCCTCAATTTTGTTCTGACCTTGCGTGATGACTGTCCACGCCTCACAATCGTACAACAGTGGTGGTTCTATATAACATTCAAGAACTCTCTCTTTCAGGGTAGCAAATAATATTCTGAGTAACATGTCTGTCTTGACTCTCTTTGATTGTTCTGCTGCTTTTGACTGCTTAGACCTGGCAATCCTCTGTATAGATTAAAAATAGTTACGTTATTTCAGGTTCTATATTAAGTTGGTTCAAATCTTATCATCTCATTGAAGAAAACAAGCTCACTTTGTTAGTAATCATATTTCAGAGTGTGCTGGTGTATATGTAGGTATTTCACATGGCTCAGTCCTTGACCCTGTTCTGTTCATATGTATAGACAACAGTCTCTCTTTGTTGATCAAATGGCATTCTATGTTCAGTCAGTTAGTTGCAGCTGATCTACAGCTATGCAGTTCTTGTCTTTCATACAAGGTTTGGATTGCCATTCGACTTATTGAGAACTGTGTA
>CM060311.1:90838731-90843731 GCA_030674185.1 Monoplex corrugatus | reverse complement strand
CTGTCTCTCAGTGAAAAAAAAAAGCTACTTACTGCGTAGCTTTTATCGGCGATCCGGCCGACTTCTTCAGCGCAACTGCTGGGTTGAGAACTGGCTTCAGTGCGCACCGCCGTGAGTGCGACTGAATAAGTGAGGAGTACACCGATGGCAGGTTGTGTCGGCCCCGGTCACGGTTGAGGGTGGAGTTCCTTGCGGCGATGTAAACTGCCTCCTTTACTCCCCTCTGGAACCATCTTGCTTCTTTGTCGAGAGAACTTGCACACTGTCCTTTTCAAAGTGGTGTTGGGTGTGGGTCAGATGTTCTCCCACTGGATAGGACTCACGTTTGTGTTCTTTTAATCTTATGTGCAAGTTGTGCTCAGTTTCGCCAATATAACTATGGTCACAGTCCTGGCAGTCAGATTTTTTTAAAGTGTTTTTGTTTTCTCTGGGATGCGTTTTTTTCCCAAGTCGTTTTGCATCACACTGTGCAGGCAATATGCAGCTGCACAGTCTGCATACTCTGTCCTTGGTGAGCGTGCATGCCGGGTGTTTCTCATGTTTCCATAGGCTACGGAGACAATAGCATGCTTTATATGATCTTTAACGCACACACTTAATTTTCAGAGTGTGTATCGCACAGGAGTATGGTTTAGGCATAACATTGTGATTGGCTATGTGAATATGGGTGTTAAGGCATGAATGTATGTGTGGATGTCTGTGTGTGGGCATGTGGGTATATGCATAGTTTACTGTTATTTGTTATGTTCATATCTTTACATACTCCCTTATTTTGTATTCATTTATTCACCTATGAAGTAGACCGATAAACCACACTGATGAGTTCGAACGAAAATAGAAACATGAGAAGTAGACTGATAAACCACAAAGGAATTCGTACCAAAATACGAACACAAGAAGTTGACTGATAAACCACAAAGATGAATTTGTACCAACACAGGAACATGAGAAGTTGACTGATAAACCACAAAGAGGAATATGTACGAAAATAGAAACACAAGAAAGGGACCGATAAACCACAAAGACGAGTTCGTACAATGCTCAACGAGTTTTTCAATATAGGAAACAGGAAAAGACGACACAAATATAAAGACTATTTAAACAGGAAAGGACGACACAAATATAAAGACTATTTAAACAGGAGAAGGCGACACAAATATAAAGACGAATTAAAAAGGAAAGGTGACACAAATATAAGACGAATTCAACAGGAGAAGGCGACATAATATAAAGACGAATTAAACAGGAAAAGGTGACACAAATATAAAGACGAATTCAACAGGAGAAGGCGACATAAATATAAAGACGAATTAAACAGGAAAAGGTGACACAAATATAAAGACGAATTAAAAAGGAAAAGGTGACATAAATATAAAGACGAATTAAAAAGGAAAAGACGACACAAATATAAAGACGAATTAAAAAGGAAAAGGTGACACAAATATAAAGACGAATTAAAAAGGAAAAGGTGACATAAATATAAAGACGAATTAAACAGGAAAAGGTGACACAAATATAAAGACGAATTAAAAAGGAAAAGGTGACACAAATATAAAGACGAATTAAACAGGAAAAGGTGACACAAATATAAAGACGAATTAAAAAGGAAAAGGTGACACAAATATAAAGACGAATTAAAAGGAAAAGGTGACACAAATATAAAGACGAATTAAACAGGAAAAGGTGACATAAATATAAAGACGAATTAAACAGGAAAAGGTGACACAAATATAAAGACGAATTAAATAGGAGAAGGCGACACAAATATAAAGACGAATTAAACAGGAAAAGGTGACACAAATATAAAGACGAATTAAATAGGAGAAGGCAACACAAATATAAAGACGAATTAAACAGGAGTAGGCGACACAAATATAAAGACGAATTAAACAGGAGAAGGCGACACAAATATAAAGACAAATTAAACAGCAAAAGGTGACACAAATATAAAGACGAATTAAACAGGAGTAGGCGACACAAATATAAAGACAAATTAAACAGGAGAAGGCGACACAAATATAAAGACGAATTAAACAGGAAAAAGCGACACAAATATAAAGATGAATTAAACAGGAAAAAGCGACACAAATATAAAGATGAATTAAACAGGAAAAAGCGACACAAATATAAAGATGAATTAAACAGGAAAAAGCGACACAAATATAAAGATGAATTAAACAGGAAAAAGCGACACAAATATAAAGACGAATTAAACAGGAAAAAGCAACACAAACACAAAGATGAATAAAACAGGAAAAAGCGACACAAATATAATGATGAATTAAACAGGAAAAAGCAACACAAATATAAAGAGGAATTTGCACGATAAGCTTAAAGAGGATTTCTGTACAGAAAAGGGGAGAAGAGTGAGCAATAAAAAACAAAGACAAGACCAGCAGAACGAGTGGCGGAGCATACATATTTCAAGCTGGAACTGAATTCCAGACATCAGATCTACGGTTCCAGCTCAAGCAAGGTGAGCCGGCCAGGCGGCTAATTTGAAAATGAGGTCTAGTGCTAAAGTCATGCTCAATGTCTTCTCTCGGGAAACGAAGCTGAAAGATAATTTTAATGGAAGAAACATTACCTCGTAACGTCCAACCCCTCGTCCTTATGCGGAGAACTTAAAAAAAGGGAGTAAAAAGGAAAACAACAACAACAACAAAACAGAAAACAACATCAACAACAACAACAACAAAAATGAAAAACAACAACAACAACAACAACAACAACCCCTCAAAACAACAACAACAACAACAACAACAACAAAAACAGAAGGAAAAAATGGACTTTTATTTGTTTTGTGTGTGTGGATAAATTCGTGGACTCAGCATGTTATATCTTGAATTCAGTTCCAGCGCACTTCACTGGCTCCCTGTATCAAAGCGCATACAGTACAAACTAGACACCATGTGCTACAAAAGCCTCAATAACGCAGCCCCCGATTACCTGTCAAGCCTACTTGAGATCTATGTTCCCTCACGTACCCTCCGCTCTGCCTCCGATCCTCTGACTTTTCGCTTTCCACGCACCAAGCTCAATACCTATGGTCCACGAGCCTTCTCTGTTTCTGGTCCACTTTCCTGGAACAAACTTCCTCTCTCAGTCCGTCAGCAACCTACTTTTGTCTCCTTCAAGTCCGCTCTCAAAACTCACCTTTTCTCCTCTGCATAAAATCCTGACCTCACTCATCCCCCCTCTGTAGCCTGTCTCCACTCGGAGGGGAATCACATTGTAATATATATTTGTATACAATATGCTCTCTATAATTTTCCATTGCTTTTATTCTTTTTCCCCATTTATAGCCATGTATAAGTGTGTGTGTGTGCGTGTGTGTGCGCGCGTGCGTAAGTGTATGTTCAGCGCTTAGATTTGATTTTTATCGAGATTTTGCGCTATATAAATATTGTAATTATTATTATTTATTATAACATTAAGCATTGGCCTGTTTACTGTTTAGACTTAGAAAATGTCAAACATTTCAAGTATCTAGGACCTGTAAAAGCAAATGGCGGCTCCTGCACCAAAGATGTGAAAATAAGAATTAGCATGGTAAACAACAACAACAACAACAACAACAACAACAACAAAATGTTCCAGTTAAACAATGTACGGAAAGACAGAGGGCCTCCCAAAGAGTTAAAACTAAGAATCCTGAAAATTTGGATTTGGCCTGTATTAAATTAATGCATGGTTTGGAAGCTTAGACGCAAAGAAAAGACGAAGAAAATAAAAATCAATGAAGCAGAAATGTGGCTCCATAGACGACTTCTCAGAGTCAAACGAACAGACAGAAGAACAAACGATAGCATGATCCAAAAAAAAAGTGTGACTGCCCTCGCCCAAGCAAACAGGAACCAGAAGAACAGGAAAACCAATATATAAGCACGTATCCAACAAAACAAAACAAAACAAGCGCAAATTTTCGGCCAACTAGCCTTTGTCAAGCGCGAACGCACGGTCACAAACAGATCACAAACACCAAACAATGGATAATAAAAACGGGACTAAAAACTTCCCTGCCGCCTCGTCTAGTGGGTAAGAAGGGGACCAAAACGATAGCATGTTAAAGGAACTGAATGTCAGGCGCCAGCTGCTGACAGAGATGAACAAAAGAAAGCTGAAATAAGTAGGCCATGCGATCAGAAACACAAACACAGATCTGATGTCAGCGGTCCGGCAGGAGAAAGTTGAGGCGAGGAGAAGAAAGGGACAACCGCACACCACCTTTTCTCAACAACATCTGTGATATCTGTTGTCTGGAGATCCAGGAAGTATCCAACACATGTTTTAAATCATGTTACCTGGAGAAAACTTGTGACGTCGAGCGTGGCACCTACCGCCGATCCGGCGAGGGAGAGAGGTGAGGTGTTTGCTGTGCATAGTAATGTTTCCGTCATTCTGGTGGTGCCAGCTTAGTGTTTCAAAGGTCTTTCCACCCTCCTCCCCCTTTCCTCTCCTCAGTTCAAGATCCTGCCAGCGCATAAGGGCTTCCGCAGGCTCAGGGAGTCTGCCAGATAATTGCTGCAGCAGAGAGAGAGAGATAGAGAGAGAGAGAAAGAAAGAAAGAGAGAGAGAGAGAGAGAGAGAGAGACAGACAGACAGACAGACAGAGGCAGAGAGAGAAGAGAGAGAGAGAGAGAGAGAGAGAGAGAGAGGAGAGAGAGAGAGAGAGAGAGAGAGAGAGAGAAGCGACTCACCGTATTCAAATCAAATCCCTCTCAATTAAGAATACTTGCCAAGCGTAGTAGCCCAGTGGGTAAACTTCGAACATCCAATGGAAAGGTACGGGTTCGATCCTGCCCCCCACACCTACCGCCCAGTTGTGAAAATGGTAGAAACACTTTAGCGTGAGTGATTAGAGAATCAGGAAAAGGCATCAGGCAGAAGAAATCCACGACCTTCCCTCTCTATATCAAACGTTTATCTACTGTCTGGGACAATTTTCTACTGGTATGATAATAGATAATAAAAAATGGAGATGACAGAGATGTGGTTGA
>CM060311.1:90826231-90828731 GCA_030674185.1 Monoplex corrugatus | reverse complement strand
GACCCTGTCGACAAAGGGGAATGTCGTGGATCCATCATGAAAGTGGCATTGACATTACATGATGTATGACTTTTGAGAAAAATTCATCATCCCTGCCATGAATTATTTGAATCATTCATGTGTTAAGGTTAAAGGTTAAAGGTCCCATGGCCAATATGGCCGTAGGGGCGGTGAACTGTTAAAGATTCACCGTGTCTAGGGCACGGCATTATGAAAGGCGGAGCCCATCCCTCTCCTTTCGCCGCCTTTTTTTTAAACCTCCCCCGACCAAGTCAGGTACCCATTCACTGCTGGGTGGACAGAGGGAGTTTTCAGGCCGGAAAAATCGAACCAGCGTTTAGCGGATTCGAACCACCGACCTTCCGCACCGCAGACGAGCGCTCTAACCACACGACTACAGGCCTCCCCATCATTCATGTGTAATGGACAGTAAAAAAAAAACGGTGATAATATACATGTAATGTATATATATCGTAATGCCGTGATCTGGTTGCCATGTCGCCAAGCCCTACCCCCATCGTACCCATCCCTACCCCCATGTGCCCATGTGAATGGGATAAAAGCCTAAAACAATAAAACATGTATAAAAAACAACAACAAAATGTTAGCATGCGTTCGACTCACGCGCACTTCTTGTACAAGGTTTTATTTGCTGTTCATGGCTAGTTGCTAGCAAACATAGAACATTAGTGTGTGTGTGTGTGTGTGTGTGTGTGTGTGTGTGTGTGTGTGTGTGTGTGTGTGTGTGTGTGTGTGTGTGTATGTGTGTGTGTGTGTATGTGTGTGTATGTGTGTGTGTTGTGTGTGTGTGTGTGTGTGTGTGTGTGTGTGTGTGTGTGTGTGTGTATGTGAGTGTGTGTGTGTGTGTGTGTGTGTGTGTGTGTGTTCATGTATCATAATTTTATATGTACATGTATATATATATATATATATATATATATATATATATATATGAATATAAGTATACATATGTATATATATATATACATATGTATTTACATATATATATATATATATATATATATATATAGATAGATACATATATATATATATATATATATATATATATATATATATATATATATATATATATGTATATATACATATGTATATACATACAAATAACTCTATGTGTGTGTATTTGTATGTGTTGTCTGTGTGTAAATGTGTGCGTGCCCGTGCGCATGAGCGCGAGGGTGTGTGTCTTTATGTGTGTGATATATATCCGCGTTTGTGAATTGTCTATTTTATAACACCCACGTTACGGATATGATTCATGCGTTTGTCGCCTAATCTACTAACACGCGCAGAAGATAAGCTGCTTTTCACCAGCAGGAAGAAAAAAGCCTTTACAGGATTTGTTTTCGTTTACACAGCAAAATCGTCACTCGGTGCTGATGATTGGTGGGGGGGGGGGGGGGGGGGGTCCAATCCTAGGTCATTAATCTCATACCCCTGCCTCAACCAGTCAATTTTAGCATGTGATTATGATGCGTATGAAGAAACAGTGACACATTCCGAAAACAACGCCCTATTATGTAACACAGTAGAAAATGAGACCGATGCGGAAAGTGGCGTTAGGTGCAGAAGTACTTCAGGTGTTAATGAACATGCGCCTGGCGATGTCAGTTCAGATGAGATAATCGCACAGAAAATACTAGAGTACCTTAAAGAAATGGAAAGGCAGATGGAAGGTAGAGAGGTGAACCTCGGTACAGACCCTGTCGACAAAGGGGAATGTCGTGGATCCATCATGAAAGTGGCATTGACATTACATGATGTATGACTTTTGAGAAAAATTCATCATCCCTGCCATGAATTATTTGAATCATTCATGTGTTAAGGTTAAAGGTTAAAGGTCCCATGGCCAATATGGCCGTAGGGGCGGTGAACTGTTAAAGATTCACCGTGTCTAGGGCACGGCATTATGAAAGGCGGAGCCCATCCCTCTCCTTTCGCCGCCTTTTTTTTAAACCTCCCCCGACCAAGTCAGGTACCCATTCACTGCTGGGTGGACAGAGGGAGTTTTCAGGCCGGAAAAATCGAACCAGCGTTTAGCGGATTCGAATCACCGACCTTCCGCACCGCAGACGAGCGCTCTAACCACTCGACTACAGGCCCCCCCATCATTCATGTGTAATGGACAGTAAAAAAAAAACGGTGATAATATACATGTAATGTATATATCGTAATGCCGTGATCTGGTTGCCATGTCGCCAAGCCCTACCCCCATCATACCCATCCCTATCCCCATGTACCCATGTGAATGGGATAAAAGCCTTACACAATAAAACATGTATAAAAAAACAACAACAACAAAATGTTAGCATGCGTTCGACTCACGCGCACTTCTTGTACAAGGTTTTATTTGCTGTCCATGGCTAGTTGCTAGCAAACATAGAACATTAGTGTGTAGTGGTGTGTGTGGTGTGTGTGTGTGTGTGTTGGTGTGGTGTGTGTGTGTGTGTGTGTGGGTGTGTGTGTGTGTGTGGTGTGTGTT
>CM060311.1:90813731-90823731 GCA_030674185.1 Monoplex corrugatus | reverse complement strand
CTCCAATGTTTTATATCAAGGCAGTCGGGCAGTGCCCTGCTCTTCACAATTTTGAACTGCCGTGGGATCTTGAGCGTGCGCAGCTAGAAGGCACACGGGTCCGACTCGTTTTTCTTCCCTTTTCGACGTTCAGTTTGATTCTTCGGTCAGATTGAGGAGAAAATTCGAGTTCTCTACGGGAAGCGAACCCTGGAACCTCGAGTTTAGTTATTAGCAGGTGAACGTATTAACCATTCTGCCACTCTTCTCCCTGAACGTGATATATACAAATATGGTTTGACTCTCTCTTTTGCAATGCTCTTTGTCAATTAAGTGAGTGACGTAGAGTTGGCAATGGCTGAAATCCCAAGGCGTGGGTATCACGTGACCGGAAACATCCTTTCTGTAATCGGCATGAGGATATAATCAACGGAAATGGACCGGGTGGGGGGGGGGGGGGGGGTTGGAGGAACCGCCAACAGCAAGAGCAAAAGATGGGTAAGGTTAATTCAGGAAACCTGTCAAAGTTAGGACATTGATAGATCGTGATTTATGCTGTGCGCGTAGATGTATTAAGTGTTACGTATTGGATTGTTGTGCTACATCACTGTGTTAACGTCGAAATATGTGTACTGTTTACGCTATAGACATGGAATTATTATTATTGTTATTATCATTTTATCGTTATTATTATTATCATCATCATCATCATCAGATCGTCTCGTCGTCGTCGTAGTCGTCGTCATTCATCAATTATTGTTATATTACTATTATTATTATTATCATTATGTTGTTGTTGTTATTGCTTGTTATTCTGTTTTCCCATCTTCTTCTTCCTTCTCTCTCCTTCTTCTTCTTCTTCTTCTCTCTCTTCTTCTCATTCTTCTTCTTCTTCTTCTTCTCATTCTTCTTTCTTCTTCTTCTTCCTTTTCTTCTTCTTCTTCTTTTCTTCTTCATCTTCTTCTTTTCTTCTTCTCTTCTTCTCATTTTCTTCTTCTCCATTTTTCTTCTTCTTCTTCGCAATTCTTCTCTTCTCTTCTTCGCAATTTCTTCTTCGCATTTTCTTCTTCGCAATCTTCTTCTTCTTCTTTTCGCATTCTTCTTCTTCTTCTCTTCTTCTTCTTCTTCTTCTTCTTCTTCTTTCTTCTTCTTCTTCATTCTTCTTCGTCTTCTTCTTCTCTTCTTCGCATTCTTCTTCGCATTCTTCGCATTCTTCTTCGCAATTCTTCTTCTTCGCATTTTTTCTTCTTCTCTTTTCTTCGCAATCTCTTTCGAATTCTTCTTCTTCGCAATTCTTCTTCTTGCAATTCTTCTTCACTTCTCTTCGCAATTCTTTCTTCTTCGTAATTCTTCTTCTTCTTATTCTTCTTTTGCAATTCTTCTTCTCTTCTTCTGGGTCTTCAAGGGTGGACTGGAATCATTATCTCTCCAATTTTTACCAGCATTCGGCAGTGTATTGCTTCCGATTTGACTGCATGGATATGCGTGCCAGCTAGAAGCACAGGGTTTCTTCTTCTTTCTTGTATAATAATTCACGTAGGTCTGAACAAAAGAAATGGCAGGTTATGTTGTGAAAGTTGGTTAGTCTGATGGTGAAGCCAGTAATAATATAGTGGATAAGGCGTCACACTTTCAATCAAAAGTCTCAATTCGATTCTGCCTGAGTCCTGCCCCCTTTGTGGATTGGGGGTGGAGATTTTTCCTCTCTCCCTGGTCGACATGTGCGTAGACCTCGTTAGTAACTAAACTCTCTTCGTGTACCACCACCACCATCATCCTCCTCCTCCTCCTCCTCCTCCTCATCATCATCATCATCATGTGTCCTGCCACTGGCTTGGCGATCATGGTCTTCCATACAGATTTATTTATTATCGCTGCGAGTACATCTCCCGCCCTCTCTGTCTTCATCCACTCCGCAAGTCCGTCCAATATTTTCTCCCTGGGTCTACCTGGTGCTCCCCCCCCCCCCCCCCCCCCCCGCCGGCTTTCTTTTTGTCTGTTGTGACTGGGTGCTCAAATTTCTCTTGCTTCATAAAATATCCTTCAAATGTTGCTTGTCTTTTCCTAATTTTCCTCATTTAATGTTTTTTTTTTGTATTTGTCTCTTTCAAGACTGTCTGGTTTGTTTTCTTTGCTGTCCGTGGAACTCTTTAACATTATTCTTAGAAACCACATATCTGTTGTCTCAACCTTCATATGTATAGACATGCAGAGTATCAAAAACGCATGGTAAAAGATTTGTAAGTATGCCAGTGTCCTGTGGCTTATGGAAATCTAAAACACCCATCATGCACGCCCACCGAAGACAGAGTGTGCGAAGTGTGCAGCAATATGACATCTGCACAGTGTGAGCAACTAACATGCATAACGCATGGAACAACAAGTAATACAGAAACAAGACAATAGCTAAATATGCAGCAATGATTCCGTATATCAGTACATAAACATCCACATAGACATTGATGATACCTCAGAGGTAAGCAGGATAACTTCAGGTTACACAAGGTGATATTTAACTTGTTTATGCATACTGTTGTACGGATGTGAGGCGTGGACAGTCAACAAATAAAGCCAGAACAAGATTGAGGCAGCCGAGATGTGGTTCCTAAGAAGAATGTTGAGAGTTCCATGGACAGCAAGAAAACAAACGAGACAGTCTTGATGGAGGCAGACACAAGTAGATCACTCATAAGGAAGATTAGGAAAAGAAGGCAACATTTATAGGCCATTTTATGAGGAAGGGGATTTGGAGCACCTGGTCACAACGGGAAAGCTGGAGGAAAGAGAACACCGGGTAGACCCAGGGAGAAAATGCAGGACGGACTTGCAGAGTGGCTGGGGACGAGGAGGGTGGGGGAGATGCTGGGGGCAACGAGAGATAGAGACAGATGGAAGTCCATGATCGCCCATGTGAAACTGGGGCTGATCTCCCCTTTGAGAGCGTGCCGCCGCAGTATGGCGCCACCCAATCCCTTATTTTTACCTTCAAGGGAGGGGGGACCTGGGAAATAAACCCATCTCTTCAATGTTTTATATCAGGGTAGCTGGGTGAATGCCCTGCTTTTGACTATTTTCAACGGCCGTGGGATCTTTCGCGTGCATAGACTAGCAAGCACATGGGTTCGACTCGGTTTTCGTCCCTTCCGAAGGACTAGACATTCATTTCGATTTTCCGGTCAAACTGAAGAGAGATTTCGAGGCCTCAACGGGGAAGGAATCCTAGTACCTCGAGTTTAATAACAGGCATGCAAACGTATGAACCATTCTGCCATTGTTATGCTGACACACAGAAGCAACATAATGATGGCTTTGATGTTTCTGTACGAACATATTTTAATTGTAGAGGAAAAAAATAAAAAAACAAAGACAAGCAAAAACCAAACAAACGAAAAACAAACAAACAAACTATCAAAGAAATGGACGAACGAACGATCGTATGAACGAAGGAACCAACCAACCAACCATTCAACCAACCAACCAACCAACCAACAACCAACCAACCAACCAACCAACCATACTGACCAACCATCCAACCAACCAACCAACCGACCGACCAACCAACCAACCGACCAACCAACCAAACAACCAACCAACCAACCATCCAGCCAACCAACCAACTGACCAACCAACCATCCAACCAACTATCCAACCAACCAGCCAACCAACCAACCAACCAACTGACCAACCATCCAACCAACCAACCAACCAACCGACCAAACCAACCAACACCAACCAACCAACCAACCAACCAACCAACCAACAACCAACCACCAACCAACCAACCAACCAACCAACCAACCAACCAACCAACCAACTGACCAACCATCCAACCAACCATCCAACCAACAACCATCCCACCAACCATCCAACCATCCAACCAACCAACTGACCAACCAACCAACCAACCAACCAACCAACCAACCAACACACCAACCAACCAACAACCCCAACCCAACCAACCAACCAAACAGAAATAGATTCTGTGCTGGCATTGTGAATTAACATGTGGGTCAGTGTCACTGCGTATGTTTTGCATTCTCAATACTCATAAATACGTCAAGGACAGACACACGTTTCTTTTATACCCTGGCAGCATGGTGATATACAAGCTTTGCATTTTATGCAATCCAGTTGCAAACTTGGCGCTCGTGAATGAACGTATTAAGAGACTAAACTGTTTTACAGCTTATGTCTGAAAGGTTTCATCTAAAGCACAATGTATGTGTTGGTTTTTTTTTTTTTTTTAGACCAATGTATGTAAAGTTGTGTGAGCTGCCGAGTAGGATGGGAGGTCCCATGATAGCAACATTACAATAGCTATTGGCTCTTCTCATTTGCATTGAAGATGTGTCGCTTGCAAGTCTGCCTGCCCGTTCACATTTGGTTTATATTAGATTAGTTACACTCAATGTTTTTGTTTTCCTTTTCTTTTCTTTTTTTTTTTTTTTAGGAAATGAAAACGGATTTCGGGATTTAAGCTGCTGGAGACGATAAATCGTGTTGGTGAGCGCATGGATGCTGTGTGTCGTGTTGTTCAGGGATGGGTTTCTGTGGTGTGATTGTGTGGGGCGTTGATGCGGTCTGTTCGTGCTGAAAGGCTGGATGCTTTTTCATCCGTTTCCACGACGATGGAGGTATACATTTTCCATCAATGTAGTCTAGGTTGCTCCAATGACAGACTGGTGCAAAGGCACATATAAAACATGTTCGCTAGGTAGGACCCCAAGACTTTGCCAGCGTACAGGCTAATGCGTAAGCTTAGGGATTATAAGATGATCAATGTAGAGCATCTGCATCACAAGGCATCACTAGCATCAGCGCATATGGTATTTATTCCGAGTGGAAAGACGCCATCTTGAGAAACTGAAACAAACAAAAAAAAAGTGTTGTAAATATTTTGACGTTTTAACTCATACTCACTGACATTTTGAAAACTTTTCCACTGTACCCACATTTTGATCGTTTGAAGACAACGAGGAAAGGGCTATTCGCTTTACATTTCCAGTCACATAACAGTGACAGATTTACAGTGTGTAGGCCTAAAAACAAAAGAAAGAAAGAAAGAAAGAAAGAAAGAAAGAAAGAAAGAAGGAAAGAAAGGAACAAACAAGAAACAAGCAAACAAAACACAAGCAAATCCCCAAACAAACGAACAAACAAACAAACAACAAACAAACAAACAAACAAACAAACAAAAGAAACAAACAACAATGAAATTCCCTCCATAGCAGGGGGATAAGATGATAGATAAGCAGACGTATTGTGCTGCATAATTCAAAAGAAGAAAATTATCGCTCTAAGCCATCAACGTTATGTGGACATAATTATCTGATTTATTTGCACAATTTCATTCCGGTTTCTTTTTCAGCTTTGGGTATTGCTCTTCCTATTGTTGTTTTTTTCTGTTTTTGACGCTTCGTTTTTTCTGCATTTTCCCCCCTTTTCATCTTATTTTGGGGAGTGGGCGAGTGCGTAGGGGATCAGTTATCCCCCTGGAGGTTTACGGCATCGGTAGATTTAAGACATCTTGAATCTGCTTTTGTAGAATGTGAACAGAATTCTGTTTAAATTTATGGACAAAGATGGTCTATATATCTATTATCATTTCTATCTATCTATCTATCTATCTATCTATCTATCTATCTATCTATCTATCTATCTATATATCTATATATCTATCTGTCTGTCTGTCTATCTATCTGTCTATCTATATATATATATATATATATATATATATATATATATATATATATATATGTCTGTCTGTCTGTCTTTCTATCTATATATCTATATATCTATCTATCTATCTGTCTGTCTATCTGTCTATCTATATATCTATATATATATGTCTGTCTGTCTGTGTGTCTATCTATCTGCCTGTCTATCTATCTATCTATCTGTCTGTATGTATGTCTATCGATCTATCTATATATCTATATATCTGTCTGTCTGTCTGTCTGTGTGTCTATCTATCTATCTGTCTGTCTATCTATCTATCTATTTATCTATATATCTGTCTATCTATCTAGCTATCTATCTATCTATCTATATATCTATCTATATGTCTGTCTGTCTGTCTATCTATTTATCTATCTATCTATCTGTATGTCTGTCTGTGTGTCTATCTATCTATCATACAGGGATTTGGGGATTAGTCGGGATTTTCCTGGCTGCCCTGGAACAAAACATTGGAGAGATAGGTTGATTTCCCTTGTCCCTCCCCTTTCAGCCTTTTTGTGCTCCCCAAGTCTTGGTAAGAAAAAAAAATCAGGTGGCCGTGCACTACACCGACGTGCTCTCGAACCGGAGAGCAGCCCGAGTGTCACGTGGTAAATCCACTATGACAATAAATCTGAATATGAACATGAATATGAATATGAATATGGATTTGAGTTTGAGTTTGAGGTTGAATTTGAATTTGAACTTTGAACATAAACTGAATATGAATATGAATATGAATATAAAACATGAATATGAATATGAATATGAATATGAATCAATGAATATGATATGAATATGAATTTGAGTTTGAATTTGAATGAATATGAATATGAATATGAATATGAATATGAACATGAATATGCATATGAATATGAACATGAAACAATGTGTGTTTCGATCCCCATCTGACCCAGCGTGCTGAGCGTGCTGTGGGCTCAATGGGAAGACTAGGACCACACAAGTCAAGTTTCTATCATGTCATAGATGCGTCATTGAGGATTTGTTCAAATATCATGACCAACACCACAGAAGCCTGTATCTCTCGGGCCTGGTTGACGCCAGGATATACCATAAAAGGAAGCGTAAAGTATAGCCTTGTCTTGGAGTTGCGGTCCAGAATGGAATTCTAAAGCATCATTGTTATCATCCCCATCGTCATCATATCATAGAAAAAACAATCTGAATTCGAATGGTGTGACGATCCTTGACAACTGCAAAAAACATTTGATTTCTTCAATGTTGCAGCATGTAGAGGCTTTTACGAAGACAGGCCAGCTTGTTGGCTACGTGGACTCAGCATTCAAATAGGATGCAAGAAACTCAGGTTCTATTTCCAATCGAACAGGAGGGGGGGGGGGGGGGGGTATTTTCTTCTCATTCCCACCCCAGTCTCCTTCACACAAAAAAAAAATTGCATGGTGGTCGTCTGAGCACTAGTCTTTTAGATAAGTTGATAACCTTGAGTAAAGATACGCGTAGAGCATTCATGTACTTCACACTTCTAAGATTGCACGGCCACAATAGTTATTCTTAGCAAAATTTTGTAGAAACGTTCACGGCAAAACAAAACAAAACAAGACAAAACAAAAATGATACAAAACAACAAACAAAGCAAGGCAAGGGAAGGCAAGGCAAGACAAGGCAAGGCAAGGCAAGGCAAGGCAAGGCAAGGCAAGGCAAGGCAAGGCAAGGCAAGGCAAGGCAAGGCAGGCAAGGCAAGGTAGGCAAGACAAGGCAAGACAAGGCAAGGGCAGCACGGTAGGCCGAAAGACAAGGCAAGGCCAAAGCAGACAAGGCAAGGCAAGAGGCAAGGCAAGGCAAGGCAAGGCAAGGCAAGGCAAGGCAAGGCAAGACAAGGCAAGGCAAGGCAAGGCAAGGCAAGGCAAGGCAAGGCAAGGCAAGGCAGGCAAGGCAGGGCAAGGCAAGGCAGGAAGGCAAGGCAAGACAAGGCAAGACAAGGCAAGACAAGGTAAGACAAGGCAAGACAAGGCAAGACAAGGCAAGACAAGGCAAGGATCAAGACAAGGCAACAAGGCAAGCAAGGCAAGGCAAGACAGGCAAGACAAGGCAAGATAAAAACCAAACAGAACACTGTCAAGCAGAAACAAAACAAAACAAAATGAAAAAACAAACCAACACAAAACAGAGCAAAACAAAACAAAACAAACAATAGAAAGCAAAAAAACAAACAAAACAAACAAAACAAAAAACAAACAAAACAAACAAATCAAAAAGCAAAAAAAAAAAAAAAACAACACGAAAACATCTTCTGGTTTGAAACTCTTGATTGGCATCTTTAATTTTGATAACTTTTTGCAATCCTGAGGGACAAAATTCTGCATTTGCAAATTTGAAATTAGAAAATTTTTTTCCCGAGAAGGATTCATCTCATTCAAAAGCTTTCGTATGTTTTTTTCGTTTTTTTTTTTTTTTTTACTAATTCAGTCCCGAGAAAATAATGTTTTGACCTCACTGATTAATCCAGTGTTTGGCGTGCTGTGGGCTCGTTGGGAAGACTTGGATCGCACAGTTGAGTCTTATCCACTTCAAGGATGCGTCATAGAGGGTTTCGCTCAAATTTTCTGACCAACACCGCAAGTGTCTGTATCTCTCGAGCCTGGTTCACACCAGGATAAATTATAAAAAGGAAGCGTAGAGTACAGCCCTGTCACAATGTGACAGTCCAGAAAGAAGCCCAAAGCATCATGTTTATCATTCCCCCATCGTTATGTATCATGGTGGTATTGTAAAAAAAAAAGTCCTTAATTCTGTGGCCACTGAAGTGAAGATGGGAATATTCCCTCCCCAAAGACATCAGCAGCAGCAACAACAACAACGACAACAACAACACAACAGCAGCTGCAGCAGCAAAACAATAACAACAACAACAACAACAACACAACAACAGCAGCAGCAGCAGCACAACAACAACAACAACACAACAACAAAAGCAACAGCAACAGCAACAACAACAACAACAACAACAACAACACAACAACAACAACAACAACAACAGCAACAGCACACACAACAACAACAACAACAACAGACAACAAGCAACAACAACAACAAACAACAACAACACAACAACAACAACACAACAGCAACAGCAACAGCAACAACAACAACACAGCAGCAACAACAACAACAACAACAACAACAACAAACTACCAGGAGCTTTGTAACACTTTTAGTTTTCTCAGGTTCATGGGTTATTGTTATTGCTATTGTTATTGTCGTTGTTATTGTTATTGTTGCTTAAAGCTCAGTCGACTGCAGAGTCATATAAGGGCTATAACAATCTCAAGAGTACTAATGTCTCACAGAAGATGTATACACATGTTTATATAAAGAACATAGACAAGAAAATGTAGTATACATATCGATGCATTCGCGCACATAATCCAATGATGTGCCACTGACGTTGACCATTCCTCCAGTTTATCACCGGGGGAGGGGGTGGGGGGTAAAAAGCCATACCTCAATACAACTATGAACATAACCAAATCCAGACCTGAATACAAATATAAACATAACTAATTAGACACTAAAACATACATATAAAGAAGGTCAAAAATTGCCTAAAATTGCTTCTGCAATTCACATTTCCTTAAAGTTAAGATACACTTTATACATGTACACAGTTATTAATCCTAAGAGAAAGTATATACGACTTTATTGAACACATACATGTGAATGGATCAGCCAGGCAGTAAATGATATGAAGAAATGACAGAAAGCAAGACAAACAAACAAACAAACAACCCCAAAATAAACAACACCCCACAAACAAACAAACAAACAAACAAACAAAAACAAACAAAACAAACAAAAATAAACAAAACAAATAAACAACCCCCAAAACAAACAACACACACACACACACACACACACACACACACACACACACACACACACACACACACACACACACACACACACACACACACACACACACACACACACACACACACACACACACACACACACACACACACACACACACAACCAAAACCAGACAGAAACAAAAAGAGTGACAGAAAAGAGGAAATTTCTATCACAGAATTTCCAGCAGATGAAATCACTATTTATACTGGAAGAACCCCCAGCATCCCCCCGGGGGTGGGGTGGGGGGTGGAGGTGGTGGGTGATTGTATATACGACATACGACAAATGACTTGAGATGGAAGAATAAAAGAAGACTATGACATATCACCGTAAGCTTGCACATAAACGTAATGTACGCTGATGTGAGATCTGTACGAATTTCTAGATTCTATTTTTGTTGACCACTTATATT
>CM060311.1:90806231-90808731 GCA_030674185.1 Monoplex corrugatus | reverse complement strand
AATTCTTCTTCTTCTTTCTTCTTCTTCTTCTCTTCTTCTTCTTCTTCTTCTTCTTCTTCTTCTTCTTCTTCTTCTTCTTCTTCTTCTTCTTCTTCCTTCTTCTCTTCTTTTCTTCTTCTTCTCTTCTTCTTCTTCTTCTTCTTCTTCTTCTCTTCTTCTTCTTCTTCTTCTTCATTCTCTCTTCCGCATTCATTCTTCTTCTTCGCATTCTTCTTCTTCTCGCATTCTTCTTCTTCTTCTTCTTCGAATTCTTCTTCTTTTCTTCTTCTTCTTCTTCTTCTTCTTCTTCTTCTTCTCATCTTCTCTTGCAATTCTTCTTCTTCTTCTTCGCAATTCTTCTTCTTCTTCTTCTTCTTCTCTTCGCAATTCTCTTCTCTTCTTCGCAATTCTTCTTTCTTCTTCGCATTCTTCTTCTTCTTCTTCGCTTCTTCTTCTTCGCAATTCTCTTCTTCGCAATTCTTCTTCTTCTCTTGCAATTTCTTTTCTCTTCTTCTTGCAATTCTTCTTCATTCTTTTTCTTTTCGCAATTCTTCTGCATTCTTCTTTTCTTCTTCTCTTCTTGCAATTCTCTTCGCAATTCTTCTTCGCAATTCTTCTCTTCTTCTTCGCAATTCTTCTTCGCAATTCTTCTTCGCAATTTCTTCTTCGCATTCTTCCAATTCTTCATTCTTCTTCTTCTTCTTTCTTCTTTCTCTTCTCTTCTTCTTCTTCTTCTTCTTCTTCTTCTTCTTCTTCTTCTTCTTCTTTCTTCTTCTTCTTCTTCTTCTTCTCTTCTTCTTCTTCTTCTTCTTCTTTCTCTTCTCTTCTTCTTCTTCTTCTTCTTCTCTTTCTTCTTCTTCGCAATTCTTCTTCGCAATTCTTCTTCGCAATTCTTCTTCGCAATTCTTCTTCTTCTTCTTCTCTTGCAATTCTTCTTTCGCATTCTTTTCATTCTTCTCTTTCTTTCTTCTTCTTCTTCTTCTTCTTCTTCTTCTTCTTCTTGCTTTTCTTCTTCTTCTTCTTCTTCTTCTTCTTCTTTCTTCTTTTCTTCTTCTTCGCATTCTTCTTCGCAATTCTTCTTCCATTTCTTCTTCAATTCTTCTTCGCAATTTTCTTCTTCTTCTCTTCTTTCTTCTTCCTTCTTCTTTGCAATTCTTTCTTCTTCTTCTTCTTCTTCTTCTTCCATTTTCTTCGCAATTCTTCTTCTTCTTCTTCTTCTTCTCTTCTCTTGCTTCTTTTCTTCTTCTCTTCTTCTTCTCTTCTTCTTCTTCTTCTTCTTCTTCATTCTTCTTGCATTCTTCTTCTTCTTCTTCTTCTTCTTTTCTTCTTTTCTTCTTTTCTTCTTCTTTCTTTCTTCTTCTTTATCTTCTTCTTCTTCTTCTTCTTCTTCTTCTTCTTCTTCTTCTTCTTTTCTTCTTCTTCTTCTTCTTCATTCTTTTCTTCTTCTTTTCTTCTTCTTCTTTCTTCTTCTTCTTCTTCTTGCAATTCTTCTTCTTCTTCTTCAATTCTTCTTCTTCTTCTTCATTCTTCTTCTTCTTTTCAATTCTTCTTCTTCTTCTTCTTCTTCTTCTTCTTTCTTCTTCTTCTTCTTCTTTCTTCTTCTTCTTCTTCTTCTTCTTCTTCTTCTTCTTCTTCTTCTTCTTCTTCTTCTTCTTCTTCTTCTTTCTTCTTCGCAATTCTTCTTCTTCTTCGCAATTCTTCTTCGCAATTCTTCTTCGCAATTCTTCTTCGCAATTCTTCTTCGCAATTCTTCTTCTTCTTCTTTGCAATTCTTCTTCTTCTTCTTCTTTGCAATTCTTCTTCTTCTTCTTCTTCTTCTTCTTCTTCGCAATTCTTCTTCGCAATTCTTCTTCGCAATTCTTCTTCGCAATTCTTCTTCGCAATTCTTCTTCGCAATTCTTCGCAATTCTTCTTCGCAATTCTTCTTCGCAATTCTTCTTCGCAATTCTTCTTCTTCTTCTTCGCAATTCTTCTTCTTCTTCTTCCTTCTTCTTCTTCTTCTTCTTCTTCTTCTTCTTCTTCTTCTTCTTCTTCTTCTTCTTCTTTCTTCTTCTTCTTTTTCTTTTTAATCTTCTTCTTCTTCTTCTTCTTCTTCTTCTTCTTTCTTCTTCTTCTTCTTCTTCTTCTTCTTCTTCTTCTTCTTCTTCTTCTTCTTCTTCTTCTTCTTCTTCTTCTTCTTCTTCTTCTTCTTCTTCTTCTTCTTCTTCTTCTTCTTCTTCTTCTTCTTCTTCTTATTCTTCTTCTTCTTCTTCTTTGCAATTCTTCTTCTTATTCTTCTTCTTCTTCTTCTTCTTTGCAATTCTTCTTCTTCTTTGCAATTCTTCTTCTTCTTTGCAATTCTTCTTCGTCTTCTTCTTCTTCTTCTTCTTTGCAATTCTTCTTCTTCTTCTTCTTTGCAATTCTTCTTCTTCTTCTTCTTTGCAATCTTCTTCTTCTTCTTCTTCTTCTTCTTCTTCTTCTTCTTCTTCTTCTTCTTCTTCTCTTCTTCTGCTTCGTCTCCCCCTCCTCTTCGTCTTCCTCT
>CM060311.1:90783731-90788731 GCA_030674185.1 Monoplex corrugatus | reverse complement strand
CTTGTTTTGTTTTGTCTTGTTGGAGACGCGCTTACATTGGTTTTCCTGTTCTTCTGGTTTGTGTTTGCTTGGGCGCGGGCAGTCAATCTTGTTTTGGGTCTAGTAATGTGTAAATACAGAGTGAAATCAGTATGTTTCTGTTTTAAGTTTGTAAATGACGCAGGGAAATAAGGTCGCATTCGCTGACAACACAAAAGGTGATCCACTGTTATAAAATCACCACAGATACATTTGATGGTTTTACTAAATTTAGTTCGAAGTGAATTGAGAGTTAATCTGTAAGCTAAAGTTATCTCTTGTCTTGTAAAACCCTGGTAATTTACCGAGAAGGGGCGAAGGTCACATTACGCTTTTACTTTGTTTTCTAATATAGCATTCATTTCATGTTCAAAGAGTAGTAAATCAAGTTTAGTACTGCCAGCCCTATTCATTGCTGCATTTTTTTGCTATTCTGTTGACCCGATCGTTAAAAAGGATACCACAGTGTGATGGGATCCAACAAAAAGTAACCTGTGTATTATTTGTTATTAAACAATGAATTAGAAATTTTATCTCAAATATTAACAAACTATTTACTTTATGTTCGCAACATTTTAAGGATTGTAATGCAGATTTCGAATCTACACATAATAGGATACTACTGTAAACAAAGTTATTGGTAGATCTACTATATATTTCAGTGCCATTAGGATGGAAACTAATTCAGAAGTGAAGATTGAATGTCCCTGTCCTAAAGAGTAAGCCTTTTCTACTTTAAATTTAGGAATTAGAAAGCCAGCGCCTGCTTTACCATCATCTAGAACAGAACCATCTGTAAAGATTATTTAAGTAATGTGAATATTTTGTTTGTGTAGATGTGACAGAACATCAATTGCTAACAAGTGTGGATTAATATCTTTTGTCAGGTCAGTATCAGTGTAGTTGATATCAAAAATAGCATTGGACAGTTCCCAGGGGGGTAGAGGACAACATATCATTTTATGTGAAACTTTGTTAGGTAATACGTGAGAAAGTTTGAAGAGCTCATTTGTGTAAGTGGATATTGTTTCTTGTGACTTTATTGTTCTTGCTCTCTTGGGGAAATGGATGTCAGACCGAATTTTAAGTTCCGTACTGGCATAATTAGCTACTGCATTTGTGTATGTGCGTGCGTGTGTGTGTGTGTGTGTGTTGTGTGTGTGTGTGTGTGTGTGTGTGTGTGTGTGTGTGTGTGTGTGTGTGTGTGTGTGTGTGTGGTGTGTGTGTGTGTGTGTGTGTGTGTGTGTGTGTGTGGTGTGTGTGTGTGTTGTGTTGTGTTGTGAGTGTGTGTGTGCGCATGTGTGTGTGTGTGTGTATGTGTGTGTGTGTGTGTGTGTGTGTGTGTATTGTGAGTGTGTGTGTGTGTGTGATGTATGTGTGTGTTGTGTTGTGTGTGTGTGTGTGTGTGTGTGTGTGTGTGTGTGTGTGTGTGTGTGTGTGTGTTTGTTGTGTGTGTTGGTAGCTTCAACTTATACTCCACGGTTTAAATGTTTAAAAGTTTTAAACATTTAACGGTTGGAAGTTCATGTAATAGAATGGAAATGGTTCTTTTATTGAAGAAAGAAGACAGGTGATATGTTTGTTCACAAAAAAGAAACAAAGAAACAAGAAACAAGAAACAAAACAAACAGAATAAAAGAGAGTGAGAGAGAAAGAGAGACAGACAGACAGACAGAGAAGAGAGGGAGAGAGAAGAGACAGAGAGACAGAAGAAACAGATACAGACAGAGACAGAGAGACAGACAGAGGCAGACAGACAGAGAAAGAGGGAAAGAGAGAGAGAGAGAGAGAGAGTAGAGGAGAGAGAGAAAGAGAATTAGAGAGAGAGACAAACAGACATCCAGACAACCAGAGAGAGGCAGAGAGAGAGAGAGAGAACACACACAGACAGACAGGACAGGCAGACAGAGTTACAGACACACACAGGCACAGAGAGAGAGAGAGAGAGAGAGAGAGAGAGAGAGAGAGAGAGAGAGAGACAGACAGACAGACAGACAGACAGACAGACAGACAGACAGACAGACAGATAGAAAAACAGTAGCAAACAGACAGACCTCCCGTGCAAATCTAATTAATGATGGCTTTGGATTTTCCCTAATATGGTAGGGTTTTTTTTTCTACTTTCTCCAACTATTCCTGTTTTAAGTGACACTTCCATAGCCTGATAAGTCAAGAGCTGTTCGCAGATGTTGTGAGCATTTCAGTTCGCCCACCACTCTGATCATTTGCTGTCGCTTCTTTGCATGAGAGTTTGTGGGTAACTTCATGTTCATTTCTGCTCACCAGCATGTCCGGAGCAGAACATTTTCGTGAGCTTTGGCAGTGTGAAGTTTGGTGTCGGTCTGGAGTTCTGGCTCCACTTTCTGAAATAGGCTTCTGGAATGAATCATGGTGGACGTCTGACTTCCTTTTTAAAAAAAAAAATGTTTTGGTATTTGGAAATCGATGAAACTGTCCCAAGCTGGTTGTTTTTTGTGTGTGGTGGTGGTGGTGGTGTGTGTGTGTGTGTGTGTGTGTGTGTGTGTGTGTGTGTGTGTGTGTGTGTGTGTGTGTGTGTGTGTGTGTGTGTGTGTGTGGTGTGTGTGTGTGTGTGTGTGTGTGTGTGTGTGTGTGTGTGTGTGTTGTGTGTGTGTGTGTGTGTGTGTGTGTGTGTGTGTGTGTGTTGTGTGTTGTGTTGCTTTTGTGTGTAAGTGTGTCTGTTGTGTTTGTGTGTGTGTGTTCGTTCGTTCGTTCTTTGAATTAACGTCTTTTCACTGTAAGTGATATTAGACGGTGGAGGGGGGGGGGGGGGGGGAGATGGAAAATGCTGTCCAGACATTTATTGTCTAAAGAATCCATCGGTAAAAAATAGAAGTGGGATGCGGGTAGTTTTATCGGACGTGTTGTCTTGCTGTGGATATCCAATGTTGGAGTTTTCATGTTTCTTAGGTGTAAAAATATCAATAGGGGTAGATAGTAAAATGGAACGAAATCGTAACTCTAACAGTAACAATTAACTTCAACAATGTGAAGGGAAAATTTAACACTAAAACACAAACGCATAAAGTTAAAGTAATGCATTAACAGTACTGTGAACTAATGATTCCGAAATTTTAACTAACAAAGATTGATCTGATGTTACTTTTTTAAATGAGTTTCAGAATAGTTTTCTCGTGTAAACATTTTCGGTAGAAAAGAACGTAGCATTTTGCAATAAAAAAAAACAATGAAACAATGTAAACTGTTTGCCGCAAATACGCTTGACATATTTACAATATTTTGTTTTCAATGCGTTTAGCTGAATACGAAAACGAACAGCAACAATCGATTGCAAATGATACATGGAAAAATACTGCATGTTTTTTTTTTTTTTTTAATTTTGAATGGAAAGTTTTATCAAATGTTGTGACACAAACTGTTCATTTAAATGTTCTTGAAATCGAATCCATGAGGCTGATTCGAGCATGTTGCAAGCTTCTTTTACGAAAGTATGAACATGTAATACTATAGAATTAACAGAATTATGTGCACCTTGCTTAGCTGCTCTGTCAACTACTTCGTTGCCGTGAAGACCAACGTGAGAAGGCACCCAGCATAAACTGATATCTGTACCTTTGACCCTTAAATATCATTAAAAGATGTGCAAGATGGTTTGCCTCAGTAATTAAATCAGGTCTTGTGTCAGCATCAAAAGACCGTAAGGCATATAGTACAGATTTTGAGTCAACAAAGAGAACTACTTTGAAAGACACGGGTTTAAGATTTATTAGATAATGCAATGCTGTATAATAGCGACTAATTCCCCTGTAAATATAGATATGTTTGCCCTAATGAAAAATAACTTTTATATTTCAAATTTTGGAACATAAAATGCTGCTCCAGCACATTTATTGTCTAAGACATCCATCGGTAAAAATATGAAGGTGGGTGCGGTAGTTTTCATCGACGTGTTGTCTTGCTGTGGATATCCAACTGTTGACGTTTTCATGTTTCTTAGCGTCTGTACAATAAATATCAAAGGAGGCTTTTATCATTTCCCATGTAGGGATAGGCGTTGTTGATGGTGTCTCAGCTATTTCATCCATATTTAGTTGAGACTGTTTGACCAAGTCAGATATGTAAGTTGCAACAGACATTTGTGATGAAATGCTGTTTGCTCGCTTTGGAAAGTCAACATCAGACCTGATTTTAATTTCTTTACTCACAAAATTGTCCGCATGTGAAGTAGTTCTAACGGCAAATCTTGCTGTCGCTAGCTCACGATAGTTATTCAGAGGCAGAATTCCAGCAACTGTGTACGTTTCCAGATTAGATGCATGAGCAGGGACACCTAGAGCAAGTTTAATACTTATGCAGTCTAAGCTTTGAATCTTCTATAATATATATATTGGTGCATTGAAGAACACTTCTTGCGCATAGGATAATTTAGATCGTACAAGTGCTGTTGATAGATGAATTAGTATGTTTGTATCCATTCCCCAAGGTAATCTGCTTATTATCTGTAGAAAATTTAAGGCTTTTCTTGCTTTTGTTGAAATATAGTCAAAATAGACATTCCAGTTCAATTTCGATGTTATAAAAACTCCCAGAAATTTAACAACCTCTTTGTAATGTAACACTTCACCAAGCAATCTGAAAGTAGGCAAGTTACTTAAAGTACTGCCAGGATTAAATAGCATCATGTTAGTTTTTTTCCGCTGACAACGACAGACCATTTTCTAACATATAGTTTCCAAGATTATCAAGATCAGATTGATACAACTTCCTAATGTAATTATGCTCTCTTTGTGGAGTTGTCTTTTTCAAAGTAACATTCATCCAAATACAAATATTATCAGCGTACTGTACCCAAACAACATGCAACATGATTTGAGAGTGCTTTAGGAAGATCCTGTATAAGGGTATTAAATAAAAGAGGTGCTATCACTGAACCTTGTGGAATTCCCATGTCAAGATGTCGTGAAGTAGAATAACTAGTTCCCACTCGTGCCTGAATTGTTCTA
>CM060311.1:90773731-90781231 GCA_030674185.1 Monoplex corrugatus | reverse complement strand
CTATATTTTGGTTGAATGGTATGTTGATTTATTGACTGATAGATATGCAGTAGTATTGGTTCTCGACCTGTATAGCTTGGTATCTCATGGTTCATTTACTCTATTTATTCATTTTCTTTGTTCCCTTCCTCTTTGGTTTGAGGACTAACTTTCTTGTTTATTGCTATCGTTGTTTTTTCAAACTTGGTTTTAATTCATTTTTTTACAAAACAAATAAAGGTAATGATTGCTGAACATTATACAATATCATTAGCAAAACTGAACAAGATTTATGTACGATGGATCGAGTAAAACTCATATACGTACGTCACATATCTACTAGTCTGTTGCATGTTTATAAACAATATAAAGTCATTTAATTTATACAGTTTCAGATTTTAGTTGTTGTTGTTGTTGCTGTTTGTTTGTTTGTTTGCTTGTTTGTTTGTTTGTTCGTTTGTTTTAAATCTATTTGTATTCATTTTCAGCAAGATCCAATGACCAACACACCAGCAAAACAAGATCAATTGTGTGAGACCTAACGTTCAAAACACATGCAAAACATCCACATCTTCAACAAAGGTTCTGTGTGTATGAATTTACAGTCACTATCAATTATACATAAGACAAAAAGTCAAATATAAACAGGCACGTCATACAAAACCATGCATACATCTCGTAAAGAAGCAAATAGTCACATCAAACTTCATCTGAAAGTCACATCAAACGTCATCTGAAAGTCACATCAAACTTCATCTGAAAGTCACATCAAACGTTATCTGAAAGTCATATCAAATGTCATCTGAAAGTCACACCAAACGTCATCTGAAAGTCACATCAAACTTCATCTGAAAGTCGCATCAAACTTCATCAGAAAGTCACATCAAACTTCATCTGAAAGTCACATCAAACGTCATCTGAAAGTCACATCAAACTTCATCTGAAAGTCACATCAAACGTCATCTGAAAGTCACATCAAACTTCATCTGAAAGTCACATCAAACAGTCATCTGAAAGTCGCATCAAACTTCATCTGAAAGTCACATCAAACGTCATCTGAAAGTCACATCAGACTTCATCTGAAAGTCACAACAAACTTCATCTGAAAGTCACATCAAACTTCATCTGAAAGTCACATCAAACGTCATCTGAAAGTCACAGCAAACTTCATCTGAAAGTCACACCAAACTTCATCTGAAAGTCACATCAACCTTCATCTGAAAGTCACATCAAACGTCATCTGAAAGTCACATCAAAGGTCATCTGAAAGTCACATCAAACGTCATCTGAAAGTCACATCAAACTTCATCAAAAAGTCACATCAAACGTCATCTGAAAGTCACATCAAACGTCATCAAAAAGTCACATCAAACTTCATCTGAAAGTCACATCAAACTCCATCAAAAGCCACATCAAATTTCATCTGAAAGTCACATCAAACTTCATCTGATACCAGCTACATATATGGCAACCGCTGTTCTCTAAAAACATGTGAATCCTAGCTCAGTTTTTCTCTCCAATAGTATAAAGCGAACGGCGTTCGTTTGAAGTTGGTAAACTTCAGATCACAAGACATTTTAACACCTAACTGATCCTTTCTTCTTTGATTGCATTCCCGACCGTATTCTGGCCAGTGCCAGAAATTGACACTGTCAGACTGGTTCATTTTAAAAAAAATGAAACCTCGGTAAGCTTGGTAACATTTCAGATACAAAGGCGTTTTCAGTGTCAGTGTGGAACTAGTGAGAAATGTCTCTGGAACTAGTGAGAACTGTGTCTGTCTCTTTTAAAAAGGTTTTGTGATGGTTGTTGTTGCTGTTGCTGTTATTGAGTTTCATTGTTTGTTTTCTTATCTTGATTCGTGTGTGTGTGTGTGTGTGTGTGTGTGTGTGTGGTGCGTGCGTGCGTGCGTGCGTGTTTTTGTGTGTGTGTGTGTGTGTGTGTGTGTGTGTGTGTGTGTGTTTGTTTTAGTGAGACAACACACACATTCATAGATGCACGCAAACACACACACACATTGACAGATACACACACAACACACACACACACACACACACACACACACACACACACAACACACACACACACAACACACACACACACACACACACACACACACACACACACACACACACACACACATACACACACACACACACACACAGAGGCATTTGAATGGGTATGCTAAGATTAATGTTCTCGTTCTTTGATGTTCATGTTTCACTGTTATTGACAGGGATAATGATTAAAAGAAGAAGAGAGAAGAAGAAGAAGCATAATGAATAAGAAGAAGAAGAAGAAGAAGAAGAAGAAGAGAAAGAAGAAGAAGAAGAAGAAGAAGAAGAAGAGAAGAAGAAGAAGAAGAAGAAGAAGAAGAAGAAGAAGAAGAAGAAGAAAAGAAGAAGAAGAAGAAGAGGAAGAAGAAGAAAAGAAGAAGAAGAAAGAAGAAGAAGAAGAAGAAGAAGAAGAGAAGAGAAAAGAAGAGAAGAAGAAGAAGAAGAAGAAGTAAGATAAAATAATAATAATAATAATAATAATAATAATAATAATAATAATAATAATAATAATAATAATAATAATAATAATAATAATAATATAATAATGATGATGATGATAATAATAATTACAATATTTATATACCGCAAAATCTTGATATAAATCAAATCTAAGCGCTGAGCATGCACATACGCACGCATGCACACACACGCCCCACACACACACACACATACACATGGATATATATGGGGAAAAAGAAGAAAAGCAATGGAAAATTATAGAAAACATATCATATACAAATATAAATTACAATGTGATTCCCCTCCGAGTGGAGACAGGCTGCAGAGCGGGTTGAGTGAGGACAGGATTTTATGCAGAGGAGAAAAGGTGGGTTTTGAGAGCTGACTTGAAGGAGACAAAAGGTTGCTGACGGACTGAGAGAGGAAGTTTGTTCCAGGAAAGTGGACCAGAAACAGAGAAGGCTCGTGGACCATAGCTATTGAGCCTAGTGCGTGGAAAGCGAAAAGTCAGAGGATCGGAGGCAGAGCGGAGAGAGGGATATAAGCATAAGGGAAGAGAGTGGAGCGGGTTGGGTAGGGGCAGAGGGAAGACATAGTCATCATCATCATCATCGTCATCATCGTCATCATCATCGTCATCATCGTCATCACCATCATCATTATCATTATCATCATCATCATGTGCCCTTCCGCATGGCGTTGGTGATCATGGCCCTCCATACGAATCTATACACCTTGTGTGACGTGTGTTAACAGTAAACAGCGTGCGGATAACAGCACGGCATGATATTCGTTTAAATGATAACTGATTGCTGTTCAGTGTGAAATGTATATATACTGTAGTCAGTTGAGAATCAGAGAGTGAGGAGTAAAGACGGAGAAGCATTGCCCTGTCTTCCGAGTTGGCTGTAGAAAGAACGAAACATGGTGTCAGAATCGTGATTACGAACTCTAACAAAAATCCAGAATATTGAAGACTAAAGTTCAACCATGGAGGATGAACAAGAAGATAGAAGAGCCAGTCGACGACATGCCAATATTCCCTTGCCTCCTAAACTTGATGTGAATGGAGGAAACCTGCAGAGCAGCTGGAGGAAATTCAAGAGGCTTTGGGACAGCTATGAAATTGTGACAACACAGACTCAACATACAGAACAACAGTTTTTCTTTCTTGCATCGGGCTGGATGCTATGGACATATATGAAGGATTGGCATTTGCTAATGAAGCTGAAAGAAATGACATTGACACTGTTCTCCAGAAATTCGAAGAATACTGTGTGGGTTCAACCAATGAAACTTACGAAGCATTCAGATTCAACTGCAGACATCAATCAGCAGGAGAATCTATCGAACAGTTTGTAGCAGAACTGCGGAGACTGATCAAGACCTGTAACTATGGTACACTGGAAGACAGACTGTTGAGAGATCAAATCGTACTGGGTGTACATGACGAGACTCTGCAATCAAAATTACTGGAAGTGCGACAGCTGACATTGACTGCATGTATTGATATGTGCAGAGCGCATGAATCAAGTCAACATCAAACCGTCCAAATGATGAGAAAAACGCAAGACACGCAGGAAGTCCAAGTTTTCAAAGAAAAGAAGACAGCAAAGCAGTATAGCAAAGAAAACAAACCAGAGTACAGAGAGAAATGCGGATATTGTGGTGGAAAGCACCCAAGAGCAAAAGAGAAAATGTCCAGCATTTGGAAAAAATGCAAAGCTTGTGGAGGAAATAATCACTTTGCTTCATGCTGCAGAACACCCAAGAAAAATCAAAAGAAAACAAGAGTTCGGCACTTCGAAGAAGAAGAGACCGACACTGAAAGCAATAAGGAAATCCTCGGGATCGAAGACAAAACCAGAAAAAAGGAGAGAAACATACGAGCAAAAATGCTGATAAATGAGATGCCGGTAACATTTCTTCTTGACACAGGTGCAACAACAAACGTGATGTCTGAGAGCCTGTACATAGAAGTCACAGGAGATGAAAGAAAGTCTGACCTGCAAGAGACGAAGAAGAAGCTGGTGATGTTCAACGGAACAGAAATGAAGCCTGTGGGGGAGATAGTTGCTGCGAGTGAAAAACCCCAAGAATAGAAGGAAATACAAAGTCAACTTCGCGATCACCAAAACGGACTGTAAGCCAGTACTGGGACTGAAAGCTGTACAGCACATGCAATTGTTGACGATCAATGAAGAGAACATTGCAACGATAGCGGCGAATCAGAAAGAGGAGGAAAATGCAAAAGATATGCTCACAAAGTACAACGATGTCTTTGAAGGAGAAGGAAAACTAGAAGGGAAATTACACCTAGAAACAGACCCCAGTATTGCCCCAGTGAAGATGCCTTGCAGAAAGTGGCCGATAGCAGTGCAAGAGAAAGTGAAGGACGAGCTGAAGAGGTTGAAACAACTGGACGTGGTCACTAAAGTAGACACGCCAACGAAGTGGATAAGCAGTTTGGTCGTAACAACAAAGAGCAATGGGAAAGTCAGACTGTGCATCGACCCTAAGCCACTGACAAAGCCCTCAGGAGAAACGAGTACCCCATGCCAACCATTGATGACGTACTGCCTCTCCTCAAAGATGCAAAATACTTCACACACCTGGACGCGAAAAACTGGTTTTGGCACGTTGAACTGGACGAAGACAGCAGCTACCTGACAACATTTGAGACGCCTTTTGGCAAATACCGATGGAAACGAATGCCCTTTGGTATTTCGCCAGCCCCAGAAGAATTCCAGAGGAGGATTGACATCGCTGTGGCAGGACTGCCAGGCGTGGTGGCGGTTCATGATGACATCTTTGTTTTCGGCTGAGGTCCAACCGACGAAGCAGGAGCACAAGTTCATGATACCAACCTGAACCGTTTGCTACAACGATGCCGAGAGACTGGAATCAAACTCAACAAGGAGAAGGTTGAGATGAAACGAACAGAGATATCATATTTGGGACACATTTTCTCAAGAGAAGGCTTGAAAGCCGACCCAAATAAATTGGACGCTGTCCAACAACTCCCAGTGCCAGAAGACAAAGCAGCTGTGCAGACACTACTCGGTGTAGTCGGATATCTTCAGAAATTTGCACCAAACCTGTCTGAGGTAGCAGCACCACTCAGAGAACTGGTGAAAAAAGACATCCACTTCAGATGGGATGAAGACGTCCACGGAGAAGCCCTGAAGAAAGTGAAGAAGATACTCTCTGAGCCACCGGTACTTCGCTACTTTGACTCTTCAGGAAAGCGTACAACCACCCTTCAGTGTGATGCTTCACAGTTTGGACTTGGAGCTTGTCTCATGCAGGATGGTCAACCGATTCAGTACGCATCACGAGCCTTCACCGAGATAGAAAAAAGCTATGCTCAAATAGAAAAGGAGATGTTGGCAATACTCTTCGGTCTGGAAAGGTTTGAGAGATACGTCTATGGAAGAGACATCCTGGTGGAGACCGACCACAAACCACTAGAGACCATTCACAAGAAGAGCCTGCTCTCAGCACCTAAGAGGATTCAGAGGATGCTACTCAGAACTCAGAAGTTCAGGTACACGGTAGTATACAAGCGTGGATCTGAAATGTATCTGGCTGACACCCTCAGCAGAGCAGTCTGTGGAAAAGCGGAACAGCAAGTCACCCACAAGGAAGCCGTTTTCCTCACAGACCTGGAGAAAACAGACTCATTGCAAGAACTGGCCATCAGCCAAGAGAGAACTGAACAGTCTGCAGCAAGCAACTCAGGAAGATACAACCATGAAACCCATGAAAGCTGTCATTCTACAAGGCTGGCCAGAGGAGAAACAACAACTTTCATTACAGTTACAAGAATACTTTCCTGTCAGTCCACAACGGACTTGTCTTCAAAAGCCACAGAGTAATTGTACCTGAAAGCGAAAGAGCAGACATCCTTGAGAAACTTCATGCAAGCCACTCAGGAATTCAGAACTGCATAAGAAGAGCACGTGAGGTAGTCTACTGGCCCAGGATGAACATGGACATTGAAGATTTTGTGAAAACATGCAGCACCTGTAACACATACCAACGTGGTCAGCAGAAGGAACCACTTATCAGTACAGAGATTCCTAACCTGCCCTGGCAACACATCGCTTGTGACATCTTTGAACATAATGGCAATGAATACCTGGTCACGGTCGATCACTACTCTGCTTTCTTTGAGATTGATCGGTTACAAACAAGAGAATCCAAAGAGGTCATCATCTGTCTGAAGAGACACTTGGCAAGACACGGAATACCAGAACGCCTGACAACAGACTGTGGAACTCAATTTACATCAAACCAGTTTGGAAAGTTCAGAAAAACATGGGTTTGAACACGTAACAAGCTCACCACCTACCCTCAGTCCAGTGGAAAAGCAGAGAGCGCGGTGAAGGCTGCAAAGACGTGCATGAAGAAAGCAGAACACAACAATCAAGATCCCTTCCTCGCTTTACTTGAGCTGAGAAACATCCCGACAGAGACTTTAAACAGTTCGCCTGCTCAGAGACTGTTCGGCAGAAGAACACGAACACAAGTGCCGACGTCAAAGACATTACTCCAACCTACAGTTGTACCAATCAAGAAAGAACTTGAGAAAAGGAAACTGAAACAAGCACACTACTACAACAGAAGCGCAGTAGAGCTGACAGAACTGAGTCCGGGACATATTATGAAATTCCAACCTCCAGGATCCAAAAAGTGGATCAGCGCCAAAGTAGACCAACAGGTGAACATCCGGTCATACAACATTCGCACAGAGGACGGACGTCAGTACAGAAGGAATCGTCGTCAGCTACGAGACACAACAGAAACGGAGCTTCAGCAGACAATCAACCCTCAACGACTGGTCCAGAGAAGGATGATTTCTGGAAGACATCAGGAAAGCGACACATTCGGCAAGCAACAGCAAATCATCATTCCATCAAAACAGATGCTGGAAGATAACAAGAAAACTGGAACTGGAACAGATGTCAGGACGCCAGCATCGTCTGTCCGTGAGAACTCATCT
>CM060311.1:90748731-90758731 GCA_030674185.1 Monoplex corrugatus | reverse complement strand
GGAAACAACTCTTCCAACAACATCCCTGACACGTTCTACACAGGACCACTTCCAATCAGCAAGACAAAATACAGTGATTTGCAAGTTCTGAAAATGCTTTGCATGCTTTCTTTGACGGTCTTCAGACTGCTCCTATCCAGGATACAGAAGAACTGTGTGACACTGACACAAGTGACCATGGAGACTAAAACCTCCTGATGAACTTGACGGCTTTATTTTGTGTCCTATGGTAGGCAAGAGATGGTAGGCCTACAAAAAGTTACACTCTATTGATATTAAGAACACTTTCCCTTAAAAAAAGGTGTTAAAACATGAACTAAGGTGCTCTAGTTGCACAGACTCAGTTGCCAAACTTGTAAAAAACAATTTTCAGATTTTTAGATACAATCAGTACAATTTCTGTTCATGTGTTGTGTAAAATTACTAAAAACACCCTGAAACATGAAAATCTTATAATCTACTAATCATTTCCCTACAAAGCAGCTTTAAAAACATGTCCTTGTATGTTTAGCTATTTACAGATTATGAAGACACGTTTAATGATTATTCACTGGAAGAAACAGATAAGTCCAAATTATGACATGATAAGATTACGTAACCACAAAACAACATTAAATTATACATACAAAGCTAAGATACTTATATCAGTAACCATGGATACCTGAAACAATCGTGTGAAATTTTCAAGACATTATTATCATTGCTGAGAGGGCTATGAGTCTTTGAATTTTAAAATGTGATTTTCTCAGTTTCACTTTTTTGTGACTTATCTGGTTTTTCCAGTGGGGTCTTCACACACATATATATATATATATATATATATATATATATATATATATATATATATATACACACACCCACATACACACACACACACACACACACACACACACACACACACACACACACACACACACACACACACACACACACACACACACACACACACACACTTATGTACTCCTTTCGCAGACCAGAAAAAAAATACAGCAAGAAGATCAGCCCTCTGGAAACCGCGATGGGACTCATTTGTATTATGTTCTTGTGTGTGTGCAACCTTAGCGTTGTTATGTTCCGGTTGGTGAAACAAACAAATTACATATTATATGAATGTGTGGAGCACAAGTATTATCGTGAATCATATCATTTTACATATATTTCATTTGGATCAGATGTACGAACGATTTAGATCACTGAATGAACCTTGCTGAAAGGGATTCCAGCCGTATTTTTTTATATATATCTAAAGAAAGATGGGGGAGGGAAGGAGGGAGAACTAGAGAGACAGAGAGAGGAAAGGAGAGAGTGAGACAGAAGAGAGAAGAGAGAGAGAGAGCGAAGAGAGAGAGGAGACAGACAGACAGACAGAGACGGGGTGAGAGAGAGAGATGGAGAGAGAGATGAGAGAGATAGAGGACAGAGACAGAGACAGAGACAGATACAGAGAGACAGAGACAGAGAGCATGAGACAGAGAGCGAGAGAGAGAGAGAGAGAGAGAGAGAGAGAGAGAGAAAGAGAGAAGAGAAAGAGAGAAGAGAAAGTGAGAGGAGAGAGAGACAGAGAGAGATAGATAGAGAGCGCCAGAGAGAGAGACAGAAGAGAGAGAGAGAGACAGAGAGAGAAGAGAGAGAGACAGAGAGAGAGAGAGACATGCAGAGTGAGAGACAGACAGAGAGAGAGATACAGAGAGAGAGAGACAGAGAGAGAGAGACATGGAGAGTGAGAGACAGACAGAGAGAGAGGACATACAGAGAGAGAGAGGAGAGAGAAAGAGAGAGGGGGAGAGACAGACAGACAAACAGACAGAAAAACAGACAGAGATAGAGAGCAAAAATTGAATCAGTATAAAACTAACAGAAAGGAAGAGAGCAGACTATTCATTTAGCTCCTGAGTGTGGTCAAATCAATATCCAGTGATCACTACAGACTTCACAACTGTCTACACAGAACGGCCCGAAGGTGCAATAACAGTCGGATCTGGGGAGATTGAACGAAAGGTAGTCTCGGGAATCATCAAGAGGCAGAGAATAACAAATAAATCCATCGGCACCAACCCTGAAATCCATAACAGACTTGTGCCTGTAGAAGAAGAGAGACCCGTGTGTCTGTGGAAGGAGGAACGGTGAAGGTTGTTTGTTTGTTTGTTTGTTATTGTAAAATTGATGTGTTTGGTGTTGTTTTCGATTTTCTTTGCACTTTTCTTTGTCATTTTTGTTTTTTGTTTTTTTGTTTTGGTCTTGATGTTATGAAAGAGTGCCCAGAACACAAAGAGCCACATTGGGAGATAACGTATAAATATTGAATATGCACGAGCACCTGTGGAGAAAAAAACAGCCAAAGGTGACACCACCTACTCAGAAATCTAGACGTTAATGAGAGATAGACAACATACAGAGAAAGAAAAAAGAATGTCAAAAAAACAAAGAAAGGCTGCCTCTTAGATTGACAAGAAAAGGTTTGAGAAAAAAACAATCAAACAAACAAACAAACAAACAAACAAAACAAACAAACAAGCAAACAAAGAAACAAATAAACAAACAAACAAACAAACAAACGCTGAAAGCAAAGCTGAAACAAAAATGAAAGCAAAACCAACGCAATGCCCTCAGCAAAGTAAAATCAGCAAGAAGCAGAAGCGAAAAGTAGAAGAACCAAAATGTTGTTTGTTTTTTTTCAGAGACCCGTTCCGGTTCGCCAGAAAACTTTCTGGACAGTCGAAGTCTGTGACACTTGCAGTGGATAAAGAAACTGTGGAACAGCATATCAACAAAACACAACTCGACCCTCAGAGCGAGGCACCACTTGAAATCCGGTGTGACTTGCAGCGCAAGGAAACATGTTTAATGAGAAACCGCCAATACTGGATGAAGTAAACAAAGTGGCTGAATAAAAAAAAAAAATCAGAGCGAATCATCATCTGGGGCCTAACGGAATACCGTACTCATCATCATCATCATCATCATCATCATCATCATCATCATCATCATCATCATCATACATCATCACCATGTGCCCTGCCGAAAGGCTTTGGCGATCACGGTCCTCCATTCGAATCTATCCCCTGTCGCTGCAAGTACATCTCCCACCCTGTCTGTTCTCAGCCACCCTTGTAAGTCCTTCCAATATTTTCTCCCTTACGTCATCACCATCATCATCATCAGGTGCCCTGCCGCATGGCGTTGGCATTCATGGACTTCCATCTCTCTCTATCTCTCGTTGCCCCTAGCATCTCCCCCACCCTCCTCGTCCCCAGCCACTCTGAAAGTCCGTCCAATATTTTCTCCCTGGGTCTACCCAGTGCTCTCTTTCCCTCCAGCTTTCCCGTTGTGACCAGGTGCTCCAAATCCCCCTTCCTCATAAAATGGCCTATAAATGTTGCCTGTCTTTTCCTAATCTTCCTTATAAGTGATCTACTTGTGTCTGCCTCCATCAAGACTTTTAGTTTGTTTTCTTTGCTGTCCATGGAACTCTCAACATTCTTCTTAGAAACCACATCTCGGCTGCCTCAATCTTGCTCTGGCTTTGCTTGCTGGCTGTCCACGCCTCATATCCGTATAACAGTATTGGTTCTATATAACATCCAAGGGCTCTCTTCCTGATGTTAATTGATAGGCATTTGTTGGTAAGAATGCTTGTCATCTTCTTGAATGCTGTTTTGGCTTGGCCGATTCTCTCCCTTACGTACTGAATGAAAAATGTTCCACAGTCCTGGAGTGGCTCCACAAACAGATACAATCTGCTTGGAGGAACTTGAAGATCAACAACCATGGGATAATAGCTGAAATGAAATGAAATGAAAAAAAAAAACAAAAAAAACAAGTAGTCACAATAACATTCACTGTAGCAAACCAAGCTATTCCGATAAAGGCATAAGAAAATAATGTCATAACTCACTGAACGACATAAAAGTGGATTACAAAACCAAGCAAGTGGCAGACGAAGGCCTGCAAGTAATAGACTTGTGTGACATCCTTGGCGAATACATATTCTGGTGTCTATAGTTCATACTGATTCCAAAGATCGTTTAGCCTCTATTGATACACGATATCGGTGCTAGCACAGCGGAATGGATGGAGGCCAAATCAGTAAATACACAAGGAAACGGTTGGTGTCCCACCTGGTCTCACTGACGTTACCCTCTATAGTCGTCAGGCAAGCTGAAGGTGACAGCAAAATGGAAGGAGTACAAACTGGGAAAGGCCCGGCTTCTGAAGAAAACTTGGGATCCAGGAGATATGCTTGTGAGATAAGCCCAGCCCAAGCTGAAGACTTGCAGAAAATGGAAAGTCCAGGAGGCAGTAGACATCATGAAGAAAAAGCCTCAAGGAAGACGCAGACACAGACACAGACACAGACACAGACGCAGACACAGACACAGACACAGACACAGACACAGACACAGAAAAAGACACAGACACAGACACAGACACAGACACAGACACAGACATAGACACAGACATAGACACAGACACAGACACAGACACAGACATAGACATAGACATAGACACAGATATAGACACAGACATAGACACAGGCACAGACATAGACATAGACATAGACACAGACATAGACACAGACACAGACACAGACATAGACCCGACATAGACATAGACACAGACACAGACACAGACATAGACACAGACATAGACATAGACATAGACACAGACATAGACAGACATAGACACAGACATACACATAGACATAGACATAGACACAAACACAGACATAGACACAGACATAGACACAGACATAGACACACACAAAGACACAGACACAGACATAGACATAGACACAGACATAGACACAGACATAGACACAGACGCAGACATAGACACATACATATACACAGACATAGACACAGGTATAGACATAGACATAGACACAGACATAGACACAGACATAGATACAGACATAGACACAGACATAGACACAGACACAGACACATACATAGACACAGACAGACATAGACACAGGCATAGACACAGACACAGACACAGACACAGACACAGATACAGACACAGACACAGACATAGACACAGACACAGACACAGACATAGACACAGACACAGACATAGACATAGACACAGACACAGACACAGACACAGACAGACACAGACACAGACACAGACACAGACATAGACACAGACACAGACATAGACACAGACACAGACACAGACAAAGACACATACACAGATACATACATAGATATAGACACAGACGCAGACATAGACACAGACATAGACACAGGCACAGACACAGACACAGACACAGACACAGACATAGACACAGACACAGACACAGACACAGACATAGACACAGACACAGACATAGACACAGACACAGACATAGACATAGACACAGACACAGACACAGACACAGACACAGACACAGACACAGACAGACACAGACACAGACACAGACACAGACGCAGACGCAGACGCAGACACAAACACAGACACAGACATAGACACAGACACAGACACAGACACAGACAAGACACACAACAGAACACACACACACACACACACACACACACACACACACACACACACACACACACACACACAGACAAGACACAGACAGACACAGACATAGACACAGACACAGACACAGACACATACATAGACACATACACATACACATACACATACACATACACAGACACAGACACAGACACAGACACAGACATAGACATAGACATAGACATAGACATAGACATAGACACAGACACAGAAACAGACACACACACAGACACATACATAGACACAGACATAGAACACACACACACACAGACTCAGACACAGACATACACACAGACACAGACACAGACATAGACACAGACACACAGACACACAGACACTGACACAGACACACACATAGACACAGGCACGGACACAGACACAGACACAGACACACACACACACACACACACACACACACACACACACACAACACACACAGACATAGACACACACACACACACACACACAGGCATAGACACACACACACACACACACACACACACATACACTGACAGACACAGACACAGACACACAGACACAGACACACACATAGACACAGACACAGACACAGTCACACACACACACACACACACACACACACACAGACATAGACAGACAGACAGACACACACACACACACACACACACACACACACACAACAGACACAGACACAGACACAGACACACACACACACACAACACACACACACACACACACACACACACACACACACACACACACACACACACACACACACACAATGAAGGAAAGCCTAAAATTCAGAAAAATAACAAGGCACTTAAAACCAAGTAGGCAGGGATCCCAGTCATGAACCTTAACAAAGCAGATGGAGAAGAGTCTTGATGGGACGTATACTCGCATGTTGAGGATGGCATTAAATGCCTCTTGGAAGCAGCACATGACTAACGAAGAGCTTTATGGATATCTCCCTAAAGTGAGTGACGATAAGAACACGTAGGCTTCGCCTAGCCGGTCACTGTATGCGACATCCAGAGGAAGCTGCTTCACAACTTGTACTGTGGCAGCCAACTGGAGGGAGAGCGAACAGGGGAAGGAAGACAACAGACTTCATTGATCTTCTCAAAAGGGACACTGGCCTCGAAAACATCGATGAGATCCAGGCAGTTATGCTAGACATTAGCAAGTGGAAGGAGTACGTCACAGACACTCGATCGGGAGATCGGCCAAACTAACTAACTGTACATGACTTCCTGCCCTCGAATTTTAATCTTGTAAAATGGGGACAATCAGATGACTCCGCGTTTCTAGTCTGTCAGGACAAACAAACAGAGAAATATGTCAGAGCTAGTGCAAAGCAGCATTAACCAAAGAAAGGACACATGCAAGTGCTTACTGAGATCGCTTAAAAAAAATCAGTGATGCCTGGAGAGAAAAAAATGCCACTAAGAGCTCAAGAAACCTTCTACATAGCAGGAGGCAGCAATATGTGACCTAAAAAAGTTGTGACATCTGGAGACACGGTAGTGGGATCTACTAAATAGATCAGATAACTGGGAGTGCACAGTACATCTTCCAGAAAAGTCAAAAACATAAATCATCCACAAGTATGGTGTGACACTGTATATATTATTATTCCTTTCAAACTAAACAAATGATTCTGATCAAACTCATCGTGCGATATATAAGTAGAATGGATGAAGCCCAAGTCTACAAGACTGAAATGTAGGCCAGTCCCGCCAGCAGCTTGGAAAAACCCAGCCTCCATTCCAAAGTCCTTGCCATGAAGTTTGGAGCAAAGACGTTGGTAGGTACAAGTGCCTATGATTTTCGTGAGAAAAACCCTCGATTTCTGGAAAAAAGAGAACCAGAGCCCTAAATACAATAACAGACACAGCTGAAAAGTGTCCAAGATGGACTTGTTGAAGGGCAGCTAGAGTGACCTTCATGAGTTTAAACTGTCCCTTGTATAAGAGTGTTGGATAGGTTCAGTGGTTAAGACATCCATCATAAGGCTGATTTGGCTTTGAGCCGCCGACAACTTTAGAGGTACAGGTGTGAATCCATGCAAAGGAAAAAAAATGGTGACAGCAGAAGAATATCTAGGATTTGTTGACCTGAATCGACCTGAACTCAATGTAGTTCAGAGTTAAAACACTTGCTTGGGGACAGGTAGGGTGAAGGGGGGGGGGGGTGGAGGACTTCTCCTCTGAAAAACTTCAGGTTTGCAGCTCTCCCTAGCATACGGGGTTACGAAACCAAGCAAATGGCTAGAAAACGTGCAAGTAATAGACTAGTGTGGCATCCTACAGTCATGTACGAACACATATACATGTACAATCTATAGCCGGCAGAATCGGCCAAACCAAAACAGCATTCGGGAAGATGACAGGCATTCTTACCAACAAATGCCTATCAATTAACATCAGGAAGAGAGTTCTTCAATGTTATATAGAACCAATACTGTTGTACGGATGTGAGACGTGGACAGTCAACAAACAAAGACAGAGCAAGATTGAGGCAGCCGAGATGTGGTTTCTAAGAAGAATGTTGAGAGTATCATGGACAGCAAAGAAAACAAACGAGACAGTCTTAATGGAGGCAGTCACAAGTAGATCACTCATAAGGAATATTATGAAAAGACAGGCAACATTTACAGGCCATTTTATGAGGAAGGGGGAATTGGAGCACCTGGTCACAACGAGAAACCTGGAAGGAAAGAGAGTACTAGGTAGACCCAGGGAGAAAATGCTGCACGGACTTGCAGAGTGGCTAGGGACGAGGGGGGTGGGAGAGATGCTAGGGGTAACAAGAGATAGAGAGAGATGGAAGTCCATGATCGCCAACGCCATGCGGCAGGGCACATGATGATGATATACAATCTGTGTTTGTTCATTTGCAACAGTTTTGTGTACACGCAAGAATTTCTTTTATGTTTTGTCAATTAACTCGAGGAAGGAAATTATATAATAGCTTCAGATTTCGTAGTCTTGTAGCTGTCTTTATTTTGTAACATATTCCAAATACAAAGTTGCAGTAACACAATATGCAATAACAGCAACATTTCGAATGAAGCACGTTTGAATGGTGGAGGGCAGAAGTGTTTCTGTGACGTCAAAAACCTTGTGGTGTGTGTGTGTGGTGTGTGTGTGTGTGTGTGTGGTGTGTGTGTGTGTGTGTGTGTGTGTGTGTGTGTGTGTGTGTGTGTGTGTGTTGTGTGTGTGTGTGTGTGTGTGTGTGTGTGTGTGTGGTGTGTGTGTGTACGTGCGTGTGTGTGTGTGGTGTGTGTGTGTGTGTGTGTGTGTGTGTGTGTGTTGTGTGTGTGTGTGTGTGTGTGTGTGTGTGTGTGTGTGTGTGTGTGTGTGTGTGTGTGTGTGTGTGTGTTGTGTTGTGTGACTGTGTGTGTGTTTTGCGTGTGTGTTTGAGCGTGCATGTGTGAGCGTGTATGTGCGCACGCGTGTGTGTGGGCGCACGCCTGATGACAAAAAAACAAATCCACTCGACCACTATACAAGAACAAATGATCGGTTATTGGGTCTTTAAACGTCTGGGGATTTTTTGTTTATTTGCAAATCCTCTATGTGGGCAAAGTGATAATGGACATCCACGCACTTGAGATCTGCACACGATGGTAGTCTGAAAATGTCAAGAACTAAAAGAGACAGGCACTGAAGTGTCCATAAGCTTGCAGTGGTTGAATCCAGATCTTCAGGATGTAATGGTCCGTCATTATAATTTCACAGAAAGAACTGAACTTGAGATGAAAGTGACAAAGAAGATGACAGCATCGTCAATATATATATTTGTCTTCTGTTATTCTACTTGTGTTGTGATTGTAGGTAAGACGACAAGCATTCTTACCAACAAATTGCCTATTAATTAACATCAGGAAGAGAGTTATTCAATGTTATATAGAACCAATACTGTTGTACGGATGCGAGGCGTGGATAGTCAACAAACAAAGCCAGAGCAAGATTGAGGCAGCCGAGATGTGGTTTCTAAGAAAAATGTCGAGGGTTCCATGGACAGCAAAGAAAACAAACGAGACAGTCTTGATGGAGGCAGACACAAGTAGATCACTCATAAGGAAGATTAGGAAAAGACAGGCAACATTTATAGGCCATTTTATGAGGAAGGGGGAATTGGAGCATCTGGTCACAACGGGAAAGCTGGAGGAAAGAACACCGGGTAGAACAGTGAGAAAATGCTGGACAGACTTGCAGAGTGACTGGGGACGAGGGGGTGGGAGAGACTACTAGGGGCAACAAGGGATAGAGACAGATGGAAGTCTATGATCGCCAACGCCAAGCGGCAGGGCACCTGATGATGATATACAATCTGTGTTTGTTCATTTGCAACAGTTTTGTGTACACGCACGTATTTCTTTTATGTTTTGTCAAATAATTCGAGGAAGGAAATATAAAACAGAGTCAGATTTGGTAGTCTAGTAGCTGTCTTTATTTTCTTACATATTCCAGGTACAAAGCTGCTCTAACGC
>CM060311.1:90736231-90738731 GCA_030674185.1 Monoplex corrugatus | reverse complement strand
CAAAAAAGCAGAGAATGAAGTTTGTCCTCTGGCAGTTTTGACAGAATGAGCATTTACTGTCCTACATTTCCTGCTTGAAACAGTTTGTTTGCACCGAGTTTATGTGTGCCAAAGATGTCATCTGACAGAATGAGCATTTTTTTGTCCTATACTTCCTGTTTGAAACAGTTTGTTTGCACCAAGTTTGTGTGTGCTAAGATGTAATCTGATCAGGCTGTTTTTGAATAAATGTGACCCCCAACCACGAAATCAGTCTTAACTTGCAGTCAGTCGAACAGCACTAGGAGCTGAAAAGGTGACTGAGGGTCTGTCTGGGGTGTTTTGACTTTTTCTCAAATTGATTTCTGTAGACTATAATTTATCCCCACAGAAATGTTTTTCTTGAAAAAAATATCATTAATCAATTTAAATCGGTATTTTAATGCACTGATCGCAGAGATAAGTTCATTTTCCAGGTCCCTTACCTTGGAGGCCAATTTGCCGTCTCGTCTTTCTAAATATATTGGGTAGCGCTGACTGCAGCGACAATCTGATGTCTAGGATCAGGACTAAATTTTGGACATCCAAGTTCACTCCAGCACGGTGTTTTTGTATGAAGGAATTTGTCTCCTTCCAGCACTCTTTTTGATTGCGTCACCTTACGCAATCATTTTCAACCTCTAAGGACTATCTTTACAGGACAAACAAACCCTCTTCAATTGCTTCAACTCTCAAATCACAACAGTATTCACGGATGGGCTCCTCTCGTCTGGCAGCTACTCTCTCCCACTCTTCGGCAGTAGGATCATATTTATAAAGATTATCCGTCACCTCCAGACTCGTCCTCCTCCTCTGTGACTCGAAGCTCTTCACACCCCAGACATGGACATTATAAGACAAACGCTTATCTTCTTTAACTATATGACTCATCTTACGACAGTTCCTAATCGTTATCACGCTGGGACGTTAATACCACTGAAGAAGAAGAATGTAGCGACGCACTCTCAATGGGAAAACAGCCCGAGTTTCTTATGGTATGTCCATTTGACATAAAGAAAGAATAAGAATATGAATATATTCACTCCATTTACGCTAACATTACGCTCACTCACATTCTCACACGTGACATGGCAACTACCCTGCCTACACAACCCCTTCCCTCTCGCAATCTCTCACTATAGGACGATAGTTAAAATCAATAAAACAAAATTACAGGTACACGCACATATTCATTCATATAACAAAATTACCAGGTTGATAAATTCAAATACCTGGGAACGATCATTTATCAGACGGCAGATGCACATCAGAAATAGCTGGCAGAATCGGCCAAGCCAAAACAGCATTCAAGAAGATGACAAGCATTCTTATCAACAAACGCCTATCAATTAACATCAGGAAGAGAGTTCTTGAACGTTATATAGAACCAATACTGTTGTACGTATGTGAGGCAAGGACAGTCAGCAGGCAAAGCCAGAACAAGATTGAGGCAGCCGAGATGTGGTTTCTAAGAAAAAATGTTGTGATTTCCATGGACAGCAAAGAAAACAAATGAGACAGTCTTGATGGAGGCAGACACAAGTAGATCACTCATAAGGAAGATTAGGAAAAGACAGCAACATTTATAGGCCATTTTATGAGGAAGGGGGATTTGGAGCACATGGCCACAACGGGAAAGCTGGAGGGAAAGAGAGCACAGGATAGACCCAGGGAGCAAATGCTGGACGGACTTGCAGAGTGGCTGGGGACGAGGGGGGTGGGAGAGATGCTAGGGGTCAACGAGAGATAGAGACAGATGGAAGTCCATGATCGTCAACGCCATGCGGCAGGGCACCTGATGATGATGATGATGAACGAAATTACAGGTACATGCACATATTCATTCATATACATACACATGCGTAAAGGTACAGAATGTAGTATGATTAGCAAATCGCAGTCACAACCGTATAGTGCTATTAAAGCACACGTATACACGTACCTTGTGCGCGTGCGCGCGCACATGCACACGCACATACGCTAAAGATACATTTTATAAATACAAAATCGCGTGAATGCCACGTGGGTATACAACAATTATGCACACACACACACACACACACACACACACACACACACACACACACACACACACACACACACACACACACACGCACACACGCAACACACACACACACACACACACACACACCCACTACACACACACACACGCACACTCACACACACACACACACACACACACACACACACACACACACACACACACAGCTCACACACACGTATACACACACACACACACACACGCCCATGCACTCACACACACATTCACACACACATTCACACACACCCACCACACCACTCACTCACTCACTCACACACACATATACACACTCGCACACACGCACGCACACAGACAGACACACACACACACACACACCGTACACACACACACACTCACACACACTTAGAGGTACTATAATATAGCAATCCATAAACTGATCAGTAAATCCACAAATCAGAC
>CM060311.1:90728731-90731231 GCA_030674185.1 Monoplex corrugatus | reverse complement strand
CTTTTTTCTTTCTTTCTTTCTCTTTCTTCTTTTCCTCTTTTTCTTTCTTTCTTTCTTTTCTCTTTCTTTCTTCTTTTTCTTTCTTTCTTTCTTTTCTTTTCTTTCTTTCTCTTCTTTCTTTCTTTCTTTCTTTTCTTTCTCTCTTTCTTTTTTTTTTTTCTCTTTCTTCCTTTCTTTCTTTTCCTCTTTCTTTCTTTCTTTCTTTCTTTTCTCTTTCTTTCTTCTTTCTTTCTTTTCTCTTCTCTTTCTTTTCCTCTTTCTTTCTTTTCTTTCTGCCTTTTCTCTTTCTTTCTTTCTTTCTTTTCTCTTTCTTTTTTTTTTCTCTTTCTTCCTTTCTTTCTTTTTCTCTTTCTTTCTTTCTTTCTTTCTTCTCTTTCTTTCTTTTCTCTTTCTTTTCTTTCTTCCTTTCTTTCTTTCTTTCTCTTCTGCCTTTTCTCTTTTCTGTCTTTTTCTCTTTCTTTCTTTCTTTCTTTCTTTTTCTCTTTCTTTCTTTCTTTTCTCTCTTTTCTTTCTTTCTTTTTCTCTTTCTTTCTTTTTCTCTTTTCTTCTCTTTCTTTCTTTCTTTTTTCCTCTTTTCTTTTCTTTCTTTCTTTCTTTCTTTCTTTTCCTCTTTCTTTCCTTTTTCTCTTTCTTCCTTTTCTCTTTCTTTTTCTTTCTTTCTTTCTTTTCTCTTTCTTTCTTTCTTTCTCTTTCTTTTCTCTTCTTTCTTTCTTTCTTTCTTTCTTTTCTTTCTTTCTTTTTCTTTCTTTCCTTTTTCTTTCTTCTTTCTTTCTTTCTTTCTCTTTCTTTCTTTCTTTCTTTCTTTCTTTCTCTTTCTTTCTTTCTTCTTCTTTTCTTCTTTTTTTTTTTTCTTTCTTTCTTTTTTCTTTCTCTTTCTTCTTTACTTCTTTCTTTCTTCTTCTCTTTTCTTTCTTTCTTCTTCTTTCCTTCTTTCTTTCTTTCTTTCTTTTCTCTTTCTTTCTTTCTTTCTTTTTTTTCTTTCTTTCTTTCTTTTCTTTCTTTCTTTTTCTTTTCTCTTCTTTTCTTTTCTCTTTCTTTCTTTCTTTCTTTTCTCAAATTAGCGAGTCATTTGCGGCACACAGTGGACAAGGGACACCATACTGAGAGCAGGAAGAACAAACTTACGTCCAGAACTGTCTGCCGACTGGGAACAATGACACACAGCCGGCATGCTTAGTTCAAGTTGATTATCTCCCAGACTGCCACTAATCGGCAGTGTATCAAGAGAATGTTATCTGCTTCTCGCTTACTGCTACCACTGCTCTTTTTTCGTCTCTTTCCTATTGTCTGTGATTGTATTGAATACGAACATTTTCTCTGTGAGTGGAATTTGTGTAGTCTGATGCAATTTCATCCTCTCAGTATCTTTGGAAAGAAAGAATGGTATGACTGGATATTGGGAATATAAGTGAGTCTGAGTAGTGTATTGCAATTGGATTTCGGTAGGCTACTTGTAAAGAATAACATACTAACATATCGAGAAATATTATGACCAAGAATAATAATGTCAAGACTATCCATCTGTGAGTATGTGAAAATGTCTCAGCCGGTGGCAGACTGAATAAAGATGATGTAGTGACCACCTTCCAAGTAAATGAGCAAAGTGCCAATTGTACTTATTTCCAAAAGTGGCTGAATATGATCAAAATTAGGACATCTGAAAATACTTTTTGTTTCGAGTCTGTACTCTCTAATTTGCCAAAGTTTCAGGGCTGAAATCACTTTACAAAGCACTTCTTCTGGCCACTGGTGTTCTTTCTTTCTTTCTTTCTTTCTTTTTCTTTTTTTCTTTCTTTTTTCTTTCTTTCTTTCTTTTTCTTTCTTTCTTTCTTTCTTTCTTTCTTTCTTCTTCTTCTTCTTTCTCTTTCTTTTTCTTTTTCTTTCTTCTTTTTCTTCCTTTTCTTTCTTTTTTCTTTTTCTGTCTTTTGTTTTATTCTTTTCTTTTTGTTTTCTTCCTTTCTGTCTCTTTCTTTTAGTCTGTCTTTCTTTTTGTCTCTTTTCTTTCTTTCTTTCTTTCTTTCTCTTTCTTTCTTTCTTCTCTCTCTCTCTCTCTCTCTCTCTCTCTCTCTTCCTTCCTTTTTCTTTTCTTTCCTATTATCTCTAAATGTGTTGCATGGAATGTTTTCTGTCTGAGTGGATTTGGGTAGTTTAATGCAATTTGATCCTCTCAGTCATATTGACAGAATTATACGACTGGATGATGGGAACATAAATGAATCTGATCAGTGTAATTCAATTTGATTCTGGCACTGTGCTTGTACGAGATAACATACTGGAATGCTGACAACGTAATGAAAAAAATTGTCAATACAGGCTGTGTCATTATGTCAAAATGTCAAAGCTGGCTACAGACTACAGACAGAAAATTTAGTGGCCTTCTACTCCTAAAGCTACTCTAAGAACCAATTTCTGACCTGCTACAGAGCCTCAGACATTGGCTGTCACGAGAAAGCGATGGAGAAATGAACAAGTCACACTGTAACATGTATCCTTCAATTGT
>CM060311.1:90698731-90706231 GCA_030674185.1 Monoplex corrugatus | reverse complement strand
CAGTCTCTGTACTATGACCAGAGCGATAGGCAGATTGCAAAGGATAGAGAAGGCTGTTGCAATCCAGGTGTTCCTGGAGTTGGAGAAGTGCGATCTTTTCAATAATCTTAGAAAGAAAGGACAGATTGGAAACAGGACGGTAGTTTTTTCAGGTATTCAGGATCAAGGGAGGGTTTCTTTAGAAGAGGTTGAACAATAGCTGTCTTGAGAATAGAAGGAAAACATCCAGAAGTGAGAGAGTCATTTACAATGACAGTGATGTAGGGAAGCAAATCGTGAATCAATTGGGATAAAAGAACAGATGGAAGGGGATCAAGTGCACATGTCTTTATGGTAGTTTTATGAATAACTTCACTGACAACAGCTTCAGTCACAGGCTTAAATTCATTAAACAGGTTTCCAGTGAAAGAGTCATAGGGAACATCTGGTAACATTGCTGACTGAGAGTCGAGGCTTGAACGAAGATCTTCAATTTTGTTACTAAAAAAGTCACAAAATTTCTGTGGTAGATTAGAGGGATAGACAGGCGAAGGAAGTGGGGATGATTTTATTCTCCCCATGAATGCATTGGTGACCTTGAACAGTTGTTTTGTTGTAGTACATGCAGTGATTTTTGAATTATAATATGCTGACTTGGCTTGTTGTACTAAGGTATTTACTAAATTGTTAGCAGCACGCATTATCTGTTTGTGAATTTCTAGTCCACTTTTAAGCCATTGTCTCTCAGCCCTTCGTCTTGCACGCTTAGCATCCAGTACTTGTTCTCCAGCAGCTGGAAACCAGGGCGACGGTGGTCGGGTGGAGATTTTCCGTCGAAGAACAGGAGCATGGCGATCCATGACGTATTGAAGAAGGCTGTTGAACAGCCCGGCAGATAGGGCAGGAGCCGACTGAAGAGCGGCCAGCACATCCGATCTAAAAGCCACAAAGTCGATGGATGCCAAGTCACGCTTCTCAATGTAGCGGGGAGGCTTAGAGGGAACAGGGAGGTTCAGCATGGCTAGAACAGGGTAGTGGTCCGAAGTCAGGGACAGGCTGGTCGAGACAGACTCAACCAGTTCTCCTTCAGGGTGAATGATCCAGTCGAGGATATGGCCAGACTTGTGGGTAGGGGAGGTGACAGCCTGGGATAGATTGAAGGATTCAAGAAGATCCATGAGACGCGATGGCAAAGGCAGCAGAAAGGAGCTCAAGCTGGATCTGGGCAAGGAGGAACCAAAGTGAACTTCATAAGGATTAAATTCCCTACATATGATGTGTGCCCCGTTAGCACATTGGTAAAACCGCGCAGAATCGCCCAGGTTCGCTCCCCGGCGTGGGACCAAAAAAAAAAAAAAATAGACAACAGCAGAAGGGCATCCAGGAGTCATGACCTGGATGTGGCCCGGCCCCCCGAGAGTGTAAGGAGTTCAGGGCCGAAACACTTGTCTGAAGGGGGTTACTTCTCTGAAGACCTTCTGTTGTCTAGCTCTCCCTAGAGTTTCTTTCTACCTCTGATGATGACGACGATGACGACGATGATGATGACGACGATGACGACGATGATGATGATGATGATGACGACGACGACGATGACGATGATAATCATAATGCTACTGACTTCCATCTAGTGCGTGACAAGGCTGTACCCTACGCTTGTTAACGTCATAATATCTCGGCGTCAACTAGGCCCGAGAGATAGAGACACCTGCCGGTGTTGGTAAGGAGATTTGAAGAAAACATTCAATCTCCGTGAAGAGGATGAGGCTTCACTGTGTGGTCCCAGTCTTCCCAATGATTGCATAACAGACTCAACTTTGGATAAGAGACAAAAGGCCTGAAAAAAAATCTTTTGAATATGATAAAAATAGAAAGCAGAAATAAAGGACTAGAACTAAATAGCAAGAAAACTGAAGTCATGGTAATCAGTAAAAAAAAAAAAAGAAATGTCCCCCCCCCCCCCCCACATGTAAAATGACAGAAAAAAACAACACAACTTTGAGACAAATATATGGGAACAGTTATCTCACCAGACGGCAGATGCACGTTAGAAATACCCAGGAGAATTGGCCAAGCTAAAACAGCATTCAAATGCGTGGCAACAAATGGTTATTGCCTATCAATTAACACCAGGAAGAGAGTTCTCTATTGTTATATAGAACCAATACTGGTGTACGGATGGAAAGCGCGGATAAATCAACAGCAAAGTCACGACAAGTTTGTGGCAGCTGAAATGTGGTTTCTAAGAAGAATGTGTTAAGAGTTTCATAGATCGGGAATAACATTCAAGAGACAGTTTTGAAAGAAACAAACACGAAAAGAACTTTACCGAAGAAGATTAGGAAAAGACATCACATTTATAGAGCATTTTAAGAAAAAAAGGGGAATTTGAGCACCTAGTCACAACAGGAAAGCTGGAGAGAAAAAGAGCACAAGGTAGACCCAAGGAGAAAATATTGGATGGTTTTGCAGAGTTGATGAAGGCGGAAAGTGTGGGAGATATACTTTCAGTTACAAAATATAGATTCGTATGGAGGGCCATGATCGCCAACGCCATGGGGCAAGGCATATGATGACGATGATGATGATGGTTGGTGATGATGATGGCGATGACGAGGATGATGATGACGATGACGATGACGATGATGATGATGACGACGACGAGACGACGACGATGATGATGATGATGATGATGTTGATGAGAATCAAACTGACAGTCTTCCAGTAGGTAATTCTTTGCACTCTCCATTGCAATGTGGCAATTGGTGTTTGTTATATGGGTCGTTTCTTTATTGAAGTGTTGGTTCTCATTCCATTCCCAACCCCATCTTCCTTTCTCTGTAATAACCGTGTGTGTGTGTGTGTGCGTGCGTGTGTGCGTGCGTGCGAGCGCGAGCGCGCGCGCGCTTGTGTGTGTGTGTGTGTTTATTCAAGTCTTTCTCTTGGCAGCCCTACAAAATGTACTGATTCACTTAATATTTCTATTTGATTATTAAAACTGTTTTCTCTTTTTCATTTTACTCTGTTCTGAACATATTATACCTTTCTTTTAGCAAACAAACATTTATCCTTGTTATAAAGCACAACTGGAGGAGAGAGAAAAAATATATCACGAGAATATGTATAACAAATATCCACAGAGAGAGAGACAGAGAGAGAGAGAGACAGAGAGAGAGAGAGACAGACAGAGAGAGACAGAGAGAGAGAGAGAGACAGATAGACAGAGAGACAGAGAGACAAGAGACAGAAGACAGAGAGACACAGAGAGACACAGAGAGAGACAGAGAGACAGACAGACAGAGAGACAGAGAGGAGGACAGAAGAGAAGAGACAGAGACAGACAGACAGACAGACGGAGAGACAGAGACAGAGAGAGAAAAAGAGAGAGAGACAGAGACAGAGATAGAAAGACAGAGACAGAAAAACAGAGAGACAGAGAGAATCGAACATAATTATATGGACGATACAAATCGCCTACATCATTTTCTGTCTATCCTACGCATGAAATTACACAGACACAGTCTTACGCTCAGAAAATCTATATCCAACGGCTGAAATCATAATTAAAGTTTCATATTCTTCTCGTGAATGTTTTCAGATGGTTGTCCTACGAAAACCCCTGAAGTCTATGATCGCCTAGGGCCGTTTTCCAAGGGGAATTGGATTTCAATGGTGACATTTCCTGGTTCCTACATCTACAGCTTCTTTGATGTTTGTCTGTGTGGGGTTTAAACGGTACAGTGGTGACGTCATAGACACTGAGCGTCCATCGTCTTCCCACACCCTGGAGGCCCATGAAAGGTCGGTTCTGTTTGTGATCTTGTCTTCTGTGATAATCTGTTTATATCTGTTTGTCTGTCTGTTTGTCTATCCATCTGTGTAGTCGTTATCTATGTATCTATGTATTTATGTATCTATCTATCTGTCTCTCTATATCTATCTTATTGTCTATCTGTCTCTGTCTATCTATCTATCTATCTATCTATCTATCTATCTATCTATCTTATCTATCTATCTATACATCTGTCTATCTATTTATCTCTCTACCTACCTGTCTCTACCTACCTACCATCTATTTTTATCTATCTATATTATATGTCTGTCTGCCTATCTATCTATCTATCTATCTATATCATGTCTATTCTCTGTCTGTCTTTCTGTCTATCTCTCTGTATATATGCAAATGCATATATGTATATATATATAATTATATATATATATATATTAATATATATATATATATATATAATGCATATCTATATTTATCTCTATCTCTCTCTCTCTCTCTCTCTCTATCATATATATCTTATCTTATATATATTATATATATATATATATATTATTATCTATTCTTCTATCTATTATCTATATTAATATATCTATCTATCTATTATCTGTCATTACTTCTATCTATCTATCTATCTATCTATCTATCTATTTGTCTGTCTATCTATCTATCTATCTATCTATCTATATGTTCGTGTGCATGTATGTGCGTGTGTGTGTGTGTGAATATGGGCTTTTATGTGTTTGTGTATGCATCCATGCCTCGCGTGATTGTATGCGATGCATTAACTGAGATGAATTCTGCAATGTAAATGTGATCATGCCATTTTAAGGTCGTTCTGTCCTAAGGAAAGAACGGGTCGTAATTAAAAAAAAAAGCAATCCGTGCTCTTGTAGGGTATCTTTTCTAGAATGAATGTACACACACACACACACACACACACACACACACACACACACACACACACACACACACACACACACACACACACACACACACACACACACACACACACCACACACCACAACACACACACACACACACACACACGCACGCCACCACACACACACACACCACACACGCACGCACACGCACAGCACACACACACACACACACACACACACACACACACACAGAGGCGTGTATATGTATATATGTATATATATATGTATATGCATACATATGTATGTATGTATATATATTTCAGCGGTACCCCCAAGTCGAATGCATTCCAAGTCGAATTTTCCAATGTCGAACGAAAATTTCGGCAAAATTTTGCCTCCCATGGGAACGTTTACGCTGAAATTGAGGAAAAGGAAACAGACCAAAAGCAACATCAAATAAACCTAGACTCTTAAAGACAGATGAAATGATACGTCAAAAATGTAATGTACATTTCAAAACAAATTCAGTGCTCTGGAAGACGTTGGTGACAGTGAGGAACAATGGGCAAAGTTGAGAAGTTCGATAAATGAAGCTTGTGAAGAAATCCCTAAGGCAGATAGAAAAGCAAAAAAGAGCTGGGTGGCTAATGAAATTTTGGGCTTGATGGAGTAAAGGAGGAGGGCAAGAGAGAAACGAGGAGATATACAGAAAGAAAAACAAAGAAATCAGGTATAGGTGCAATGAAGCTAAGGAAGCTTGGCTGAACACAAAATGCAAAGAGATAGAAGAACGACACAAAATGGATCCTCAGGGTATGTACAGACGAACTGAAGAAATTGCTCCACAGGAAAAATACATGCACATGGTTGCTTAAAATCGAAAGATGGCACGCTTATCATGGAAAAAGACAAAATACTGGACATATGGGAAGAGTATATTAAAGACCTTTTTGAGGATGACAGAAACGAAGAACACATTATAAAAAGGAACTTTGAAGGACCACCCATAATGAAAGATGAAGTTAGGGCGGCACTGAAAAAGCTGAAATCAGGAAAAGCCCCAGGACCAGACAACATTACTACAGAGATGATTGAAGCCCTGGAGGAATTTGGCATAAAAAATAACAGTTCTCCTAAATTAAAGTTTTGACACTGGAAAAATCCCCAAGGAAATGTCAAAATCAATTTTCATTGCACTTCCAAAGAAGGCAGGGGCTATAGAATGCGAACTCCATCGCACAATCAGTTTGATGAATCATGTAACAAAAATCCTGTTAAGAATAATCATGAGGACAAGGAATAGAATCGAAAGAGAAATAGCAGAAGAACAGTGTGGATTTGTTGAGGGGAAAGGAACTATTAATGCCATATACATCCTAAGAACTATCATAGAGAGGTCAATTGAGATGAATAAGGATTTGTATTTATGCTTTGTTGACTATACCAAGGCTTTCGATCGGGTACGACATGAAGAATTGATCAACCAACTGGAGAGACTCAATGTTGATAGAAAAGATCTACGAATAATAAGGAATATGTACTGGGAACAAACAGCTGCAATGAGAATAAAAAAACGATATAAGCTCTTTCCAAAACATCAAAAGAGGAGTCAGACAGGGTTGTGTTTTGTCACCAGATATGTTTTCACTATATAGCGAAAACATCATGAGAAACCTAGACGAATACTCCAGATTAAAGGTTGGAGGGAAAATGATAAACAACATTCGGTACGCAGATGACACCGTGCTAATCGCAGAAAATGAAAGGGACCTACAAAACCTTGTGAATATATTAGAAAAAGAAAGCAAAGGTAAAGGGTTGGAACTAAACAGCAGGAAGACTGAAGTCATGGTGATCAGTAAAAAACATGAAATCCTCTCATGCAAAATAACAGCAAATGGCACAACCTTGACACAGGTTAATAAGTTCAAATAACTGGGAACGGTCATTTCATCAGACGGCAGATGCACATCGGAAATAGCCGGCAGAATCGGCCATGCCAAAACAGCATTCAAGAAGATGAAAAGCATTCTTACAAACAAATGCCTATCAATTAACATCAGAAAGAGAGTCACTGAATATTATATAGAACCAATACTGTTGTACGGATGCGAGGCGTGGACAGTCAGCAAGCACAGCCAGAGCAAGATTGAGGCAGCCGAGATGTGGTTTCTGAGAAGAATGTTTAGAGTTCCATGGACAGCAAAGAAAACAAACGGGACAGTCTTGATGGAGGCAGACACAAATAGATCACTCATAAGGAAGATTAGGAAAAAGACAAGCAACATCTATAGGCCAGTTTATGAGGAAGGGGGATTTGGAGCACCTGGTCACAACGGGAAAGCTGTAGGGAAAGAGAGCACCAAGTAGACCCAGAGAGAGAATGCTGGACGGACTTGCAGAGTGGCTGGGGATGAGGAGTGTGGGGGAAATGCTGGGGGCAACGAGAGATAGAGATGGTTGGAGGTCCATGGTCGCCAACGCCATGCGGCAGGGCACCTGATGATGATGATGATGTCGAATCTCACTCCCATCTCGAACGCCTGGCAACAAAACCAGGACCTGAGGCGCGCGCTGCCTTTCCCAGTCCCGCTCATTCCCCCGTGCCGTGCACATCATCCTCTGTTGTTGCTGACATTTGTTTGCATTTCTTCTTCAAATTAGCCCTCATTATGGCTCCCAAGAATGTGCAAAGTATTAGTATTTAAGTCTATTTCTGCTTTATTTAAGTATATTTAAGTTATCTGCTTGCCATTGTACTTATATTGCAGTTATCTGGCCACAGGGCACAATAGAAACCCATAAAAATGTGAAATAGATATGGGGATTTTGGGGCCTGGAACGAATTAA
>CM060311.1:90683731-90691231 GCA_030674185.1 Monoplex corrugatus | reverse complement strand
TAGACCCAGGGAGAAAATACTGGACGGAGTTGCAGGTTGGCTGAGGGCAGAGACGGTGGAAGATATGCTTGCGGCAACAAGGGATAGATACATTGGAGGACCATGATCGCCAACACCATGCGGCAGGGCACTTGATTGTTGATGACATCTAGTGGAGAGAGGCGAAACATCACAGTCCTCTCCGTGATTCGAACCCAGGTTTGTTGTGCCCCAGATTGTTGCTTTAACTCCAAAGCCACATAATTCACATGGTGGCGCTGTGGTTTTAGTTTAACCCTTTGACTCCCGCACCCTATCCACCAACATGCAAAAAACGTAACCCTTTGACCTCCTTACCCTGCAGGAAGCTGGTGGATAGGGTGAGAGAGTCAAATGGTTAAATTCTTGCTTTTCTAGCATGGTTGACAACGCAGGATGCTGGTTCACGGAGTGTGGGAGTCAAAGAGTTATTATTTTTTAAAGATGGCGCTTGTGTAAGATAGGAAAATGCCCATAGGCTAGGTAGGATCTCAGGACCTGGCCAGCTCACGGATATATATGAGCAGGCTTAAACTAAGGCTTGTGCCATGATAATTCTTTGGACCTTCTCCGTTACATGGTGCCTGTGACGTTAGTACGTATGGAATTCAGTCCGAGAGCAGAAATGTCATCTTAAGACACTGAAACTGAAACTGAAGATGGTGTTGCAGCACCTGGAACACTGAAAACATTCCATATGCGCTGACACCATAGATGCCATGTGATGGAAAGGAATTCAAAATCACCACGGCTAAACGTCAAGATATCTGCGCATTAATTCAATGCACTAAAAGGTCTCATGGTTCTGTCCAGTTGAAGGTTTCTGCATATTATTTCCTGTCCTTACACACCCATGTTGTATAAAATCACTTGAATAGACATTAAACCAGAGACTACTACCACTATGCTAATGGTTGTGGGTTCGAATCCCGGGTTGTGCTACATTAAAACTGGCCTTCTCACTGTCCCATCTTAACACCATTGTAGTTCTGGTGGTGTCAGTAAAGGATTAGGTAAGTCCCAATATCCTCCATCTGATGCGGATATCTTGATTTCTGAGAAGATGTTTTTACCTTTGGTTGTTCAAAAGGCGTACCTATATGCTGCATATAAAATGTATCCAAATGTGTTTAGTGTATGCTCAAGTTGCGCTTCTCGCTATCAGTGTGTTTAGTGGGTAATTTCTTTATCCAGACTCAACCATTCTTCTTCTGCACCATCGTGCTGTAAGTTGAGTTTCTGGTCTGGCGTTTAGCGTAAGAAACTGTACAAAGTCTTCGTAGGACCATCGGCATGGAAGTCCTTGGCACTGTGGTTTGATTCCTGGCCTTGGCTTTCCTGCATTGTATCTAGTGCGCAGAGTCTTTACACAAACCGTTTGTCACCCTGTGGATTATAGTGTCGTGCTTAGTAACAAAAAAATCTCCTTTCACAGACACAAAGGAATACCATTTGTTGTCATATTCTGTTGTAGATTTCCTGTCGTGGTCGAGTTGGCGCCGGTGGATTCATAAGTGTCTCCCCTTTTTATGGCCCCTGAAAGCATCTTTTGTTCATGAAACTGAAGGAAAGTCGAAGAAAGGCAAGATGGGGAGCCAGACGATAGAGCCTGTACCTTATCCTTTCCCAACGTCATCCGGTCTGTCCAGACTGTTCACAGAAGTCGATGTAAAGTAGCAATGATTAGCTCTTAGACAGGTCTGGTGAGACGTGTTGCTATTGTTGTTACTGTCCTTGAGTAATAAAGTGTTTTTATGTTCCATGCTGCCTCTTTCTCTTTTCTCTGCTGCTACAAGGCAGCTAAGCCTGCTCTAACTCTCTTGTAGATGAGGACTAGCTACCTGTGTCAACTCTTTTTGAAAATGCAGTACCCAGCATTTTTTTCTTCTTTTAACTTTCCTTTTTTTTTGTTTGACGCGCCAGCATAGTGGAAATACAGATTGGCATCTGTAGTATATTGTACATAAAAATTTCAAGAAAACAGACATAAGATACGAATCTGATTTACTTATTTCTGTTATTTTGTGTGACGGGGATGATTTCAAATTTTGAAAATTATTAATTTCAACAAAGCAAATATTTGTAAGATAGGAATCTGATATAATTATTTCTGTTATTTTCTAATGACGGTGATGATTGTGAATTTTATCCATTAATAACTTCAAGAAAACACATAAGATACAAATCTGATTAACATGTTTCTGCTATTTTCTAGTGACGGCGATGTTTTTTTAATTTTATCCATTAATAATTTCAAGAAAACAGAAATGAGATACGAATCTGATTTAATTATTTCTGCTATTTTCTAATGACGGCGATGATTTTGAATTTTATCCATTAATAACTTCAAGAAAACACGTGATAAGATACAAATCTGATTTATTCATTTCTGCTATTTTCTAGTAACAGCGATCATTTGTAATTTATCCATTGAGAATTTCAAGAAAACAGACACTATAAGATGAGACTATGATTTACATGTTTCTGCTATTTTCTAGTGACGGCGACCACTTTGAATTTTCTCCATTACTCGGCATATGTGGTGTCAGTGTATATGAACTTTATTGGAACATCTAGACGCTGTTTTTGAAAACTCAAAACTGAAACCGGTGAAAGAAGGGGTGTTGAAGATTCTCCATGAAGTGGTTCAGCCGTTTGAACACTTTAGTAGAGTTGGCGATGGTGGGGGCGTGGGAGAACATGCAGGGCAGGGAGGACGGCTGTGTGGGTGGAACAAAGGAACTGCCTTTTTGCAATTTGTCACACCAACTGAGACGTTTTCAGACCATGACACATGGCCAGCATCGACGTTCCTTTTGTCTGGCTCGACTGTTAGTTCTATTCCTGGTGTAATATGTTTTCTCCCCAAACAGACTGCCAGGATCCAAGTGCATTAGATTCTCCAAATCCACTTTGCGAGAACAAATTCAATTCCAACACAGCAGGAGAAAACTGGGAGGGAAAAATGGACGTCAACTCGAATGATGATAAACAGAACGTTGTTTTGTTAAATTATGGATCAGTCGACACTTTTTGTGTTTTGTCTGGGAGGTAATTAGCTGGAAGTAATCGAGGAGAAAGTGTGGCATAGTTTCCAGGCTGGAGGCAATTGTGAAAGTGTGTTTGTTCCTTCTGCTGTCAGCATTATCGCCCTTCTTCTTTTCGTTTCACGAAGGATTCATTGGTTCGGTTATGATGAGTGGCCGCTTGTTTGAATTACGTTTGATGGTTATTTTTGCCTGTTTCTGTTTTGTTTTGTATTTCTTTGTTTCTTTCTTTCGTTCATTTCTGAATGAATGAATGAATGAATGAATGTTTATTTGATGTCTGTTCACAATAGTGATTTTAGACACACACGCACGCACACACATATACACACAAAGGGGAAAAAAAGGTGGGGTGGAGGATGAGTATGGGGAAGGGTAATAGAAGTTTGAATGTAAGAAGGGGAACACGTGCAATTAATAATTCAGAACAATGAATTAACAGTGTCGAATAATAACATACAACAATTAATTAACTCTTCATAACAATCTGCCAACAGGGGATCTGAGAATCAGCTGGACTAACAAGATAATATCATTATTTTTGTTGTAAAGAATATCTCTAGCGTCAGTACATGAAAAATCAAGATTGTTATTTATATATGTCGTAAGTAAAATAGGACATTGAAAGAGCAGATAGTGGACTAATAATGGTTTTGAATAAATACATACACTCTGCGTATATTTCGTTTTCCAAGAGTTAAACCCTAGTTTGTATATCAAGGACGCTAGCTGTCTGTGGCAGTAAGGTATCAGGCCATGGTTCATGTCATTTGCTTCGTTTTCTTCCCTTTTTTTCTCTTTTGTTTGTATGCATTCTTTGGGGTTTTTTCCTTCTTTTGTTTTGTTTTCTTTTTATTCTTTTTTTTCCTTAATTTGTTCTGTCCATTATTTCTTTCCTGTCTGCTTTCCCTACTTGCTTGTCCTTTTTTTTTTCTTTTCTTTCAATCTTTTTGTCTTTCTTTTCTTTCTTTTTTGTGTCTATTTCACTTTCGTTCTTTTATTTCATTTCCTGGTTTTCTTTTCTATTTAGTTTTCATTTTTCCTTCTTTCTGATTTGTACTTCTTTTCATTTCTTCTTTTCTTTCTGTATTTTCGTTCTTTTCATTCTTTCTTTCTGATAACTGCTGGCAGATTTGGGTGGAGCAGTCATGGGATTGTCGGAGTGTGATAAATCTACCTTGAGCAAACTACAAACTCTGAACTCAATGAAAATGTCTATGAAAGCTGTCAACTTGACAAAACAGTTCTTCTACTAGTGGCAGTCCACATTTCAAGTTATGATATATTAGCTCTATGGCTCTATCAAAAGAACCTGTCAGCCCCAGTAAATGACAGTTAATGACAATCACAAATTTCAGTATCTTGAAAAAGAATCAATACTCTAATCATTTTGAATCCCCAGACACTGAGATGAGGAGACTGGTTTCAGTGAACTATGAAACTGTTACGTCTGCAGTGCCAGAGTTCCAGCCCCATCGGGGACTGACGGTTTTCTTTTTAATTAACCATTTCATGGACACGGTGCTGTCCTTTCTCTCGGTCTGCTATGGCTTCTGTGTGGTCTGTTTTGGTGATGGGTAAATGATGGGTTAGCTATACATAAGTACAGAAGCTGATTGTTGAATACGTGAACAGCTGAGCTTTCATGTCAACACCGAACGCAATTATTGCTGTGTGTGTGTGTGTGTGTGTGTGTGTGTGTGTGTGTGTGTGTGTGTGTGTGTGTGTGTGTGTGTGTGTGTGTGTGTGTGTGTGTGTGTGTGTGTGTTTGTGTGGGTGTATGTGTGTGTGTGGTGCTGTACACGAGTGTGTTTGGACGGTTTTAATTGATTCTATTGAACCAGTTCTGTAACAGTCTGTAATTATTTTCCTGTCTCTGTCTGCCTTTCTCTCTCTCTCTCTCCTCTCTCTCTCTCTCTCTCTCTCTCTCTCTCTCTATCTATCTCTCTCTCTCTTTCTCTCCTCTCTCTTCTCTCTGTCTTTCTTTCTCTCTATCTCTGTCTCTCTATATCCCCTCTCTCTCTCTTCTCTCTCTCATCTCTCTCCTTCTCTCTCTTCTCTCTTCTCTCTCTCTCTCTCTCTCTCTCTCTCATGGCGAGCCCCAGTAGCTCAGTTGGTTTGAGCGTCGGATTCACATGCTAATGGTTGTGGTTCGAATCCAGCGGTGCGCTATATCAAACTGGCCTTTTCACTGCTCCATCTTAACATCATTGTTGTTCTGGTGGTGTTACTATAGAATTAGATAAGTCCTCATTCCCCCACTTCCCTGGGATGGTTATCTCCGTCGGCCATATCACCTGAGGTGGGTGTCGACGTAAAAACTGAACCAAATTAATCAATCAATTAAATCTATCTCTCTCTCTCTCTCTCTCCTCTCTCTCTCTCTCTCTCTCTCTCTCTTTTTCTCTCCCTCTCTCTGACTCTCTCTGTGAGTGTCTTTCTGTCTGTCTCTTTTTCTGTCTCCATTTCTCTATCTCTTTTTCTTTCTCTGCCTCTGTTGTCTGTCTGTCTGTATGGTCTTTGTCTGTCTCTGTCTCTATCAATGTCTCTCTGTTTCTCAGTCTGTATGTCTCTCTGTCTGTCTCGCTCGCTCCTTCGCTCGCTCTCTCTGCCCACACGTACACCAACACACACACACCACCACACACACCACACACACAACACACACACACACACACCACACACACACACACACACACACACACACACATCGCCCACCCACCCCCAAACCCCACACACACAACACACACACAACACCGATCCCCCCCCCCCCCCCACACACAACACACACAACAGACGAAACGTTTCCGTTTTCCTGAGTCTGCAGAAAGACAGGGACAACGAAAAGGACAACAATGCAGCAAACGATCATGAAGAAACTCCGCATCAGCCGTAACTGAGTCAACGCCCATATGAACAACAAGTTCGAATTGAAGCCATCACCAACCTTTCCCTGCAGTCATGAAGACCAGACAGATGAACACATATGTGACCTCCCACCACGAAATCAGTCATAACTCGCAGTCAGTCGAACAGCACCAGGAGCTGAAAAGGTGACTGAGGGTCTATCTGGGGTGTTTTGATTTTTTTCAAAATTGATTTATGTGTTGTTAATTAATTTGATTCGGTATTCTAATGCACTGATCGCAGCAGAAAGACGCAATTTCCTACCAAAAGTACCTATTTTTGTCTCTTTATTATGAACCGTAACCAGTACAGTACCCGCACGTGTAATATACTGATGGAAAGCTCTTTGGTGCATCTTTCAGATAACGACAGTGAAAATTAGAAACAAACTGGGTCAAAGCCACCAAATAAAAGAAATTTAAGGAAAATGTGTAGGAGAGCACACAACAACTTTAGAGGCCGTTTTCTCAAAATGGCCGTCATACAACTTAATGACTTTAAACATACATAACTTCTACATTGTTTTGAGTATAAGCTTTATTCAAGTAGGGCCTACCAAAATAATCAGCAGAATGTACACTTTCCAGTGATATGTATATCTCAAAATGCCCAAAATGCTAGTTAAGACTGATTTCGTGGTGGGAGCCATATCAGGGTTAACACCACGTTTAAAACGAAACAAAAAAGACAACCGTAAAAAAAAAGAGCAAGCTCACCATTACGCTTTTAATCCTTTGACACCCGCACCCTGTCTACCAGCATTCTGCATTGTCAACTAGGGTAGAAAAGCAAAAAAACTTAACCCTTTGACTCCCATAGCACGCCCAACGATCCCACAACGATATAGTTTTGAAGGAACTGATAGGGATTCAAACCCACAACCTTCCAGTCGCTAGTCCGTTGCGCTTACCACTACACTACGGCGACTGGTAACAGTACCGGTTCTATATAACATTCAAGACTGCTGCCCAAGGCCAGTTAAAAGAGAACAACTGATGAGGAATGGGAGAACTCTTGTTCACAGAGGCACAGGGACCCGAAGCCAGTAGCAGTTCGAGAGAAAGTTTTCTTTCAGAACCTAGACAACAAGCGAATGCTTACATGTATTTTAGTGGAGGGCATGAAGAAGAGACGAGCAGTGCAGTTCTGTGCTTGTTCAAAAAAAAAAAAATCATCACATTCGGACAATTCCATATGTGCTCCACCTAGATCTGCCAGCTGTTATCTGGAAAACTCCCTGAGCTTCCACGAAACCTATGCATTAGCAATGCCTTGAAATAGGGAGAGAGAGAGAGAGAGAGAGAGAGAGAGAGAGAGAGAGAGAGAGAGAGAGAGAGAGAGAGAGAGAGAGAGACAGAGAGACAGAGAGACAGAGAGACAGAGACAGAGACAGAGACAGAGACAGACAGAGACAGAGAGAGAGAGAGTGTGATAGAGACAGACAGACAGAGACAGAGAGACAGAGACAGAGAGAGACAGGGAGATAGACAGAGAGACAGAGAGACAGAGAGAAACAGAGAGAGACTGA
>CM060311.1:90671231-90678731 GCA_030674185.1 Monoplex corrugatus | reverse complement strand
ACTTAAGTAAGCATTCAGATAAGAAAAACAAAAATGACTTAGTACTTAATCTGATTACCTATGAAGGAAATAACTGGGCTCTCCGTTACCACCAACTGCTGACCTTGTATAGTTGTTGCTTTTGTGAGAGTGTTTGGACAAACTGTGCAGCCTGGATCTTAATTTAAACAAACACTTTCACGATCAGTTTCCAAAGAATATGTATGCATCTCTGTCTGTCTGTCTGTCTGTCTGTCTCGGTTTATGTGCATGTGTGTGTGTGTGTGGTGTGTGTATGTGTGTGTGTGTGTGTGTGTGTGTGTGTGTGTGTGTGTGTGTGTTGTGTGTGTGTGTGTTGTGTGTTTGTCTCTGTTGACAGTACATATCTGAACGACTGCATGACAGTGAAGAAGAAAAACAAGTGATGTAGTCTACAAGCCACCAGGAGACATAAAACAGCAGACATTTGTTGGTTTAGAAGTTCCATCCAAACACAGCTGAGACAGTTTACATTATTGAAAAGTTTTAAACTGTCTAATATATTACAATACATTATCAATTATTGTTGACTGCACGAGATTCTGTTGTTTTTGTTGTTATTGTTGTTGTTGGTGTCGTAGTCGTCGTTGTTGTTGTTTTAATTGTATGTCTGGTGAATTGGCCATTTTCCACCAAGTGCCTTGTTCCAGTTATATCTTACAGGGTTTTGTGTTTTGTCTGTATTGATTGTATTGATTTGCTCTTTGGATGCTACACGTCTCCACTGGAGATGCGCTGTTTTTTTTCATTCTTTTTTTTCAGACTGCTTCAATAACTCTCGTCTGTTGAGCTGTCTTCTTCAATTGTCTGCTTGTCCTCAGACTGTCAGTTTTACGTCACATACGGTGGCCCAGCCAGTCTGACGTAGCTGTCCATTACGTCGTCACAGGATCCTGGCATCCACTGACGCCTGAGGGCTTTGTGTGTGGATAAGAGCAGAGAGGTTCTCCATTAATCCCATCTCGTGTTCACATCGGCAGGAACTCACTAGTTCCAGACACAGACGGTCGTGTAGATGCCAGGGGCTCTAACTCGGTTTAGCACCATCGTCGCTGAGTGAGGCTTCTACCTCGCCACTTTTCTCACGATCACTCTTATGATCTCCCCTTGCGAGCGTTGAATAAGCTCCCCCTTGCTCCACTCTCCTTCCACTAACCGGCTGGAGTTATATTTCCTTCTTCAAAATTGAGTTTTCTTCAACTAGATGAGCATCAGAATTTTACCACTTGTCTGTTAAAAAAAGGGAATACATTTTTTTTTGCAGTATTCTTCCCATTCAAACATGTGAGGACCACACACGTGATCCGTTTGGCCCCTATGGTTAGGTGGTTAGGATACCATGTGGAAAACGCTAGGGACGTGGGTTCGGTAACCATCAAGGAGGTCACAGTTGTGTACATAGTGGGCCCTGTTGTTTAGACAGAGCCATAGACTTAAGATCTGATGTCTGGAGTTCAACCGCAGACCACAACATAAACAGTGACCTTTCTTTATGCTTCAGACTTTCTTATGGTGCCAAGGTAGTGTTTCATAGACTCATCCATCCCGTCTTTTCATTTCATTATCTCACCAGTACAGGAATCTACGTAACTTGAAGAGTTTGCCAAAACATTACTGGCAGATATGAATGCAGGGCGTACATAAAGATCCAATTAAGATAAACTCTTTCTGAAAAAAAAACAAAAAAGAAAAAAACAAACCAAAACAAAACAAATAAAATAAAATTCCGTTCAAACTCCAAAATTAAATTCATTGATTATCACACTAATAATAGCCAGGGACTGGACCACAGACGTAGGCAGACAATACCTTGAGTCCATTCCTTGTTAGTCCAAGTAGCGCCACAAGTGTGCTTAATGGATGGGGTGTGACAGAGTCCAAAGTCAGTGACTCACTGCCTGCTGTTTATTTAGTGTCTGGAGGCAGCAGGGACATTGCTGACTTTCTAACATCCATAAACGAGGCCAACCGAGGTTCCTATCTATAACTGTCATGTATGAGTACGCCCACATCCATTGGCATTATGTCAATAGTGTAGATTGTTCCTAGTGGTGATGAAGGCGTGAAAGCCAGTATACAGATAATCAATTCCCGGTCACAGAGATCCTACAATGATGATGATGATGATCACCAAGTACCCTGCCACATGGCGTTGGCGATCACGACCCTCCATATGCATTATCCCTGTTGCCGCAGGCACCTCTACCACCCTCTTGTCCTCAGCCACCATGCAAGTTCGTCCAATATTTTTTTCCCTGGGTGTACCTGGTGCTCTCTTTTCTGTTGTGAGTAAGTGCTCTGATTCTGCTTTCCTCATAAAATGGCCTATAAATGTTGCCTGTCTGTTCCTAATCTTCCTTATGAATGATCTTCTTGTGACTGCCTCCATCAACACTGTCTCGTTTGTTTTCTTTGCTGTCCATGGAACTCTCAACATTCTTTTACGATGATAACATCACCGAACTCTAGGTGGTCATGAAGGCACTCTGGGACTGTCGCGATGGGCACGGTTTATGATGACAACAGTAAATGCTCACAGATATTGTATCAGTCATGGCGTTCATCAGATGACCCTCTGGGATAGTGAATCCTCATGAATCAGAAAGTCAACCATTATCAATCGCTTTGCTCGGCTCTTTATGGAATGCCACTGTCTTTAGAGACCAGAACAAAATGTTAATACTGAATCCATTTGGATTTTGTTAAAACAGTTATTGAAAGAGACAAGAGTTCTATTTTCTCTTCAATGCCAAAAGTTCTATTTTCCCTTCAATGCCAGTGTCTATATGTCAATCAGTAATCAGTAACATTAACTGAATATATACAACTGTTGTGTCTTCAGTCAGTCGGTGGCTGTTACGCTTGATGATAGAAGGCTGCCCTATTCACGAGCTGAACAGAAATATTTCCATTTACTGAGGTTGTTTATTCGCTATAATCATACCACACAGGTTGTGGGTACCCTCACAGGGACCTTACTTTTCCTTGCCAGCGCATAGTGTTGATGTGCAGCCTGATGATTCATGCCGTGAGCATTTTAGGTCTTCCCCACAACATGATATCTGTGCCGTCAGTGAAGATGGAATTTATTCCAAGTGCAGATATATTATACACACAAAATGGAGATTAAACAGAGTAATATATGCTGAAACCCCTCTTAAGATGCTGATCAATGTCAATGTGGATTACTGACACATACACTATATATTTAACTCTTCCTGTAAGAGCCCATTTTTTGTGATAAATGAGAGGTAAATGAGTCTAAATCCCAGCTGTTTAAACTTTCTGTTGGGCTCCACAAGGCGCTGTGCTTGACCAGTTCTCTTCACACTCTCCATCTCACCACTTGCCAATGTCATCAGTCAGCGCAACATCAGATATCATTTCTATGCTGATGACTACCAAGATCTACAACAGTGCATCTCCTATAAATGTTTTCAACTCTTCTTTCCAGAACCTCTGAACGTTTTGTTTAGATCCAGAACTGGATGATACAGAATAAGCTACAGTTGAATGGAGATACGACCGAAGCAATGCTCATTGATACAAAAAACAAGCTTTACACCGTAAACATTTGTTCTGTCCAGCTTGGCTACAACACTATTGTACTTTCTGATTCATTCAAAAACTTTGTCGTTGTTCTCATTCCTCAACTGTCAATGCAAAAGTTCATCACCCAAACCTGTCAGTTTTGGTCCTGTCTACTGCGACCGTTTCAGTTTTAATATCAACCAAAGGACATAACTCTTGTGAGTCACGTAGGAATTATATCCCATGTTGTGAAACTTCTCAAATCTAACATAGTTTGCGATACCCATTCAGCTAGCATAGAAGCAGCTACAAAGCACAATAACTGTAAGCTCACAACACTCCTCAGTTTTGTTCTCCATTTCTTTCAACTTCAGCAGCATGTAAACTTGCGACTTCTCTGATCTTGTCTCGTATCGATTATTGTAACGCTCTGCTCTCTGGCTTGCCTTCTTCATCTGTTGCATGCCTCAAGCGTGTTCAGAATTCCGTGGCCCACCCTGCACTTCGTAAACAGACACACAACCATGTCAGTCCCTTGCTTCATGTTCTCCACTGGCTGCCCACTTCTCAAAGAATTGTATACAAATCAATACAATATGCTACATGCATATCAATGGCACTGCTCCTATTTATTTTCGTGACCATCCCTGCCCGACCTGTCCTTTCTGCTTTTGATACTAGTGGTTTATGGTATACAGTATCCTCTATGTAGATATACCACAGTCGGTCGCTGCTCTTTTTCTGTGTCTGGTCCATACAACTGAAACAGTTTTCCCCCGTCTCTTCGACATTTGCAATTTCTGTCTTCCTTGATGTCTAGCTTGAAGACATATATTTTTTCTGCAGCAGTGATTTCCTACACTTTATTTTGCCCCCGCCGCCTCTGTCCTCCCTCTCCCAGTTTGTGTGTGCTTTGTGTCCTGGACAGTTGGTCGTTGTTGGCTGATTGCTTTGGCGAATGACGAGAGTGCGCACCTCGGTTTGATTCAGAACTGGGTGATACAGAATAAGCTACAGTGTGACGACAAAACAGAAGCTATCCTCATTGGCACCCGTCAGAAACTTTCTCAGCTGCCTCCTCTTTCTCTCCCATTATGTAACACATCAGTCCCAATTTCTGATTCAGCTAAAAACCTTGGTGTCTGCATTGACTCTACCCTCTCCATGAACAACTTTGTTTCTCAAACTGCCAGATCCTGCTACTATCATCTCCATCGTATAAGGCTGATCAGGAAGTATCTCTCTGTCGAAACAACTGCAAAACTCGTTTCTCTCCTTCATAATGTCTCGCATTGACTATTGCAATTCACTCCTGTCTGGTCTTCCTGCCTCCACCATTCACATCCTACAGCGCATTCAAAACAATGCTGCACGCCTTGTACTCAAAAAGAAAAAAAGCTGACCACATATCTCCTCTCCTGGCACAACTTCACTGGCTCCCTGTATCAAAGCGCATACAGTACAAACTAGACACCATGTGCTACAAAAGCCTCAATAACGCAGCCCCCGATTACCTGTCAAGCCTACTTGAGATCTATGTTCCCTCACGTACCCTCCGCTCTGCCTCTGATCCTCTGACTTTTCGCTTTCCACGCACTAAGCTCAATACCTATGTCCACGAGCCTTCTCTGTTTCTGGTCCACTCTCCTGGAACAAACTTCCTCTCTCAGTCCGTCAGCAACCTACTTTTGTCTCCTTCAAGTCCGCTCTCAAAACTCACCTTTTCTCCTCCGCATAAAAATCCTAACCTCACTCAACCCCCCCCCCCCCCTCTGCAGCCTGTCTCCGCTCGGAGGGAATCACACGGTTATAATATATAATTGTATATGCTATGCTCTCTATAATTTTCCATTGCTTTTATTCTTGCTTTTATTGCTTTTATTCTTTCTCCCCATTTATAGCCATGCGTGTGTGTGTGGGTGTGTGTGTGTGTGTGTGTGTGTGTGTGTGTGTGTGTGTGTGGTGTGTGTGTGTGTGTTGTGTGTGCGTGCGTGTGTGTGCGTGCGTGCGTGCGTGCTTGCGTGTGTGTCTGCTTCAGCGCTTAGATTTGATTTTATCAAGATTTTGCGCTATATAAATATTGTAATTATCATTTATTAATTATTATTCTTGCATCAAGGTTTGGCGCCTTATGAATATCATTAATATGATCATCATTATTTTCATTATTTCAAGACATGTTTTGCATGGGTAATAATACTTTGACTTGAAAATCACCTTCAAAACGAATTGACTATCGATGACAATCACATGAAATAGCGCGTACACTTCTGTAATGTTTGTAGTAACCGGGAGGTTGTTGTTTAAAATTCTAATCACCTTTCACCATACCACTGTGGATTTTTGATGACTTAGTCAACCCAGTGTTGGTGTGCTAGACTCAGTTCAGAAGACTAGGTTCACACAATCATTAGATTTATACAACTTTTTTTTTTGCTGAGTAAATGCATTTTGCTCAAAGTGTGCACCTATCTAGTCCATGTAATAAATCGTGTTTCAACTCTTCCTAATTCTTTCCGTTCTCAGACACGCACGGCAGTACATAGGTTTACAGACCATCATCCCTTATATTAGATTTTTTTTTTAAGGAAACAGGTATTATATGATAAAACCCGAATTTTTTCATCTCCACCATATCTATGCGACAGTCAATGTCTGACAATCTGTAGAATTGGGGTTGGTCATTAGAGCAGATAAAAGGGACCATTGAGACCACCTGTCTACAGTCTGTGATAATACCAGCCAAGACATTTTCATATCACGACAGACGGCCAGTATCGACCTGCTCTGTGTCTGGCTCTACAGTGCCTTATGTTCCCGCTATCTGAGCATATTATCCTGCCCAAATAGGCTGCCAGAACAAAATTGTATTCGGCTGCCTCATCCCCTTATCACTTATACTTTGGATCAGGATATATTCTTCTCTTTAGATCAACTGCCAGAATCAAACCGTATCAGTATGCTTAAATCAACCGTTGCAGAAAAATTCAGTTTAGGCGCAATCATGGATAATAGAAAAAACAACAACAACAACAAAAAGATGGGATGAAGCGCTACATTAACAACGTTTGCTTTGTGTTTTGTTACGTTTCGTTGTTATTGCACTACTTTCTTTATTTGATTGGCATATCAATAAATATATTTGTCTGGGAATGTAATTCCAACAGCTGTAGATCATTGTTCCATCTTCAATTTTAATGAAAAAGCATTGTAAATGGCACACATGCTCAACAAATAATGAATCACTTTTAGTGGTTGATTGTTTACCTTACTTCCCCCAGAAACTTATTGTATAGGTTTCTTCTTAAAAACACCATTAAAATATAATGAGAAGGCACAGGCTATTCAAATGTTCTCATTAATTTATATGTATAAATGAATGGGGAAGGAGAGGCGGTTTTTTTTTGTTTTTGTTTTGTTTTGTTTTTTTGAAGGAGAGGCAGTTATGTAAGTCATGTACAGAGTTATCTAATGTTAAACTGCTCATGAAAAAAAAATCTCCTGTGAGTCATGTGAAAATATGGATTGTGTAAACCATATGAAGAAAATCTTCATATCAACTGATTTTATGCACTATAATCATCTCCACATATCAGAAATTGAATACTAATTTGAGAATAACTTCAACATGGTACAGCACATAGTACTTTTTTCAGTGGCTGAGGTCTCTACTCAGAATGCCAGTAAAAAATCTGATCAGATTGCTTCCCTAACTTCTCTAAAAAAAACCAGACCGATTGTCCATTTGCTTACAACCCACTGGCTGGCAAAGACAAAGTAACAGAATGCCTGCGCTCTGAACAGAGTACAGGAGATGGTTTGATCTGGAAGCTGGGTTGTACCTGGCTGGTACACGTTGTGTGGCTGTGTCCTAGAGTTCGTCATCTCCTCAAATTGTCGCTCGGTTTGTAAACAAAGAAACTAATGATTGGGTCCGAATGGATTATGCAG
>CM060311.1:90661231-90663731 GCA_030674185.1 Monoplex corrugatus | reverse complement strand
CTTTTGACAGATTTACTGATTGAAGATCTTACGTTTTCCATTTGTCTTCATGCTTCGTTCACTCTTGTGATGCGAGCATAATGTTTTATACTTCCATCCATCCCTCTTCATTTCATGTTTGCCACTCTATATGATTTTGCGCAAGTTCGAGGTGTTTGTCAGAAAATTGCTGGCAGAATTGGATGCAGCGTATAAAGAATGCTCCAACTGCAATAAATCCTTCTTGAAGAAGGTCCAAACTTGCTCCATTGATCATCGCATGGCCAGTGGCTGGGGCGTGGATCATAGACGTAGGCAGACAGTAGTCTGTGTTCATCACTCCTTCCTATTCAAGTAGCGTAACGAGTGTGGTCAATAAAATGTAGCTCAGTCCAGAGTCAGTGATTTGCTGCCTGTTGTTAACTTAGTCTCCTGGAGGCAGCAACACCAAGGGATATTCCTATCAGTATATGTTATGATGTATGTGTATATCGTATTTCATACGTCAATAGTGTAGATTATCCCCAATGGTCACGAAGGCATGAAGCCAGCGTCCAACTAATCAACTCCTGGTCACGTAAACACACTACAGTGAGAACTCCAGCAATTTCCTGACAGTTATGTACGTGTAGGCACTCAAGGACTGTAATGATGGGCATGGTTTATGAAGAGAACATCAAACTCATGGATATTGATAGTCATTTTCCGTGAGCATTCGCAATAGCGAGCCACAGTGTTTAGAGGAGAAGACTTTGAGATATTGATTCCTCATGGTTCAGAAAGACATCCATTATCTGTCGTTTCGTTTGGTTCATAATGGAATACCGCAGTGTTTACCACCAGAACAAAGCGCTAGTTGTTACAAGGCCATTTGAATATTGTTCCAGCTCTTATTGACAGACACACAGGAAATTATTAAGCGTTCAGTTCCAGTGTCTATTTGCCAATCAGTAGTCATTGACAATAAGAGAACATACATAATTTGAAATTGATTTTCTTGTATTTTCATGTACTAAGAAATCTATTCGTTCTTTTATCTACTTCATGCTTTTTGCGTTTTTTTATGGAACAACTAAACATATTTCATAGACAGTATCAAAAGTATGTTCATGTTCATCACATTTCCATGCACATAACTTTTATGCAGCAGAAAATAGTACAACTGTTGTGTCTTCTATCAGTAGCTGGCTGTTGGTGGAGGGTTGTCCCATTCATGTGCTAAACAGTAATAATAATAATAATAATAATAATTACAATATTTATATAGCGCAAAATCTTGATAAAAAAAATAAAATCTAAGCGCTGAACATACACATATGCATGCATGCACACACACGCACACACACACACACACACACAACACACACACACACACACACAACACACACACACACACACACACACACACACACACACACACACACAACATACAACATGGCTATAAATGGGGAAAAATAAGAAAAGCAATGGAAAATTATAGAAAACATATTATATACAAACATAAATTACAATGCAGTGTGATCCCACAGCGAGTGGAGACAGGCTACAGAGGGGGTTGAGTGAGGTCAGGATTTTATGTAGAGGAGAAAAGGTGAGTTTTGAGAGCGGACTTCAAGGAGACAAAAGTAGGTTGCTGACGGACTGAGAGAGGAAATTTGTTCCAGGAGAGTGGACCAGAAACAGAGAAGGCTCGTGGACCATAGGTATTGTTGAGCTTAGCGCAGGGAAAGCGAAAATGAGAGGATCGGAGGCAGGGCGGAGGGTACGTGAGGGAACATATATTTCAAGTAGGCTTGACAGTTAATCGGGGGCTGCGTTATTGAGGCTTTTGTAGCACATGGTGTCTAGTTTGTACTGTATGCGCTTTGATACAGGGAGCCAGTGAAGTTGTGCCGGGAGAGGGGAGATGTGGTCAGCTTTTTTTTTCTTTTAAGTACAAGACGTGCAGCATTGTTAGTAGATTAACTCAGCTTGATAGAGCCCCACGCTGGTAACACAATGGCTGTGGATTCAATCCTCTCATGAGCCATAGCTGTCCTTTAAACCAAATGTGACTGCCAGCGTTCAAGCAAACAGGAACCAGAAAAAATAAACGCGAAAAAAGAATCAAAACGCCTATTTAATACAACCAGACTAGCGAGGCGCAAATCTTCGGCCAACTGGCCTTTGTCAAGCGTAAGATCACAAACAACAAACACTTAAAAATTTCATAATTATAATTGAGTGTGTTATTATACGTGATTTTCATTGACAATCAGTTCGTTTTGAGGTGTAAGTGAATGTAGACAAGAGATGATTGTTTGCAGATATTTAAACTTATTTTCATCAGCAAGCAGTTCGTTTGTTTGAGATCTTACGCTTGACAAAGGCCAGTTGACCTAAAATTTGCGCCTGTCTTGTCTGTTTGTATTAAATACGCGTTCTGATTCTTATTTCGTGTTTTTTCCATAACTTTCCTTGCCAATGTACGGGATTTATGGGCAGGCTTAAGACTCGTGCAATGATTAGTCTGGATCTGCTC
>CM060311.1:90646231-90656231 GCA_030674185.1 Monoplex corrugatus | reverse complement strand
AGACAGATGGAGTTCAAGTGTTTGGTGACCGGGCCGCTACCCAGTAGACAGATGGAGTTCAAGTGTTTGGTGACCGGGCCGCTACCCAGTAGACAGATGGAGTTCAAATGTTTGGTGACCGGGCCGCTACCAGTAGACAGATGAAGTTCAAGTGTTTGGTGACCGGGCCGCTACCAGTACACAGATGAAGTTCAAGTGTTTGGAGCTTGGAGTTTGTTCAAGAGGAATTCTCTGCCCTCGGAACACTCCATAAGCGCTCATCCCAAATCTGCCAGCAATTATCTGACAGACTGTCCAAGCCTTCACAAAACCCTACGCACTGGCAAGGTCTTGAAATGGGGGAAGAGGGACCTATGAATCATTAATCTGACAAAATCAGAATGATGGAAACATGAAGCTGACACTACCAGAATGATGGAAACATTCAGATGGGCAGCGAACAGGCCATTTTTTGATGTTGCGGGGTGGGGTTGAACTCGATACATCAGATCACGAGTCCACAGCTCTTCCAACTAGCCTGCGTCAAAAAAAAAATTGCCTCGACAGGGGATCGAACCCTGGATCTTCGGTTTACGAGACCGACGCCTTACCACTTGGCCACCGAGACTGCTTGAAGTTCAAGAATAAAGCAGAGGGTCTTTTGTTTTCATTCTCGTTTGATGTGGTGGCTGGGCATAATCTGGCGGGCGTGTGTTGTGTGGCTATGTCCCGCTGTTTGTTATCTTCCCCACTTTGCCAATCGGCTTGTGAACAAGGTAACTGATGACAGAATCTGAGTGGATCACGCAGGGCATGGACAGTCCTCTTTCGCTTGGCAAAATGGCTGCTCTGTGGCTTCAGGAAATGGAAGATGGTTAGTGGGGAGTGAGACATTCTCGCTGTGGACCCATCCAGCATTCTCAGGTATTTCTTAATAACTATTTATTGACTTATCTATCCATGCATATACTTATTTATTCATTTGTTCGATTGTTACCCATTTGTTTGTTTTTGTTTGTTTTTCTTGACAACTATTTGTTCTGGGAAGAAGAGGACTAGAGCCCTTAAAGCGATGGCAGAGGCAGCAGAAAGGAGCTCAAGCTGGATCTGGGCAAGAAGGAACCAAAAGTGAACTTCATAAGGATTAAATTCCCTACAGATGATGTGTGCCCGTTAGCACATTGGTAAAACCGCGTACCGCAGTTCTGAAGCGCAGAATCGCCCAGGTTCGCTCCCCGGCGTAAAAAAAAAAAATAGACAACAGCAGAAGGGCATCCAGGAGTCATGACCTGGATGTGGCCCGGCCCCCGAGAATGTAAGGAATTCAGGGCCGAAACACTTGTCTAAAGGGGGTTACTTCTCTGAAGACCTTCTGTTGTCTAGCTCTCCCTAGAGTTTCTTTCTACCTTGTTACTTATCGATATATTTACATATTCATTGTTACCAAATGTTTGTTTTTGTTTCTTTTTTATTTGATTATCTATTCATGTAATTTCTTGTGTGTGTGTGTGTGTGTGTGTGTGTGTGTGTGTGTGTGTGTGTGTGTGTGTGTGTGTGTGTGTGTGTGTGTGTGTGTGTGTGTGTGTGTGTGTTGTGTCTTTCATTTACTTTTCTGTTAAATCGACCTTCAAGTATCGAAGTGTATGTCTGTTTGATCAGATCTATGTTATGTCATGTTGACTGTCCTTTTCTTGTATCCATGCGACCCTCTTTCTGAGTTGTCTCTGTCAAATGAATTGGTTTCATCTTTTTGCCACAGACATTTTCATTCAATATCTTTTTCTAAACCTCAGACTGCTGCTTCAAACCGTCTTGGTCAACTGCCCGTTTGTTCTCACACTTGTCATTTCACATAGCCAGTGGACGACAGACTGGCGGGGCTATATTTAAAGAAATATTGTCTTCACCTTGTTGTAGGCAACTGAGGCTTTGCGTATTGACCGGGGGAATGGGGGGGGGGGGGGGGGGTTCTGTGATACGAGACGAGTTTATACTGAGTGGCTAGTTTTATTGTGATTCTGATCTCTAATTATTCATATATGTGTGACCACCCACCACGAAATCAGTCTTAACTAACATTTCAGGCATTTTGATATATACATATCATTGGTAAGTGTACATTCTGCTGATTATTTTGGAACTTGAATAAAACTTGTACTCAAACAAATGTAGAAGTTATATATGTTTAAAGTCATTAAGTTGTATGACGACCATTTTGAGAAAACGGCCTCTGATGTTTTTGTGTGCTCTCCTACACATTTTCCTTAAATTTCTTTATTTGATGGCTTTGACCCAGTTTGTTTCTAATTTTCGTTGTTATTATCTGAAAGGTGCACCAAAGAGCTTTCCATCAGTATATTTCATATGCGGATACTATACAGGTTACGGTTCATAATAAGAGACAAAAATAGGTGCTTTTCGTAGGAAATTGTGTTCTTTCTGCTGCGATCAGTGCATTATAATACCGATTTAAATTGATTAATAATATTTTTTTCAAGAAACAAAATGTCTGTTGGGGATAAATTATAGTCTACAGAAATCAATTTTGAGAAAAAGTCAAAACACCCCAGATAGACCCTCAGTCACCTTTTCAGCTCCTAGTGCTGTTTGATTGACTGCGAGTTAAGACTGATTTCGTGGTGGGAGGTCACATTTACTTTATATATCTGTTCTTTTCTTCGAAGATACGATACAGGAATACACATGTCATTAACATGTAACCAAGACTGTTCCAATGATATAGACTGACACAATACTAATATAAAAAATGTAGACTAGCTAAAACATAGACTTGGTAGGACCTCAGAACAAGGCCAGCTCATGGGTTTTTGTACAGGCTTAAGGCTTGCGCCAAAACTACCATACACTTGGCACCTGTGACGTTAGTGCATATTGAATTCATTGCGAGCATGAGACGTCATCTTGAGAAACTGAAACTAAGAGTGATACGGTGGCCCAGCCTGACTGACGTAGATGTCCAGTATACGGTGGGCCAGCCTGACTGACGTAGATGTCCAGTATACGGTGGGCCAGCCTGACTGACGTAGATGTCCAGTATACGATGGCCCGGCCTGACTGACGTAGATGTCCAGTATACGGTGGGCCAACTGACTGACGTAGATGTCCAGTATACGATGGCCCAGCCTGTCTGACGTAGATGTCCAGTATACGGTGGGCCAGCCTGTCTGACGTAGATGTCCAGTATACGGTGGGCCAGCCTGTCTGACGTAGATGTCTAGTATACGATGGCCCAGCCTGTCTGACGTAGATGTCCAGTATGTTATCACAGGACCATGTCATCAACTGCAGCCTGAAGACTTTGTGTGACAGACAATAAGAGCAGACGTCTAATATTAACCACAACTCTTGTCCACATTTGCAGGCACTCACTTGTTCCAGACGTTTATTAACAGGCGTGTAGATGTCAGGGGCTTTAAATCGGTTTCAGTACTACCATTGCTGAATAAGGCGTTTATGTCGCCACTCTTCCACTAACAAACAATCTTATGATCTCCCCCTGTGAGCATTCAGTTAATACCCCTTGCCCCATAATGCCTCCACGGACAGGCTTGAGTTATTTCCCTTCTTGCGGGAGTGATTTTTTTTTCCAACTAGAGGAACATGCAGAAACGTGCTTTTTGTCTACGGGGAAAAGAAAAAAAAAAAAAAAAAGGGAACAATGAGTTTTTGCGTGCTTTCCTTTTACAAACACAGTTGCTTGCTCCCTTTTACGACCAATTATCTGAACCACATAAATGGCCGCTGTAGTTCAGCTTGTAAGAGAGCAATGCTTTTTACACAAAGTTTGTGAGTTCAGCCAACGGGCAAGTCACAGTTCATAACATGTGCTGGTTGTTGTTTGTTTAGATCTTTCTTTTGATAGAACCATGGATTGAAAAATCTGATGTCTTGAGTTCAAACCCCGCCCACAACGTAAAACCTGACTGACCCATCTTCATGTTTTAGTCATTGTTGTGGTGCCAGCATAATGTTTTATAGGTCCCTTCTCCCTCTCGTCATTGTAAGTCCTCGCCAGCACTTAGGGTTTTGTGCAAGTTCAAGGAGTCTGCCCCAAAACAAAAATGCTGAGAAAAATTGGAGGCAGTGCTTATACAACCAAGTGGCTGTGATGAGTCCTTTCTGAAAAAAAAGTCGAACTTTCAAATTGATCCATTTAATTATCACATGGCCAGTGCTCTAAGACTGGATCATAGACATAGGTAGACAGTGTCCTGTGTTGAGCTTTTCCATCCATTTCAAATAACGTCACAAGTATGGTTAGTGGGTGGAGTGTGGCTGAATCTAAACAGGCGGGCTGGTTGTTTGTTTTAATAGAGCCATGGACCCAAGATCTAATATCTTGAGGTCAATCCCATCTCGCAACATGAAAAACTATCCTGCTGACTACCCATCCTAATGTTTCCATCATTCTGGGAGTGTCAGCTTAGCGTTTCATAGGCCCCCTCTCCCTCTTCCCCCTCATTTCAAAATCTTGCCTTGAGCATCCAGTTTTACGCATATTCAGGGAGTTTGCCAGATGTTTACTGCCAGATTTGGGTGGAGCACATATGGCATCATCCAAGTGCGTGAATCCCTCTTGAACAAACTCCAAACTCCAAACAAAAGTTAGTGATTTACTGCCAGATACTTTCTTAGTGTCTTGGAGATATCAACACCAAGTGAGGTTCCTATCAATATTTGTCATGTATGAGTATATCCTGTAGCAGATAGTGTATTCCCACTGGTCATGAAGACATGAAGGCGAATGTCCAACAAATCAATTCTCTGGTCACGAAACCTTACAATCATAACTTCTTCATAACTTTCTGGTGTCAATAGGCACTCAGGGAATGTCGTTATGGGTATAATTGATGAAGATAACATCAACTATTCATAGAACTTGGACAACCATTCTCTGCGTGTATTCACATAGGTCATCAAAGGAGTTCACAAGAGAAGACCTTGGGATATTGATTTCTCATATATAGAAAGATATCTATTATCAGTCGTTTTGTTTGGCTTTTAATGAATACTATCCGAGTTTAGAGACCAGAACAAAGTGCTATTGCAATGATTGCACATCAGATCAAATTGTTAGACCTAATAAAACAAAACCAGGACAAGATGGTAGCTGTAATGAGTCTATTTGAATTTTGTGTCAGCACTTATTGCAAAAGACACAAGTGCACTATTTAGCGTACAATTCCAGAGTCTACTTTTCAGTTTCAGTTTCTCAAGATGACGTCTCCGCGCTCGGATTCAATTCCATATGTACTAGTGTCACAGGTGCCATGAGATTGTGATCACGGTTCAAGCCTTAAGCCTGCACATAAACCTATGAGCTGGCAAGGTCCTGGGGTCTTACCTAGACTGTGTTTTACCTACCCTACATTTTTGTTACTAGTGTCTAATTTCTAATCAATAGTCATTGACACTTACTGAACATATTCAATTGCCGTGTCTTCCATCAAGTAATGAATATGATAGTGTACATTTGTTCACATAGTCCAAGCACAATGCCAAAAACGCAAGGACTTTGGAGTCGAACCTCAAACGGGCCACAGTCTTCCTTTCTAGCTCATAAGAAACATGCACTGCTCTATGACTTGTACCATAACCATTTCAGAACTTTTCTATCTGTCAGCATCTTTGGCATCAGTGTATTCGGAATTTAGGAATAAAGAGAAGAGTGGCCGAATGGTTCAGACGTTTGCTTGCCAGTAACTAAACTCGAGGTTCCAGGTTTCGTTTCCTGTTGAGGCATTGACTTTTCTCTTTAGTTTGACCGGACAATAGAACTGAGCGTCCAGTCCTTTGGAAGGGGATCAAAAACGAATCGGACCCGTGAGCCCTCTGGCCTGCGCATGTTAAAGATCCCACGGCAGTTGAAAATTGTGAAGAGAATGGAACGAAATAGATCGATTTCCCAGGTCCCTCTCTTTGAAGGCCAACTAGCTTTCCTGCTTTTCAAAAGTGCTGGTGAAAAGAATTTGGTGGCGCTGCTTTGCGGCCACGTGATGTCAAATGGGACAGCAGCCCGTTTCATATTGTAAACCCACTGTGACATATTCATATTCATGTTCATTTTCATATTCATATTCGTATTCGCATTCGTATTCGTATTCGTATTCGTATTCGTATTCGTATTCGTATTCGTATTCGTATTCGTATTCGTATTCGTATTCGTATTCGTATTCATATGAATTCATTTTAAGAGCAGAGACGCCAACTTGAGAAACTGAAACCGAATGTGAAACGAGCTAAAATCCCTCTTAAGGTACTGTCACCTGTCAAGATGAATTACAGACATGTACCAAGTAAAGATATCTCTTTCTACAAAGAAGCAGTTCTTGTATGGATGGTAATGGTTCTGACTTAAAAGCACTGTCAGATCGAACTGATTCTACATGACAACCACATGAAATAACACATTCACTCAGACAATGTGCGTAGTAACAGGGGGGGGGGGGGGGGTCGTTCATGTTCAAGTCACCGTTCATTGTATCATTGTGGGTTTTAAATAAGCTATAAAGACTAAACCTGTTCATACCCAGCGTTGACTGTTCTGGACTCTGTTCAGAAGACTTGGGACCACACACTCAGTAAACGTATCTGACTTTTCTTCTTTGTTAATTTGTTGGTTAGTTGGTTGTTAGTTAAATGCAGTTTTGCTGAAAGTATAACGCATAACTATTCCTGTATACCAAATCATATTGAGGTTTACTTAGTTCTTTCCTTTCTCAGCCACACATCAGTACAAAGGGTTACAGGCCACCACCGCTAATACATCCAGATTTCAAGGGGACAGGTATTATACGATGCACTCTGATTTCTTTACCTCGGCCATTTCTTTGTGACAGCCGATGTCTGGCAATCTTAATATGGTGGCTGGCCATTAGAGCTGTTCACAGTCATCCACAATATCGGCCAAGACATTATCTGATCATGACAGACAGCCTGTAGCGGTATACTCTGTGTCTGGTTTTAAAGTGCCGTGTATTTCCAGTATCCTAGCTTATTATTAAATAGGCTGCCAGAATCAAATTTTATTAGGCTGCCTCGAGCGTATCAATTAATTTAATATTGGATCAAAGTATGTTATTTTCTTTGGATAAACTGCCAGAATGAAACAGTGTCACATCAATTAAATCAGCAGTTGCAGAAAAAAAGTTGATTTAGAACAATTATAGAAGATAGAAAATTAACGGAAAAGATGGGACGAAGGTCTATCAATATTGATAACGTTACCTTTGTATTTTGTTACGTTTCGGTGTTAGGACTTTGTTTCATCTAGTTTGTTTGACATCCAAGGAAACAGAAGTGGAATTGCAGCAGCAGTAGATTATTGTTCCATCACAGTTTTGCTTAAAATGCATTCTAAATGGCATACATATTGTGTTATATATTAACAATTTTGACTGGGTAATTGCTTCCCTTGCTTCCACCAGAAACCCTATGATTGTAAGTTTTTAAAAGAAATTGTTATAAAAACAAGAATGAAGAGATAAAATATTGGAACTTTCCCATTAATTTGATAAATGACTGATAAACTACATGTATCAATATAAAAATATGCCCCTAAAATGACTGATAAACTACATGTATCAATATAAAAATATGCCCCTAAAATGACTGATAAACTACATGTATCAATATAAAAATATGCCCCTAAAATGACTGATAAACTACATGTATCAATATAAAATTATGCCCCTAAAATGACTGATAAAACTACATGTATCAATATAAAATTATGCCCCTAAAATGACTCATAAACTACATATATCAATATAAAAGTATGCCCCTAAAATGACTCATAAACTATATGTATCAATATAAAATTATGCCCCTAAAATGACTGATAAACTACATGTATCAATATAAAATTATGCCCCTAAAATGACTGATAAACTACATGTATCAATATAAAGTTATGCCCCTAAAATGACTGATAAAACACGTGTATCAATATAAAGTTATGCCCCTAATTATTTGGTACTACAGTGAATATGAACAAAAACCGTATTCTGGGAATCATGAGAAAAAAATAGACCATGTAAGCTCAATGAACAAACATTTCATACCAACAGGTTTTATGCACTGAGATCATCTCCACAAATCAGAAATTGAATGTGATAGTAATTGTCATTATGGTACCTTGCACTGTACATTTTCAGCGATTGAGGTCTCTAATCAAAGTGTCAGTTAAAAAATCTGATCATATTGCTTCTCTTACTTCTCCCAGAAACTGATAGATTGTTCATCTGTTTGCGAACCATTGGCGGGCAAAGACAACATAACAGTATGCCTCAAATTGACATAAATGCAGGAGCCGACTGTAACAGTTAATTTCTACAAGTGGTTCGTCATCTGGTGAAAACGTTCCGAACTCTGAGGGCTCACATGTAGCTCTTAGTGAATGAAGGTTTACATGGACAGGCTGGAAATGCGCTTTTGGTAAAGAAGTTACCATTCAGATGGACATTGATATCTTTCTAGACCGTGGTTCGGCTTGGAGTATTATAGTTTGTTTCCAGAAATAATCTGCTAGAAGTAATCAGGCAGAACCTGTGCTATTGTTCCAATACAGCGGATTATTTTGCAGGTGTGTACAGCCAGCAACATCTGAAAGTAATCAGTGTTTTTCCTATTGTGATCTGCGACTGTGTTCAATCAGTTGTAAGCATCATCTCTCTTCTCTGTCTTGTCCAACATCAGACGTGTTTTTTTAAATGTTGGGCGGTCAGTTTTATTTTTACAGACTGCAAATGTGTTACCTCTCTTTTGGTAATGGGAGTGCTGCTGAGTGAGTGAGATGGTGATGCTGATGAGTTGATGATGCTAATTTCAAAATCATAAAAAAAATGGGACTCACAAACGTTTCTTAAACAATACAACTTCAGTTTCAGTTTCTCAAGATGACGTCTCCGCGCTCGGAACGAATTCTACATGCACTAATGTCACAGGTGCCATGTGTATGATGATCATGGCACAAGCCTTAAGCCTGCACATAAACCCATGAGCTGGCCAGGTCCTGAGGCCCTACCTTATGTTTTACCTAGTCTATATTTATACTTAGTCTATATTCTATACTGTATTTTATCACCTACCACTGGAATATTCTTGGTTACATGTAAATGACAAGTAGCACTATAACTACAATAATGCACATTCACCAGTCACTGAACTGAACCAAGTGACCCCAACTGATCCATGACAGTGCCATACCTCTAGACCAAGGCTACAGTCTCAATAAAGACTGACAGCGTTCTTTTAATGGCATTGTCTAATGAACCGTATACATATTTTTCTCGGTTATTCTGACACTCTTCAGGACTAAACTGGTAATAGCTGAGATCAGCAAAACAGATGTAAATAAAACATGGGCTGGTTTCCAGTTCACAAAATTGCTAGGCTGTTGTTTTGCAGGAAATGGATATGTTGTATAAATGTTGGACACTGTACGGAAAGTTCTGCCGAGACATTTCTACATTTTCCAGCAAGTCTTTCCGTTTCTGTCTCCTTCTCTATTTCCTCTTCTCTCCCTCCCTCCCTCCCTCCCTCTCACTCTCTCTCTCTCTCTCTTCTCTCTCTCTCTGTTTCTGTCTGTTCTGACTCTATCTCTCTGTTTCTGTCTCTTTCTGTCTTTCTAGCTGTACTTGTTACTGTAAGCAAATGTCATGTGTATAGAATAGTAACGGCAAGTTTGAAAAATGGCTTCTAGCCAATAGCTTTCACCGTTGAAAAATAAAGCATCATTGTCATTGTCATTGTCATTTCTCTCTGTCTCTATATGTCTGTCTGTAATTGTCTTTGTCTCTGTCTGCCTGTCTCTCTATTTTCTGTTCTCTTTCTTTCTCTCGCTGTCTGTGACAATCAGGGTATAGGTCCACCATTGACCACATCTCCTGTCCATATTGGCAGAAGCACATTTGTCCCAGACACCGACAGTCGTGTAGACGCCTAGGACTCGGTTTAGCACCACCATGGCGGAGTGACACTTTTACCTCGCCACGTTTTC
>CM060311.1:90628731-90641231 GCA_030674185.1 Monoplex corrugatus | reverse complement strand
AAGACATATATATTGTCAGTCGTTTTCTTTGCCTGTCAATAGAATACCAACGTGATGAGAGACCAGATGAAAGTTCTGGTTGTAATGAGTCAATATGAATATTCTAGCACTTACTGACGGAGACACAAGGATACTATTTAGCGTGCAATTGCAGTAACCTATTTACCTGTCAGTAGTCACTGACACTATTTTCATCTCTTACTTGTTTATTTATCAATATACTCCTTTATTGTGTATTTATTTATTCAGCTACGTACTTCTTATTCACTTATTTACTCACTTACTTGCTTGCTTGCTTACTTGCTTACTTAATTGCTTGCTCACACTTACTTACTTACTTGCTCTCTTACTTACTTACTTACTCATTTATTTATCTATCTATGATTAAGAAAATATTGTCTTCACCTAGTTGATAGACGGCTGATCACTTGGGCATTGACTAGGGGGGGGGGGGGGGGGGGGTCCGTCATATGAGACGAGTTTATACAGAATAGATAGTTGTGTTGTGATTCATACCTTTAATTATTTATTTACTTAATATATATATGTTCCTTTTTTGAAGGTAAGATACACACATACACATGTCATTTACATGTAACCAAGATTATTCCAGTGGTAGGCTGATAAAATATTAGTTCAAAATATAGACTTGGTAAAACATAGCTTAGGTAGGGTCTCAGGACTTGACCAGCTCATGGGTTTATGTGCAGGCTTAAGGCTTGTGCCATGATCACCGTACACATGGCACCTGTGACGTTAGTGCATGTGAAATTCGTTCCGAGCGCGGAGACGTCATGTTGAGAAACAGGAACTGAAAACTGAAACTGACACTAACTGATACATACAACTGTTGTGTCTTCCATCAATGACTGGCTGTTTAGACTTAATGATGTTAAGTTGCACTATTGATGTGCGGAATATGATTTATTTACATTAGCTGGGATTGTGAAAATATTATGCGGATAACGCATGAGTTGTGGCTTTTCTTTGCCACCGCATTCAGCGTATTACGCCATGGTCATTTTGGATCTTCTCTATCACATGGTGTCTGCGGCGCATCAGGAAATACGGAACTTTATTCCAAGCACAGAGACATTATCCTGAAAAAAAAAAAACTGAAACTGAACGGTGCTGAAACCTCTTTTATAATGCTGACCCACTGCCCCAGAGTATGAATCACTGACATGTAGCATCTTACCATGAAAGACCTTGTTATTAGTAGATGACATTTTATGTTTTGATAGTGATGGTTTTGACTTAAAGCGTCCCCAAAACGCAAGGACTCTTAATGATAATCATATAAAAAAACACATTCCCATATATGGTGTCTGTAGTGATTTGAAGGTTGTTGTTGTTGTTCAGGTTCTAATTAGCTCTCCTATTATCGTGGTAGGATTTTGATGACTAAATCTGCTCATACCCAGTGTTGAGTGTGCTGGACTCAGTTTGCAAGACTGGGACTATACGCACAGTACACGTATCCAACTTTCTTTTTATTTGCTGGCTAAATGCAGTTTTGCTGAAAGTGTATTCCTGTCTAAAACCTGCGTAAGAAATGATATGTCATTCTTCTCTGTTTTTTTTCATTTTCTCAGCCATACACAGCAGTACATAGCGATACAGGCCATCACCTGTAACCCTTTGACTCCCGCACCCTATCCACCAACTGCGAAAAACTAAAACCTTTGACTCCCGCATCCTATCCACCAACTGCAAAAACTTAACCCTTTGATTCATCCTACACCCTATGTTACCACCAACTGCAAAAACTTAACCCTTTGACTTCCTGCACCCTATCCACCAACTGCAAAAAATTAACCCTTTGACTCCCGCACCCTATCCACCAGCTTCCTGCAGAGGTTAATTTTGTTTTTTTTTCCTAGCGCAATTGACAATGCAGGATGCTGGTGGACAGGGTGCGGGAGTCAAAGGGTTAATGTGCAGTTACATTTGAAGGAGACAGGTATCATAAGATAAAATATGATTTCTTTATCCCCACCCATTCCTTGTGACAGCCAGTGTCTGACAATCTGTAGAACTGAAGCCGGTCATTAGAGCAGCTTAAGGGGACCACAGAAACCACGTGTCTACAGTCTGTGATAACACCAGCCATGACATTTTCCTATCATGACAGACGGCCAGTATCGACCTGCTCTGTGTCTGGCTCTACAGGCCTTATGTTCCCGGCATCCAAGCATATTATCTTTCACAAATAGGCTGCCAGGATCAAAGTGTATTAGGCTGCCTGAATGCACTTATACCTTGAAGCTCAGTCTATTATTCTTCCTAGATAACTGCCGGAATCAAGTCGCATCGTAATCACCATGTGTCTTGCTGCATGGCGTTGGCGATCAGGCCCTCCATACAAATCTATCCTTTGTCGCTGCAAGTGTATCTCCTACCTTTTTTTGTCCTCATCCACTCTGCAAAACTGTTTTGTATTTTATCCCTAGTTCTACCAGGGCTATTTTCTGCTCCCAGCTTTCCCAAATCATATCAGTCTGCTCTGCCTAAATCATATCAATCTGCCTATATATCATATTCATATCTGCCTATATCATATCAGTCTGCCTATATCATATCAATCTGCCTATATCATATCAGTCTGCCTATATCATATCAATCTGCCTATATCATATCAGTCTGCCTAAATCAACTGTTGCAGGAAAAAAAGTCATTTCTGACACAATTACAGATGAAAGAAAATCGGTGAAAAAGATAGGATGAAACTCTACCTTAATGGTGGTTCCTTTGTATTTTGTCATTGTTTGTGTTATTGTTTAGCTTGTCTGGTTGTTTGGTAGCCAAGAAAATTGATATGTCTGTGGATGGGATTCCAACAGCAGGCGATCGGCTTTCTGTTATCAATTTTGATCGAAAGGCATTGTAATTATGGGCATTGGGATGGACATTGATATCTTGCCAGACTGTGGATCAGCTAGAAGTTTTTTTTTTCTTCAGAAACATTCATCCGAAATTGATAAAACAAAGTATCTTCTATGGTTCCAGACCGTGACTATACTGTAAAATTGCCTACTCATTCTGATTTAAGCATCATCTCCCTTTTCTGCATTGCACCACGATAGACACATTGATGCTGTGAATGATTTGGCAGTCATTCATGTATTTCCTGGTTTGATTCTGTTTTTGTTTGTTTGATTGTTTGCTGTGTTTTAACAGGCTGCATAAACATCACCACACTTATTAGGAAAGTGTTGAGCGATAGTGATGATAATGTTGATGAAATGCTGATGCTGATTTCAATCTCACCTGTCTCACCTGTCGGCGTCACCGGCTTTGGTCATGGCCGCTGCACACCTGGACACCGCCTTCTCCATCCAGGCCGCTCTGTCTTGACTTGTGTGGACAATTTCTTGAATATTTATGCCACCGATGTTGGTTATGTTCTCGATGTATGACACTGGAGTTCTGTCTTTCTTCCTTTTTGTCACTGTTTTACCTTGAAAGATGATTGTCATAAGGTCTGTGGTTTTGTTGTGTGACACATGGCCAATGTATTTTAGTCTTCTCTTGTTGATGTCTGCCATTATTTTCTGGTGGTATCAAGTTCCTCAGGACATTTTCATCAGTTCTTCTATCTGTCCATTTGACACGTTGTAGTCTGTCATAAAACCACATCTCTGCTGCCTCAATTCTTTTGCAATCATTTTTTTTTTCAGAGTCAAAGCTTCGCAGCCATAAATCATGAGTGGTCAGATCAAACATGTTAAAAATCTGACTTTCAGCCCATTTGGTATGCCTTTGTCTTTCCAGATGTTGTTGAGTTGGACCATGTTTTACTTTGGCATTCCAATTCTTAGTTTGATGTCTTTGGAGCAGGTTCCATCATTGGTTTTTACAGAGCCAACCTTTTCTAAAGGAACTTTGTTAATTTTAATATCATGACCAAATACAAGGTCAACAAACACATTACACGCAATAAAAATTCCAGTAACGGCGATTCACCGGTTAATAATTGAGCTGAATAATCACAAATGTACCACGGAACTGTTATAGTCCAGGTCTGCAGTCCCACTATGACCAACAAATGTATTTGAGTAATGTTTCTTGATGAATAATGCACACACTTTTATCTGTTTAATCTGATTTCCCCTTGCACTAGATGGGCAGCAGGTGAAGTCAGGAAAATAGATGTAAATGAATCAGCTGGTTCCCAGTTCACTAAATTGGTAAGCTGTTCTTATGCAGGATGAGTTATGTTGTATATGTAATACATGTACATGTGACAGTGTATGTACAGTTTGCATTTCCTGTTGTTAAGTTTTGGAGGTCACTTCCTTATTTTCCTGATAATGTTTATGTCTCTGTCTCTGTTTCTGCTTCTCTCTCTCTCTCTCTCTCTCTCTCTCTCTCTCTCTCTCTCTCTCTCTCTCTCTCTGTTCTCTCTCTCTCTCTGTCTCTCTGTCTCCTCTCTCTCTCTCTCTCTCTCTCTCTCCTCCTCTCTCTTTCTCTATTTCACTTCTCTCTCTCTGTGTTTTCTCTCTCTGTCACTCTCACTCTCTCTCTCTCTCTCTCTCTCTCTCTCCTCTCTCTCTCTCTCTCTCTCTCTCTCTTTGCGTGTGTATGCATGGTGTGGTGTGTGTGTGTATGTGTGTGTGTTGTGTGTGTGTGTGTGTGTGTGTGTGTGTGTGTGTGTGTGTGTGTGTGTGTGTGTGATTTATGAGCGGCTCTGTGTGTGGTGTGTGTGTGTGTGTGTGTGTGTGTGTGTGTGTGTGTGTGTGTGTGTGTGTGTGTGTGTGTGTGTGTGTGTGAGTGTGCGTGTGCGTGTGCGTGCGCGCGCGCGTGTGCGTGCGCGTGGTGTGAGTTGCGTTTGGTGTGAGTATTTGTGTGTGCGTGTGTGCGTGTGCGCGTGCGTGTGTGCAGTTGTGTGGCTCAACGAGCCAATACTGCGTATTTGTACTGCTGTTCAGAGAATGTTTACATGGATACGACAAAGATAAACACACTGAAGATAGAGGCACATTAAAAGACTTGCCAGTGATATAGGGTCAACAGCCCAAAGACACGTGTGGTGACCGTTGTTTGCTGGATGAAGATTGATAGAGTCCCCCATGTGGTATACAATCATTTATCCATGCGGTATACAATCATTCCTCCATGTGATACGCAATCATTCCTCCATGTGGTATACAATCATTCTTCCATGTGTTTTACAATCATTCCTTCATGTGGGATACAATCATTCCTCCACGTGGCTTACAATAATTCCTCCATGTGGTATACAATCATTCCTCCGTGTGGTATACAATCATTCCCCCATGTGCTATGCAATCATTCCTCCATGTGGTATACAATCATTCATTCCATGTGGTATACAATCATTCCCCATGTGGTATACAATCATTCCTCCATGTGGTATACAATCATTACTCCATGCGGTATACAATTATTCCGCCATGTGGTATACAATCATTCCTCCATGTGGTATACGATCATTCCTCCATGTGGTTATACAATCATTCATCCGTGTGGTATAGAATCATTTCTCCATGTGGTATACAATTATTCCTCCATGTGGTATACAATTATTCATCATGCGGTATACAATCATTCCTCCATGTGATATGCAATCATTCCTCCATGTGGTATACAATCATTCCGCCATGCGGTATACAATTATTCCGCCATGTGCATACAATCATTCCTCCGTGTGGTATACAGTCATTTTCCATGTGGTATACAATATTCCTCCATGTGGTATTACAATCATTCCTCCGTGTGGTATACAATCATTCCCCATGTGTATGCAATCATTCCTCCATGTGTTATACTATCATTCCTCCATGTGGTATACAATCATTCCTCCATGTGGTATACAATCATTCCTCCATGTGGTATACAATCATTCCTCCATGTGGTATACAATCATTCCTCCAGTGGTATACAATCATTCCTCCATGTGTTTATATACAATCATTCCTCCATTTTGGTATACAATCATTCCTCCATGTGGTATACAATCATTCTCCATGTGGTATACAATCATTCCTCCATGTGTTTATACAATCATTCTCCATGTGGTATACAATCATTCCTCCAGTGGTATACAACATTCCTTCATGTGGTGTACAATCATTCATCCATTGCAACAATATTCCCCATGTGGTATACAATCATTCCCCATGTGTACACAATCATTCCTCCATGTGGTATACAATCATTCTCCATGTGGTATACAATCATTCCTTCCAGTGGTATACAATTCATTCCTCCATGTGGTATTCAATCATTCCTCATGTGGTAAATCATTCTTCCTATTGTATACAATCATTCCTCCATGGGGTATACAATCATTCCTCCATGTGGATACACAATCATTCCTCCATGTGGTATACAATCATTTCTCCATGTGTATACAATCATTCTCCATAGGTATACAATCATTCCTCCATGTGGTACACATCATTCCTCCATGCGGTTACAATCATTCCTCCACGTGGTATCAATCATTTCCATGTGGTATACATAATTCTCCATGTGGTATACATCATTCCTCCATGTGGTATACAATCATTCTCCAGTAGGTATACAATCATTCCTCCATGTGGTACATCATTCTCCATGCGGTTCAAATCATTCCCACGTGTATACAATCATTCCTCCATGTGGTATACAAATCATTCCTCCATGTGGTATACAATCATTCCTCCATGTGGTAATCATTTCTCCACGTGGTATACATCATCCTCCAGTGGTATACAATATATCTTATACATAAATTTCTTTCTGAACTTTTTGTACGTTCGACATGTTTTTATTTTTACTTAAATATTTTCTATCAACTAACTTTGCTCTTTATTATGTAGAGTTTAAAATGGACATTATTTCTTATTATTTGTCTATCAATTCATTGTTTCTTTTATTTAGACTTAAAATGGCATTTTCTTAGATTTTTTTTACTCAGCCTACGGCTCATCCCGTGCAGGACTTAAGGGATGTGCCATGATCACCATACGCATGGCACCATTGAAATTAGTGCAAATGGAATTCGTTCCGAGCGCGGAGACACGTTCTTGATAAACTGAAACTGAAACTAAACTGGCATTTTTCTTATTTATCTATCCATCCATTCATTCGTTTATTTATTTAGGCATGTGTCTGGAGCATCCTGTCTAATCACCACTGGAATTGATGAACGCGGTTTGGTAAAACAACGTTAGGACCTCCCGACTGCTAAGTGTCGAGACTATAGTAAAGGGAGCAAACCTCGTGACTGGCCGACCTGGCATTGAGTGGTCTGCCCGTAGATAAATGAAGTTCTGGAGTAAGACGAAAGAGAGCTCTTTCATTCTGTTTTGAGGCGGTGGCTAGACTGTGGATCTGTCTGGTGTCGTTGTATGGCTTGTCCTTGTGTGTGTCTTTATCTCGTCACCTTGACAGCCGATCGGCTTGTGAGCCAGGTGAGTTACGACAGTGTCCGAACGGGTCACGGAGTGTATGGACATCGCTCTTTTGCTTGGCGATATGGCTGCTGTGTGGTGTTGGGAGCTGGGAGGTGGTTGGGAGGGTGGTGATGAATTGTTGCTTTGGGTTCCCTCCAGCATCTTCAGATGTTTCTTTATATCTATCTATCTATCTATCTATCTATCTTATCTATACATCTATCTATCTATCTATCTAATCTATTATATTATTTTTATATATATATATATCTGTCTGTCTATCTTTATATATATATCTATCTATCTATCTATCTATCTATCTATCTATCTATCTATCTAATCTATCTGTCTGTTTTCTGTTTATCTCTCTCTCTCTCTCTATCTGTCGATTTATCTATCTGTCTATCTATCTATCCATCTATCTATCTATTTATCTATCTATCTATCTATCGATCTATATGTATGTCTATCTATCTTTCTACCTATCTATCCATCAGTCTGTCTATCTATCTAGCTAGCTATTTATATGTTATCTCTCTCTCTCTCTCTCTCTCTCTCTCTCCTCTCTCTTTCTCTATATATATATATATATATTATATATATATCCATCAATCTGTCTATCTATCTATCTATATATATCATATATATATATCTATCTATATATATCTATCTATTTATCTGCCTATCTGTCTATCTATCTAGCTATTTATCTATCTATCTGTTTTCTGTTTATCTCTCTCTCTATCTGTTTTGTCTATCTATCTGTCTATCTATCTATCTATTATCTATCTATCTATCTATCTATATCTATCTATATTCTATTATTCATATTTTAGCCCTGATATGGCTCTAGTAGTCGGCTGGGCTATAAAAATATGAACACGAATTTATTATTTATAATTTACAAAAAATCCATGCATTTATCCATTCATCTATTTATTTGTGTTGTTTGTTGGTTCGTTTTTTTAGTCATTTATTTGTTTATTTGTTTATTTATTTATCATTTATTCATATATTCATTTATTTATTAATTTGTTTATTTATCATTTGTTTATTTACTGTTCATTATTCATTTATTTATTTGTTTGGTTGTGTGTTTATGTATCCGTATTGTTTGTTTATTTATTCTTCGTTTGTTTATCTATTTTTTGTCGGGTGGATCTTTATTCACCAGACTGTATGCGTTTGATAAGACCTTTGTTACTGTATTGTTACCGTCTGTTTATATCCCATTGGCAGATCTTTCTGAGTTTTCTTTCTTGTCAAATGAATTGATTTCATCTTTCGGCACAGTGACTCTCATCTAATGAACATTTCCCCCCAGACAGCCACTTCAGCATCTCATCCCGAACTGTCCTGTTCAAACTGCCTGTTTGTTCTCACACTTGTGATTTGACGTCACATGCGGTGGCCCAACTTGTCTGATGTAGTTGTACAGGACTCTGGCATCAGCTGCACCCTGTGTTTCTTGTGTGTCCTCAGAATGCCTATCAGTTAACATCAGGAAGAGAGTTCTTGAATGTTATATAGAACCGATGATGTTATACGGTTGTGAGGCGTGGACAGTCGACAATCAAAGCCAGGACAAGATTGAAGCAGCCGAGATGTTGTTTCTAAAAGAATGTTGACAGTTCCTTGGACAACAAAGAAAACAAATGAGACAGTCTTGGTGGCGGCAGACACAAGAAGATCATTGGTAAGGAAGATGAGGAAAAGACAGGCATCATTTATGGGCCATTTTATGAGGAAAGGGAATTAAAGCACCTGGACACAACAGGAAAGCTGGAGGGAAAGAGAGCACCAGGTAGACCCAGGGAGAAAATATAGGACGGACTTGCAGGGTGGCTGAGGGCAGAGAGGGTTGAAGACGTGCTTGCAGCAACAAGGGATAGATACATATGGCGGGCCGTGATCGCCAATGCCATGTGGCAAGACACGTGATGATGATAATGATGATAAGAGTAGAGATTCAACATTAACCACATAGCTTGTCCACATTCCCTTGAGGCCTCGACTTTTCTTCTCACTTTGACCGGAAAATCGAACTAAACGTCTAGTCTTTCAGAAGGGGACGAAAAACGAGTTCGACCCGTGTGCCTTCTGGTTGCGCATGTTTAAGATCCCATAGCAGTTAAAAATCGTGAAGAGCAGGCAGGGCATTGCCCAGCTCCCTCGGTGTAAAAACATTGGAGACCAAGTAGCTTTCTTGCCTTTCTGAAGTCTTGGTTAAAAAAATGGGTGACGCTGCACTGCGGCGACGCCCTCTCAAACAGGAAGAGCACTCCGAGTTTTTAGTGGTATTGTCCACTGTGACACAACAAGGGGGAAATGAATATGAAATGAATAAGAATACGAATATGAACATTAATCGAGGGAGAGAAGATGGGCACCGCCCTCATAATGCTGGCCCCGAGAAAAGTTGAGGTATCTACCACCTCACTCCCCTACGACCTCAGGTTATGGGGCTATCTATCTTGTCCACATTGGTAGGGGTTTCAGGCAGACGGGTTAGTTTTTCCCTTCAGTTATGATTTCTCCATTTCAAATCAATCAATTTTGACTTTTCGTTGTATGGTATGTCCAATTTGTTGGTGGCGATGAAGATATAAGCTTTCTCTTTATATTGTAGTCCTCACTCTGTCTGCTTGGGCCCATTGTATTGTTGACTTTCGAACTGTCGCAGCAGACAGGTTGCTCTCTATGTTTTGCTTCAGTTTCAAATTATCAAGATGACGTCTCCGCGCTCGGAATGAATTCCATATGTACTAACGCCACAGGTGCCAGCCATGTGATGGAGAAGATCCAGAATGATCATGGCACATGCCTTTAAGCCTGCACATAAACCCATGAGCTGGCAAGGTCCTCGGGTCCTACGCAGACAGTTCTATAACCCTGGCTCCGGGAAAAGTTGAGGTCTCTACCACCTCACTCCCGTAGGACCCCAGGGTTATGGAACTAATACGTACGACCTCAGGACCTGGCCAGCTTGTGGGTTTATGTGCAGACATAAGGGTTGTGCTGTGATCATTCAGGATCTTCTCCATTACATGACACCTGTGACGATTAGTGCATATGGAATTCATTCCGAGCACGGAGACGTCATCTTTCGAAACAGAAACTGAAACAGAAACTATGTTTTGATCCTTCATTATTATGCTTTATTTCGTATTTCTGTATTCCTTGTTTTACAGATATTGATTTTTTCTTTTTTGGATTGAAATAGGTCTAATAGTAAAAATAGTAAAATGACACTGTGCATTGTAAAAACATACTGTTAGAGGACTCTAGTCATCAACTTAAGCTGAGGTTGGTGACTATAAGAGAAGACCATTTTATGAGGAAATGGGAATTAGAGCACCTGGTCACTAATAGCAAAGCTATTAGGAAGGAGAACACCAGGTAGACACAGGGAGAAAATATTGGAGACTTGGTGGGTCGCTGAGGACAGAGAGGATGGAAGATGTGCTTGCGGTGATAAGGAATAAATGCATATGGAGAGCCATGATCGCCATCGCCATGCGACAGGGCACTTGATGGTGATGATGATGACAAGAGAAGAGAACAATCAGTAACAACATCTTTTGTACACATCGGAAGAAAGTAAATTGTTCCACACATAGGAAATCGTGTTGAGGCCTGGAGATTTAGCATGGCTTAGAACAGTCATGGCTGAGTGAGAATCTTATTTTGTCACTAATCCATTATAACTCATATGGTTTGCCCCTGTGAATGTTGAATCACCATCCCTTGCCCCAACTCCCATCCTCGCCAGAAGCAGATCCCTCCATGCTAGAATGAATTGTTTTTAATGATGGGGAAGTGTAGATATTCATTTTCATAGTCATGTTCATATTCACATTTATTTGTTGGTCACAGTGGATTTGCCGTTTGAAACACAGACTGCTCTCCCTCTGAGAGAGCTTAAGCAGATCCTCTTCGTTTCAGAATGAATCGTCTTCATTGAGGGAAGGTATAGAGATTCATATTCATATTTGTATTTATATTCATATTTGTATTCATATTCATATTCACATTCACATTCACATTCACATTCACATTCACATTCACATTCACATTCACATTAATTCAATTCATATTTTCATTCAATTCACATTCATATTCACATTATTTCTTTGTCGTTGGATTTACCATGTAAAACACGGACTGCTCTTCCCTTTGAGAGCGTGTCGCCGCGGTACAGCGCCACCCAATTTTTCTTTTTACCATGACTTTAGAAAGGAAAAAAAAAAAAGCTAATTGGTATATAAGGACGGGGCCTGGGAAATCAAACTATTTCTCCACGGTTTTTATACCAGGGCAGCCGGCGAAAGCACTGTTCGTCACGATTTTGAACTGCTGTGGACCCTTTAGCGTGCACAGGCCAAACGACACTCGAGTCCGACTCGTTTTTCGTCCCCCTTCGAAGGACTAGACATTCACTTTGAGTTTCCGGTGAAACTAAGGAGCAAAAGTAAGACCTCAACTGGAAACGTACCACGAATCCTCGCATTTAATTACTAGTAGCAATCGTCTGGTCACAACGGGAAAGCTGGAGGGAAAGAGAGCACCAGGTAGACCAGGGAGAGAATGCTGGACGGACTTGCAGAGTGGCTGGGGATGAGGAGGGTGGGGGAGATGCTGGGGGCAACGAGAGATAGAGATGTTTTGAAGTCCATGGTCGCCAAACCCCATGCGGCAGGGCACCTGATGATGATGAATCGTCTAAACCATTCTGCCATTCTTCTCCTTAGTCCTTGTCTGTGAAAACATAGGAACACAGGTGTTTTATCCGGTCTTTCCCAGTGAAACAACTTCTAGACGGTATGTTAGAATCTACCACATTAATCCACTTGATTGCCACGTGGCCAGCGGCTAGGGACTTGGACCAGAAACAGACGGTAACCTGTTTCCAGCCTTCTTTCCGTTTGAAGTAGTGCCACATGTGTGGTTAATGGATGGAGTGTAACTAGACCAAAGACAGTGATTTACTACTTGGTGTTTTTCTTAGAGCTTGGGAGAGGGTGGGGTAATTGCTCAGTTTTTATGCCAGCTACAAAGAAAGTGTGAAATAGAGTTTTCTTTCAAGTCTTGGCGTGC
>CM060311.1:90616231-90618731 GCA_030674185.1 Monoplex corrugatus | reverse complement strand
TAATCCAGATTATCACCAATGGTCATGGAGGTTTGACAGAGTCTGTGTTGGTGATTATCTCCAGTCACAAAGGCAATCCACGTAAAGCTTCGATGAAATTTTGTCCGTCAGTATAACCAGTAATCCAGATTATCACCAATGGTCATGGAGGTTTGACAGAGTCTGTGTTGGTGATTATCTCCAGTCACAAAGGCAATCCACGTAAAGCTTCGATGAAATTTTGTCCGTCAGTATAACCAGTAATCCAGATTATCACCAATGGTCATGGAGGTTTGACAGAGTCTGTGTTGGTGATTATCTCCAGTCACAAAGGCAATCCACGTAAAGCTTCCATGAAGTTTTGTCCGTCAGTATAACCAGTAATCCAGATTATCACCAATGGTCATGGAGGTTTGACAGAGTCTGTGTTGGTGATTATCTCCAGTCACAAAGGCAATCCACGTAAAGCTTCGATGAAATTTTGTCCGTCAGTATAACCAGTAATCCAGATTATCACCAATGGTCATGGAGGTTTGACAGAGTCTGTGTTGGTGATTATCTCCAGTCACAAAGGCAATGCATGTAAAGCTTCGATGAAATTTTGTCCGTCAGTATAACCAGTAATCCAGATTATCACCAATGGTCATGGAGGTTTGACAGAGTCTGTGTTGGTGATTATCTCCAGTCACAAAGGCAATCCACGTAAAGCTTCGATGAAATTTTGTCCGTCAGTATAACCAGTAATCCAGATTATCACCAATGGTCATGGAGGTTTGACAGAGTCTGTGTTGGTGATTATCTCCAGTCACAAAGGCAATCCACGTAAAGCTTCGATGAAATTTTGTCCGTCAGTATAACCAGTAATCCAGATTATCACCAATGGTCATGGAGGTTTGACAGAGTCTGTGTTGGTGATTATCTCCAGTCACAAAGGCAATGCATGTAAAGCTTCGATGAAATTTTGTCCGTCAGTATAACCAGTAATCCAGATTATCACTAATGGTCATGGAGGTTTGACAGAGTCTGTGTTGGTGATTATCTCCAGTCACAAAGGCAATGCATGTAAAGCTTCCATGAAGTTTTGTCCGTCACGTAGACCTACACAAAGCCGAGTGATAAATATTGATGATGAGATAGCATGGAGTATTCATGGACAATGACGGCAGTTTTCTGTGTGCATATAACGAAGATCAGCCATAACGTTCGAAGGACACGATAGTGGGGGTATCGATTCGTCTGGTACACAAGGACATAAAACATCTATGGGTATTTGCACACCTCATACTGGAATTCTGTCGTTTGCATGTTCGGCGTTTATCGATCAGAAAATAACTTACGATGAGTCCCTGTGAATGGCGTGCTAACAGTGACTAGAGAGGCCCAAGTGTGTCCTGTACATTGCAATGCCCCTCTCGCTGTTCACTGAATAAATACTACCAGCTGAACCGCCACCGGATACCGAACAGTTGGAATAGATGGTGGATAATTGCTGAGTCCATACACTGAATAAACCTGACGTTGCTGTAGACTGTCATTGAGAATTATTGACAAAGTTTCGTTTCTCAATATAATATTATCATTTTCCCTTCAAGGCATCTGCTGTCAGTGGACAGACCCGTATATGAATTCCGATACATTTCTAGAGTGATGGCTTATGACTCATGATATGATCAATTTGAATTCTGTCCTTCACATTTCATTTGTGGCATCAGTGCATATAGAATTCATTCACAGCGAGAAGATACCATCGTGAGAGACAGAAACTGAAAGTTGCGTGAATTATAATTCACAAATTGAGCTGATGTGTCGTAAAACCAAGCAGTGGGGACGCTATTTTATAATTCTATGATATGACGCATTCGTGAGCTATTGTGCTTCATGATTTTACAGATGTGTACTGAAAACATATCACTTGACAAAAATCACTCGGCGACATTCCAAGTTAAATAAAGAGTTAACAATTCCATAGTCACTAATCAATGACAGATGGTGAAATAAAAGCTCTGATTTTTGTACACAACATAAAATGCAAACATTACTCAAGGTATAGGCAAAGCTACAAGACCATTGCTGAGATTGTTTCGACTCACAAAAAGGGCTGGTGTTTAATTTGACATTTATTTCCGGAACCGGAACACTGGTACTTGAGCAAGGACCAGCATGAAAAGTAAATATCACTTGAAAGATCACCAGATATAATTCGACCACCAGTGAATTTCCAAGCTCTTTTCTTTTTTTGTCTTTTAGTGTGCTGAAGTTTTGTACTCTGTGACAATCGCGACAAGCTTAATAATTACTCTCTCTGACAAAACAAAGACATCTACCACAACATGGAAACGTGGACATCTACCACGCCATGGCAGGACGTGTTTATGGCATCCAGCGTGGACACGTGGACCGTGTCTGCAGAGAATCTCTCCGTGCTTTCCAACGAGAGCATCAGCAACTCATCCGCGATACCCGCATCAGGATCCGGAGGGTCAGGTCCTCCAAGGGTAGGCTTCTACCCCCGAAACCAGCC
>CM060311.1:90596231-90613731 GCA_030674185.1 Monoplex corrugatus | reverse complement strand
ATACATACATGCATACGTGCGTACGTATACACATATATACATAAATCGTTCTTACCAACAAATGCCTATCAGTTAACATCAGGAAGAGGGTTCTTGAATGTTACATAAAACTGATAATGTTGTACGGTTTTGAGGTGTGGACAGTCAAGAAACAAAGCCACAACAAGGTTGAGGCAGCCGAAATGGGGTGTCTATGAAGAATGTTGAGAGTTCCATGGACAGCAAAGAAAACAAACGAGACAGTCTTGATGGAGGCAGACACAAGTAGATCATTCATTATGAAGATTGGGAAAAGACAAGCAACATTTATAGACCATTTTATGAGGAAAGGGGAATTAGAGCACCTGGTCACAACATGAAAGATAGAGGGAAAGAGAGCAAGGGAAAGAGAGCACCGGATAGAGCCAGGGAGAAAATATTGGACGGACATGTAGGATGGCTGAGGACAAAGAGGGTGGAAGATGTGCTTGCGGCAACAAGGAATGGATTCGTATGGAGGGCCATGATCCCCAACGCCATGCGGCAGGATTTTGTGATGATTGAGATGATGATGATGATATGATGATGATGATGATGATGATGATGATGATGATGATGATGATGATGATGATGATACGCATGAAGGGGTTCTGGGATAGTAGCATCATACCGCCTGCTGCACGGTATGGGCAAAACAGCGTGCATGCATGCATCCTGATAAAAAAATCTGACCGCTTGCAAACAATCGTGGACAACGAATGGTATGTTATGACCGCTGGGTGACTCAGAGCCGTTGCACAGTGACGGAGACCATGGAGTGTAAGCAATCTATCTTGCCTGAAATTCCCTGTAATCCCAACTGCCAGCTGATACCAAGTGTGTTGCATCGTAATTCGTTTACAGAGTACGTGAGTCGCCTGTGCCATGCAGCAGGATTCCGTAATTGAGTTCTCAGAGAATTTGGAGTTTGGAATCCTTTCAGTCTCTTTGTTCAAGAGGGGTTCATCGCACTCTGACCAATTCCATATGCGCTCCACCCAAATCTGCCAGTAGTGATCTGGCAGAGACGCCTCAAGCGTCAACAAAAGTTCTATGGGCTGGCAAAGTTTTGGAATGGGGAAGGGGGGGGGGGGGGCATGATCTATGTTTCAGTTTTCAGTTTCAGTTTCTCAAAATGACGTCTCCGCACTAGGAATAAATTCCATACGCACTAACGTCACAGGTGCTATGTGATGGGGAAGAACCCACAACCATTAGCATGTGAATCCGACGTTACGTTATTGCAAATCATTCAAATCGTTCTCGCACAGCGGTAGTCTCCAAAATTCTTTGGACTCACGAGGCATTACTCGTAATGAGGCATTTCAATGGATCAGGGAGAACTCAAGCTGTTTTAGGCGAGCTGAATACGCTCCATTATGTTACTGTTTGGAGTGCAGCTGGGAGTTGGTGTTTCCATAAGCCAGCCACAGATATGACTTCTAACTCCTTTTCCCGTGCACGTTTGATATCCCGCATGTGTAGACACTCAAAAGGTGATTAGGCATTGGCATGATGACTTAGGAGATCAAGAAAATCCCGACAGAATACGTGGCCTTCATGTCTTGAAAACCAAAATGTCAAACTCGGTCGTCAGCTTACCAATAAATGTGTAGTATGTGCCATTACCAAGTAACACTCTAAAGGATTTTACTCGTTTACATTGTGATATGCGGGTATTTCCAAGGAGAAGATTAATAACCATTGTACGTTTACATGATACTGCACAACAGACTAAAGTCAGATCTTTCCAAGTTTCATGTATATGAAAATGCGCAGCAGACAAAAGTGGGATCGTTTCAATCATGCGCACACACACACACACACACACACACACACACACACACACACACACACACACGCGCGCGCGCGCGCGCGCGCATACACACACATCTACATAACAGGGTTATATATAATAATATATATATATATATAAGGTTATATGTACATAGTACTTAATACTATATATATATATATATATATATATATAATATATATATATATATAAGTATATATGTATATATAGTATATATGTATGATGTTTGGATGATTATGTATTATGTATGTATGTATGTATGTATGGACGGATGGATGGATGGATGTATGTATGTATGTACCTATCTATCTATCATCGTCTATCCATCTATCTACTATTATATATTATATATATATATATATATATATATATATAATATAATTATATGTATATATAAGTATATATGTATGGATGTATGGATGTATGTATGTATGTATGTATGTATGTATGTATGTATGTATGTATGGACGGATGGATGGATGGATGTATGTATGTATGTACCTATCTATCTATCTATCTGTCTATCCATCTATCTATCTATCTATATATATATATATATATATATATATATATATATATGTGTGTGTGTGTGTGTGTGTGTGTGTGTGTGTGTGTGTGTGTGTGTGTGTGTGTGTGTGGTGTGTGTGACCTCTCATCACGAAATCAGTCTTAACTAGCATTTTGGGCATTTTGAGATATACATATCACTTGAAAGTGTACATTCTGCTGATTATTTTAGTACTTGAATAAAGCTTATACTCCAAACAAATTTAGAAGTTATGTATGTTTAAAGTTATTAAGTTGTATGACGGCCATTTTGAGAAAACGGCCTCTAAAGTTTTTGTGTGCTCTCCTACACATTTTCCTTAAATTTCTTTATTTAGTGGCTTTGACCCATTTTGTTTATAATTTTCGCTGTCATTATCTGAAAGGTGCACCAAAGAGCTTTCCATCAGTATATTACATGTGCGAGTACTGTACAGTGGTTCATAATAAGAGACAAACATATGTACTTTTGGTAGGAAATTGCGTTCTTTCTGCTGCAATCAGTGCATTAAAATGCCGATTTAAATTGATTTTTTTTGTCAAGAAAATAATGTCTGTGGGGGATAATTTATAGCCTACAGAAATCCAGTTTGAGAAAAAGTCAAAACACCCCAGACAGACCCTCAGTCACCTTTTCAGCTCCTAGTGCTGTTCGACTGACTGCGAGTTAAGCCTGTTTTCGTGGTGGGAGGTCATATATATATATATATATATATATATATATATATATATATATATATATATATATATATATATTATGTGTGTGTGTGTGTGTGTGTGTGTGTGTGTGTGTGTGTGTGTGTGTATACATGTCTATGTATATTCATATATATATATATATATATATAATATATATATATATGTATACATACATATATAATATATATATATATATATATATATATATATATATATATATATATATATATATATATATATATAAAATAAATATAAATCATATATATTAATCAGATCCTTCCGAATGCCTGATGCACAACAGACAAAAGTGAGAGCTGTCCATATAGGCCCATATATCAATGCCCAAGACCAAACCCTCATCTGTTGGACAGCAGCTGTTCTACGTTGTTCAAATTCATTGTGCCCTGTGTGTACCCACTGGTATCGCCAGATTACTGTCGTGCGGGCAGTGTATTCCCAGTTGGTGGATTTAATCAACGCCGCAGCTGATGAGGTTGGCGTTGAGCGTACTCTTATATCGCTTCAGTGGTCTCCCTGGATAGGCAAATGCTCATCTTTAACATGCAGTTGTCCTCCACACAGATAACATGCCCTGTGCAAAGAGAAGTGGAATTTGATGTTTTTTTTAATTATTTTGGTGGTGTATTCGCAATGTTTTCCTTGTTCTGAGTTGGCTAATTGCAGATGCCATGTCGGTCGTATTTCTTCCTTCAGGAAAGCCACTCTGGCATTCAGGAATGATGAGCTTGGCTGCATGGATAATGGGAACCAGACACAAAAAAAAAAAAGCATGAAAATAGAATCAGAACGCGTATATAATACAACCAGACAAGACAGGCGCAATTTGTTTTTGGAATACTGGCCTTTGTCAAGCGTAAGATCACAAAACAAACAAATATACACCAGATACAAAAATTAGGAGAAAAAGACTGACATTTCCCTGCTGCTGAATCCTTTTCTCACACTGAACACAGAAGCAAGGACGTTTCACTTGTATCTGGTGTTTATTTGTTTGTGACCTTACGCTTGACAAAGGCCAGTTGGCCAGAAATTTGCACCTGTCTTATCTGGTTGTATTAAATACGCGTTCTGATTCTCTCTTTTTTTTTTTCTGGTTCCTGTTTGCTTGAACGCGGGCAGCCATACTTGTTTTTTTGTTGTTGTTTTGTTTTGTTTTTTTTGGTTTGTTTTTTGCATGGATAATGATTCTTTTATTAAGGATGATTTTGGCTTCAGCAAACCTTCCCTGCAATACACTGAAGCGATATCAAGAGTGGGGAGTGGAGTGCTCGCCTCTTCCGCGTGTTAAACTTTCCGTGACAGGCAACGCGGAATAATGAGGCACATCTTACAGTATACATGTAGTGCTCAGAACACTGTGGTTATGGCTGATCCATTAAGTTTTGTCGTGGGGATCGGCGTTAAGTCGGGATTAAAATCCCATCATGTTGTAGCTGATCTGCTTTCCTGTGTCCTCTCGATGCGGTACTTTTCACTGACTTTATTTTTCTGTTGTGAAGAATGAGATGCTGTTATGTCTTGTTGCCTGGTTGTGTCTGTGCATGTGTGTGTGTGTGTGTGTGTGTGTGTGTGTGTGTGTGTGTGTTGTGTGTGTGTGTGTATGCATGTGTTGTGTGTGTGTGTGTGTGTGTGTGTGTGTGTGTATGTGTGTGTGTGTGTGTGTGTGTGTGTGTGTGTACGTGTGTGTGTGTGTGAGTGAGAGAGAGAGAATGTGTGTGTGTATTTATATGTGTGAGTATGTGTGTCTTGTGTGTGTGTGTGTGTGTGTGTGTGTGTGTGTGTGTGTGTGTGTGTGGTGTGTGAGTGCGTGTGTGTGTGTGTGTGTGTGTGTAGGTGAGTATATGCGTGCATATGTATGTGTGTGTGGAGAGAGAGAGAAAGAGAGAGAGAGAGAGAAAGAGAGAGAGAGAGAGAGAGAAGAGAGGAGGATGGTGTGTGTGTGTGTGTGTGTGTGTGTGTGTGTCCACGCCCGCACTTGTTAACTTGATCACTTATTTGTATATGTGTATATTTTGTTTCTGTGGATCAAACGTAGACGATAGGCTGAGACAATTAATTAAGGTGACAGGGATAATACCTGTTCTTAGAAAGCGAGAATCAGTTGTGTGATAGACTGACCACAGACGAGTTTCAATAACTGGAATACTTGGGACCTTAGTACAGTACCTGTACAATACAATCATACCTTTTTAACACGGATAGAGAAAGAAAACACGCACTAAATAGACCCAAGAACCCCAAGACCACGCCGGCACGTAGGGTTTATCGACAAGTATAGGGCTTAGCTTATTCATGATAATATTTGAACTTCTCCACCACTTGGCATCTGTGGCGTCAGTACATATGACATTTATTCATTCCAAGTGTAGAGACGTCATCTTGAGAAATTGAACGGCATTGATGAGAGTGGTGGGGTCTCAATGGCTGATGTGATGTGTCTATGTGTTGGCTAATGACTGTGTATTTTCAGCCCGCATCTCTGGCTAGCACCTGCTGCATACAGCTCTTCGAAAATGAGAGCAGAGTGCGTAAATCTCTCTCTGTCAGTACACAGCTTTTCCATTATCAAGCCCTACGTAGTGCTTCCCCGTAGCGACACACGGTTACTGAGCAGCTCACTGACTCAGGCTGAAATAATCGACCGAGGGACTTGGAGAAGAAACTAGAAAAACTCGAAAATAGAATGAGAACTCGTATTTAGTACAACCAGACAAGACAAGACAGAAGGTCGGAGGAGGTCTGGCATCCCAGACGTGCGGTATGCAAGCCCACCAGTGTGTGGACATGCCCTGGTGCACACGATCTCTAGACCCCCCAGCTATGGGTCATTAGTACCACTGTCTTGTGATTGTTTCGGGAGAGACCAATGCTAAGGGAGTAAATCCTGACAGAAAATCACCACTGCCTTGTGATTGTTTCGGGAGAGACCAATGCTAAGGGAGTAAACCTGACAGAAAATCAGCACCTTCTGCTTGTGGGTAGCTGTGTGAACGACAAACGTTTGCGGAGATTCTATACAAAACCGATGGATGGCCACGGGAAACTATCATCGTATTCTTCCAAAAAGATCATGGCCCGAAATATGAATAAAAGAAAAGTGATGGACGTGAATAGAGGCTCCACTGGAGCACCTTCATCTGGTAGGGAAGGTCTTGTTAACCCTTTGACTACCTCACCCTGTCCATTAGCATCCTAGGAAAGCAAAAACTTAACTCTTTGACTCCCTCATCCTATCCACCAGCTTCCTGCAGGAAGCTGGTGGATAGGATGAGGGAGTCAAAGAGTTAAGTTTTGAGATGGTGGATAGGGTGCGGGAGTCAAAGGGTTAAGCAGGTGACATCAGACCGTAACCAAGCTATTACTGTTAGATTGACAAATTTAAAAAAATCTCACCATGGAACGTTAGAACAATGCTTCAAGAGGAAAAACTAGAAAATGTCAAGACAGAACTGGAAAGATTGAATGTCAATATTTCAGGACTTGGAGAAGTGAGATGGAAGGTAGCAGACACGATAACACTGGGCAAGCATGAAACTATAATATTCTGGATGAGACACACATAAAAGAGGGGTAGGCATCATACTGGACAATGACAAGTCAAAGTTTATCAAATGATGCTAGGTCATATCAGGCCGCGTTTTACTGGTTAGACTGGAGAGCAAACCATTTGATACTAATACCATCCAAGTACATCCACACAATCCCTAAATACTGAGAAACTGACAACTTAGGTGTAGAATTAGAGACAGCCAAGGCTCAATTTATATCGTGCAACATTACAATTATAATGGGAGATTTTACTGCTAAAGTGGGACAGGAAAACGTAGATGACAGAGTTGGGGCTCACTGCCTTAGCACGTGAAATGAAAGGGACTGAAACGTATTGAGTGGGCACAAGTAAGTGACGGTGTATGCACATTGGAAGTCTACCAGACTGGCAGCTTAAACAACATACGAGAAAGCGGAAAGCGTTCGTACCAACATATTATGCTTTTCACCTGACGTCAGAAAGAGAGTTTTTCAGTGTCATATAGAGCCAATACTGTTGTATGGATGCAAAGCCTAAACAATCAACAAGCAAAGTCTGAGCAAGATTGAGGCAGCTGAAATGTGGTTTCTAAGAAGATTGTTAAGAATTCCATGGCCAGAAAAAACAAAACAAACAAAACAAAACAAAAAAAAACAACAACAACAAAACAGTCCAGGCAGTCTTGAAAGAAGCAAACACAAAAAGAACATCAATGGAGACGAAATGGAAAAGACAAGCAACAATAATAGGACCGTTTATGAAGCAAGAGAAATTTAAACACTTAGTCGCAACAGGAAAGCTAGAGAGAAAAAGAGGACCAGGTAGACCTAAGGAGAAAATATTAGACAGCTTTACAGAGAGGAAAAGGACATAAAGATTGGAGATATACTTGCGGCAACAACAGATAGATTCGTATGGCGGGCCATGATCGCCAAAACGCCATGCATTAATTTCAGTAATGGACGCCAATTGCTAAAATAGAGTGTCATCAGCAAATCTGTCATGCAACATTGCATGATGACTGATAATATCAGACACAAGAGACAAATACAGCACAGAAAGAAGTAAACCCAGGACGGATCCTTGTGGGACACCATACTCTAAAGCAGATACATCAGAGTACCTACTTACTATTCACGCACACTTTCTGTGTATAGTCCGTCACGTAAGAAGAAATCCATGCCATAGCTGTATCACAAATACCAGAAGATTTTGTGTATCTTGTCAAGATGATAAAGTGGTCAATGGTATCAAATGCTGCTCAGAAGTCTAGAAGAGCAAGAACAAATATTTTGTCATCTTCAGTTCCAACAGAAAAAAAATGCGTTCCAAATAATATGAAACAATCTCCCTCACCAGCTCTTCTTTTTTTTTTCTTTTTTTTTCTTTCTTTCTTTCTTCTTTCTTTCTTTTTTTTTTTCTTTTTTTCTTTCTTTCTTTCTTTCTTTCTTTCTTTTTTGAAAAGATTAAACATTTGTGCCTGCAGTCTCGAGTCTATCTAGCAGTAAATGGATGGGGATGGGAAAGATATACCATCGTTTGGAGAGAAGAAGGGCACTGCCCTCATAATACCGGCCTTGGGAAAATGAAACTCTACCACCTCACTCTCCTCCAACGTCCTCAGGATTATGGCTACATGACAGCGCTGTAATGAGAGGAAGGACGGTTGGGTGTGCAGTGGTGGCGGTAGTAGTGGTTGTGGTAGTTTTGGCGTTGGTGGTAGTGGTAGTGGTATAGGTGATGGCGTTGGTGATTGTGGTGGTGGTGGTGGTTGCGATGGTAGAGGCTGTTGTGGTGGTGATGGTTGTGGTGGTGGTAGTAGTAGTGGTGGTGGTAGTGGTTGCTGTGGCGTGTTTGTTCTTCCAGTTAACGTCTTTTCACTATAAGTGATATTAGACGTGTGTATGTTTGTGTGTGCGTGCGTGTGCGTGTGTGTGATGTGTGTGTGTGTGTGTGTGTGTGTGTGTGTGTGTGTGTGTGTGTGTGTGTGCGGCTGTGTGTGTGTGTGTGTGTGTGTTTGTGGTGTGGGTGTGTTCGTTCGTTCGTCTTTGATTAACATCTTTAACGTGTGTGTGTGTGTGTGTGTGTGTGTGTGTGTGTGTGTGTGTGTGTGTGTGTTGTGTGTTGTGTGTGGTGTGTGTGTGTGTGTGTGTGTGTGTGTGTGTGTGTGTGTGTGTTGTTTGTTGTAACGTCTTTAACGTGTGTGTGTGTGTGTGTGTGTGTGTGTGTGTGTGTGTGTGTGTGTGTGTGTGTGTGTGTGTGTGTGTGTGTGTGTGGTTACGTGTGTGTATGTGTGTGCGTGTGTGTAGTGTGTGTGTGTGTGTGTGTGTGTGTGTGTTGTGTATGTGTAAGTGTGTTGCGCGTGCGCTCGCTCTCTCACGGGCGTGTGCGTGTGTGAGCACGCGCGTGTGCGTATTCGTCATCGCGTACGCGCGTGCGCCCATACTTACCAACTCACATATGATTTCCATATGGTCGTCAAAAGCGTTACCATCTTTTGCATTTTTTTTTAAATATCGTTTTATATCCTTGACCCGTCCATTAAGCGAAACTGAAGTGAAAGATTATCAGCTAAATGTCGTGAGACGGCGGCAAACTGAAAGTCAACGCTGCCCAGATCCCATTTCGTCAGAGATAATCAGAAGTCTAACTGGGCATTCATTCAGGTCACGGGCAGCACAGAGGTCAAGAGCGTGCACATGGGACTCAGGGGACTCAGGACATTAGTAGTGATCAGTTGCCCTCGGTCTTAATTTAACCCTTTGACTCCCGCATTCTGTTCACCAACTGCAAAAATAAAAATAAAAATAAAACTAAGAATAAAATATAATAAAATAACCCTTTGACTGCCTTCGGTCTTAATTTCCCGTACTCTGTTGAGCAACTGCAAAAATGAAAATATAAATATAAATAATAAATGAATAAATAGATAAATGAATAAATGAATAAATAACGAATACATAAATAAATAATAACCATTTGACTTCCTCACCCATCCATCAACTGCAAAAAAGTTAACCCTTTGATTTCCTCATCCTAACCGACGATTTCTCCTTCATTTATGCATGGCGGTCTGTCTAAAAGATTAGGAAAAGACAAGCAACATTTATAGGACACTTTATGAGGAAAGGGGCATTAGAACACCTGGTCACAACAGGAAAACTGGAGGGAAAGAAAACACCAAGTAGACCCAGGGAGAAAATATTGGACGGACTTGCAAGGTGGCTGAGGACGGAGAGGGTGGGAGAAGTACTTGCAGCGACAGGGATAGATTCGTGTGGAGGGCCATGATCGCCAATGCCATGTGGCAGGGCACATGATGTCGATGTTGGTATGTCCAACATAACAAACGTTTCATCCGTAAAAAAAAGCCCCCCCCCAAAAAAAAAAAACAACAACAAACAAACAAACAAACAAAACAAACAAACAAACAAAAACAAACGAACAAACAAACAAAAAAAGCCAGGAAAACAGACAAACAAAAGTAATGTAAAAAAAGTTTACGTTCATATTGCTTATGGCCAGCCGACAACTAGAGCCATATCAGGGCTAACACCACGTCAAAAACGACAACCCGGTTAAGATAAAAGACAACAGTTAAAAACCATGCTCACCTTTTAACCTTGCAAGTCTAATATGCAATACAAGAAAAACAGCCGTAAAATCATATCAGGTGAAATATGTTGATCTCTTGTTAAAACTCGAAAAGTGCATCAGGAGGGACGTCTGTAAAAAAAAGTTAACCCAAAAAAAGTTAATACAAGTAAACTAAGTACTCAAAAAATCAAATAACATCCTAACAACCAGTCCTTTTTTTTCGAACTGCTCAGTGGTGGAGCTGCAATGCGGTGACGCACTCTTTCCGTGGATGATCAGTTCGAATTTCATACGTTGAACCTATTGTCTACAAAAAACAAAAAAATTGCAATTACAAATACGAATAGAATCGCTACGGTGAACCTATTGTCTGAAAACGAACAAATAAACAACAACAACAAAACAAAAACAGATACAAATACAAAGAGAATTGTTATGGTAAGCCCATTGTCTAAAGAATTTCAGTTAGAAGTAGAATTATTATGGTAAACCCCTTGTCTGAAAGCGAAGAAAGAAAGAAAGAAACAAACAAAAAACAAACAACAAAACAACAAAACAAAACAAAAAACGAACCAAACCAAAACAAAAACAGATACACATATAAACAGAATTGTTATGGTAAACCCATTGTCTCCGAAAAAAATTACAGATGCAAAATAATACAAAAAGAATTGTTGGTAAACCCATTGTTTACAAATAGAAATCACATATACAAATACAAATATGATTGTTATCGTAAACCCGTTGTCTTAAAATTAGATACAAATACAAATAGAACAATAACGGTAACCCCCTTGCCTAAAATAATAATACACAATGTACAGATACGAATGTAAATACAATTGTTACTGCAAACCCAATCTCTAAATATAGATACAACAACAACAACAACAACAACAACGACAATTAACAGCAACAACAACAACAAAACGCAACTAAATAACCATTACATATACAAATACATATAGTATTGTTACGGTAACCCCATTTCCTGCAAAGACAATTATAAATACAATACAACTGGAATTGTTTTCTTATTCTCATCACGATAATCGTGACTGTGAGTTTCTTGTGATGGCATTGCAGGAGTAGAAATCTCCATCATTAGATCATTCGTTTCGTGAGAACAGCAGAACGAAAAAGTGATTACGACAAAATCGAATTGTCTTCTAATGACAAGGGTGTAAATCCACAAATTGCAGAATTCATCTCACTTCCGCTCTGACATCATATTTGCTCAAAGACACATCATGATGTCATTTCACTCAGTTTATTCCTTTTCTCGTAACGGACGGAGCAGTAGGGAAGTTTCAGTCGTTTTATCCTATTTTTTTTGTATCTGGTGTTTGTTTATTTGTGATTTTAAGTTTGACAAAGGCCAGTTGACCGAACAATTGTGCCTGTCTTGTCTGGCTGTATTTAATTAAATAAGCGTTCTTATTCTTTTTTGGTGTTTTTTTTTTTTTCTGGTTCCACAAAATTATACTAAGGCAGATTACCCACCATAGTAAACTTGAGTAGAGCTTTTCGATTAACCTTTTGACTCCCGCGCCCTTTCCACCAACATCCTGCATTGTCAACCATACTCATCATCATCATCATCATCATCATCAGGTGCCTGCCGCATGACGTTGGCGATCATGGACTTCCATCTATCTCTATCTCTCGTTGCCCCTAGCATCTCCCTCACCCTCCTCGTCCCCAGCCACTCTGCAAGTCCGTCCAGCATTTTCTCCCTGGGTCTACCCGGTGCTCTCTTTCCCTCCAGCTTTCCCGTTGTGACCAGGTGCTCCAAATCCCCCTTCCTCATAAAATGACCTATAAATGTTGTCTGTCTTTTCCTTATCGTCCTTATGAGTGCTCTACTTGTGTCTGCCTCCATCAATACTGTCTCGTTTGTTTTCTTTGTTGTCCATGGAACTCTCAACATTCTTCTTAGAAACCACATCTCGGCTGCCTCAATCTTGTTCTGGCTTTGCTTGTTGACTGTCCGCGCCTCGCATGCTAGCAAACCATACCAGCAAAAGCAAACCTTTACCCTTTGACTCCCTCAACCTATTTATCATCTGCTTGCAGGAAGCCGGTGGATACGTTTGGGGGAGTCAAAAAGTTAAAGGTTTTGCAATCCTCATCAGAATCGTCCCTTCCTCCCCCAATCCAACTAGAAAGACTCAATATTAATGGAAAGAATCTAAGAATAAGCAGATATATGTACTGGGAACAAACAGTAGCAATGAGACTAGAAACTGATATAAGCTCTTTCCAAAATATCAAAGGAGGGGTCAGGCAAGGTTGAGTTCTGTCACAAGACTTGTTTTGACTTTACAGCGTAGCCATCAAAGGAAATTTAGAAAAAATGCCCTGGTTGGAGGAAAATGATAAACAACATTTGTTACAAAGATGACACCGTACTAATTGCAAATAAAATGAAACAGACCTACAAAACTTGTGAATACAATAGAAATGAAAAGCAAGCATAAGGAGCTGGAGCTAAATTGCAAGAAAACTGAAGTCATAGTAATCAGTAAAAAACACAAGAAATCCCCTCATGCAAAATAACACACAAAAAGATTACTAATTAAGAACATAAGAAAAAAGTCAAGCAACATTTGTAGGACATTTTATGAAGCAAAGGAAATTAAAGGACCTAGTTGCCACAGGAAAGCTGGAGGGAAAGAGAACAACAGGTAGACCCAGGGAGAAAATGTTGGACGGACTTGCAGGATGGCTGGGGACAGAGATGGTAGAAGATGTACTTGCAGCAACAGGGGTAGCTTCGTATGGAGGGCCATGATGGCCAACGCCGTGTGGCAGGGCACATGATGATGATGATAAGCTCCACCCTCACCCCACCCCCTATCAAAATTGTGTAGTATTTCTTTTGTCCTGACCTGCCCCTACCAATAACTGACTGTGGTGCGGGTTTTTTGGGAAGACTGTAAACAACACACCCGAGTTTCACCCACTTTACAGACGCGTCGTTGAGGGTGTCACTCAATTTTCCTGACGAAAACTGCAGGTTTCTGTATCTCTCTGGTCTGGTTGACGCCAGGATATATTATGACAGGCAAGCCATAGACTACAGCCTTGTACCTAGAGAAGACTCCATGGCATCCTGATCACCATCCTCACCTCACCTCACCTCACCAACGGGTTCGGTGTTAGCTGCTGCACATCTTGATGCCACCATCTCCCTCAAGGTAGCTCTGTCTTGACTTTTGTGGACACTTTCTTGAATACTAAGGCCATTGATGTTGGTTATTTTTTCAATGTATGAAACTGGTCTGCCTTTCTTCCTTTTTGCTACTGTTTTTCCTTGAAAGATGGTTGCCATGAGGTCCGTGTTCTTGTTACGTGACACGTGGCCAGTGTATTTTAGTCTTCTCTTCTAGGTGTCTGCTAGAAGTTTTCTGGAGGCATCAAGTTCTTCCAGGCCACTTTCATTAGTTCTTCTCTCTGTCCATTTGACACGTAGTAGTCTTCTATAGAACCACATCTCTGCTGCCTCAATTCTTCTGCACTCAGTTTTTCTCAGAGTCCAGGCTTGGCAGCCATTAATTATGACTGGCCAGATCAAACATTTTAGAAGTCTAACTTTCAAGCCATTTGGCCTGCCTCTGTCTTTTCAGATGTTGTTGAGTTGAACCACTTTTTGCTTAGCATTTCCAATTCTTACTTTGATGTCTTTGGAGCAGGTTCCATCGTTCTCATGATCATTAAATCCTCGATCAATTACAGTGTCATAAAAGTACCCCTGCTTCTGTGCTCCTTTATTACCTAATTTTGTGGTGACCTTGGGTTTGGGTTCCTCAGCCACTTCCATGCCATAGGGGAATTTCAAGTTGGAGTCTTTGGCGTCAGGGTTTTATGGGGACTGCCGTTGGAGGCACGTGGTAGTGGTCTCTTTACTCGAGAAAGGGGGGAGGGGCGAGAAGTACTTTCACCTGGTCTGGAGATTACTGTCACAGGTAAGGAGCTTACTAGACAGTATGTCCCTAGTCAGCTGGGGCAAAACAGACGCTGTTGAAGGTCATTTAAAGTATCCCACCAGCAGCGCTGGATCTTCTCTAGTGGGTGGCCCCTATGCAGCTCCACACTCCTGATTCCCGTGGATTTCAGGTCGAGGTGGGTGGTGTGTTGTGGAGTTGAAATAAGCGGCGTGTGGTCAACGACACTGAGAAGGCTTTGAAATTGGGGTTGGGGTGGGATTGAGGAGAGAACCACCTCAAAGTGATCAATTCATCATAAAACATCTCAGCCACTAATCATTACATTTCAAACTGTCATTTCGCACTAAAACCTCCGATTTGTTTTGTTACACCCTCCTGTCACGTTAATCGTGACTGCAAGCTTTCTGTGACAGAATATCGATAGGAAATTGACATCATGCGTGTGACCATTTTTTTGAGAAGAGCAGACACGGCAGTATCTTTGAAAGAAACATCGAGTGCAAGAAACTCGAAACATCTCCCAAAGACAGAGACAGAAAACGCCACTCAATGTATCAAAACATATTTTCTCCACAGACTGAAGAAGTGTCACTGACCTTTTAAAGTGTGGATAATTTCTTTGCACCTTTCCATACTTTAACATGGTGTCACTGACCGTTTATAGTGATGTGTGTGAATTCATTGCATCACTACTTTTAAACAGTGTCACTGACCGTTTATAGTGTATAGAATTTCATTGCATCACTACTTTTAAACAGTGTCACTGACCGTTTATAGTGTGTAGAATTTCATTTGCTCACTACTTTTAAACAGTGTCACTGACCTTTTAAAGTGTGTAGAATTTCATTGCATCACTACTTTTAAACAGTGTCACTGACCTTTTAAAGTGTGTAGAATTTCTTTGTATCACTACTTTTAAACAGTGTCACTGACCTTTTAAAGTGTGTAGAATTTCTTTGTATCACTACTTTTAAACAGTGTCACTGACCTTTTAAAGTGTGTAGAATTTCTTTGTATCACTACTTTTAAACAGTGTCACTGACCTTTTAAAGTGTGTAGAATTTCTTTGTATCACTACTTTTAAACAGTGTCACTTACCTTTTAAAGTGTGTAGAATTTCTTTGTATCACTACTTTTAAACAGTGTCACTGACCTTTTAAAGTGTGTAGAATTTCTTTGTATCACTACTTTAAAACAGTGTCTCTGGCCTTTTAAAGTGTGTGGAATTTCTTTGTATCACTACTTTAAAATAGTGTCTCTGGCCTTTTATAGTGTGTAGAATTTGTTTGCATCATCACCACTTTAATTAAGATAGTGTCACTGACCTTTTAAAGTGTGTAGAATTTCTCTGCATCACTACTTTTATTAAACAATGTCACTTATTTTTTATAGTGTGTAGAATTTCTCTGCATCACTACGTTACTTAAAACAATGTCACTGATTTTTTATAGTGTGTAGAATTTCTCTGCATCACTACGTTACTTAAAACAATGTCACTGATTTTTATATAGTGTGGAAAATTTCTCTGCATCCCTACTTTTACAAAATAGACAGATACCAGTCACCACGGTGTGGTGGTTATCACCATTTACTAGGGAAGGGAAAAACTGTGGGGTAAGCGGTTTTAACCCTTTGACTCCTGTACCCTGTCCATCAGCATACTGTATTGTCAACCATGCCAGCAAAGCAAAAACACTTAACCCTTTGAATCCCTCACCCTGTCCACCAACTTCCTTCAGGATAGGGTGAGGGTGGTTAGGGTGAGGGAGTCAAAAGGTTAAGTTTTGCAGTTGGTGGGTAGGGTGCGGGAGCCAAAGGGTTAAGTTTTTGCAGTTGATGGGTAGGTCGCGGGAGCCAAAGGGTTAAACGGAATAAATTATTCATTGAAACACTGCTGGAGCAGGACATGGAACATCCATTGGGGTGGCAAAAGGGGATCCTGTTATTAGGACTATCACTATGAATAATGCTAAGCAAACACATTTCAGTAGTACTTGACAGGCGGAAAATATAATCTTGTAGATTCGCAAGCACATGGGACTAAAGTGATTTTTGAAATGACCGTCTTTTGTTTATTAAAAATTGGCTTTTTCGATCGCGTGCGTGGTGTGTGTGTTTGTGTGTGTGTGTTTGTGTGTGTGTGTGTGTGTGTGTGTGTGTGTGTGTGTGTGTGTGTGTGTGTGTTGTGTGTGTGTGTGTGTGTATGTGTGTGTGTGTGTGTGTGTGTGTGTGTGTGTGTGTGTGTGTGTGGTGTGTGTGTGTGTGTGTGTGTGTGTGTGCGTGTGTTTTAAAAGTTTCTGAAGTTGTAAGAAATCACTGTCTTGATAAATAAAATATAAAAAAATGAATAAAAGTGAATCGTTTGTTCAATTTCCATTTGATTCTGAAATCGCTGTCATTTGATTTTGAAATTTGTCACCGGTCGCTGTCATTTGATTTTGAAATTTGTCACGGTCGCTGTCATTTGAAATGTGAAAGAAAAGTGTTCAGTTATATGGAAATATGATGCTGCGATGAATTACCATTATTTGTGATGATCGTTGGTATCTTGTTCTACTTGTGGACAGTACTGCTATGACATTATTTATTAAACCTGTCAATATGAAAAAAAAATACTAAAGATGGGAAGGTTGTGGGTGTAAATCCCCATAAGTACTTTCAAAATCAAGATGGAACTTTTTTTTTTGGCCTTGTCTGAAATTATTGACAATAGTTTTTAGTGGACCATGTATGGTTTTATCAGAGTGACATGAATCCTTTCTGTAGAAATCGGAACTTTAGAATTCAACAGGCTTGTTTTAGATTTAGTTTAATTCTCTTCCATGGTTAATGATCTTGAAGCCAAGCTTGACAAAACCATGGTTCTTCAGTCCTTTCCTCATTCTCTTGCACCCCCATCCCCCTCCACCCCACTTACTAAATTCCAATCAGTCTCTGAAAACTGTGGGAGTCAGCATTCTGAAAGAAATATTGTGAACTCGATCCCGTATCTACCTCTCTCTCTTTTCACAAGCACCTGAGCTTGTCCCATCAGTCACATCTTCTCTCAAAACAACCACTCTTAATATCTGCTTCAAAACCAACAACAAACAAACAAAATAGCCCAACAAGCAAGAAAGCAAGCAAACAAGCAAACAAGAAAGCAAGCAAGCAAGCAAGCAACCAACCAACCAACTAACCAATCAACGAACGAACGAACGAACGAACGAACGAACGAACGAACGAACGAACGAACTAACGAAGCAACCAACCAACCAACTAACCAACCAATCAAACAACCAACCAACCAACCAACCAACACACCAACCAACCAACCAACCAACA
>CM060311.1:90583731-90586231 GCA_030674185.1 Monoplex corrugatus | reverse complement strand
TTTCTCATACAGGAAGTATGCGTGTGTGTGTGTGTGTGTGTGTGTGTGTGTGTGTGTGTGTGTGTGTGTGTGTGTGTGCGTGCGTGCGTGCGTGTGTGTGTGTGTGTGTGTGTTGTGTGTGCGTGTGCGTGTGTGTGTGTGTGTGTGTGTGTGTGTGTGTGTGCGTGTGTGCGTGTCTACGTGTGTGTGTGTGTGTGTGTGTGTGTGTGTGTGTGTGTGCGTGCGTACGTGTGTGTGTGTGTGTGTGTGTGTGTGTGTGTGTGTGTGTGTGTGTGTGTGTGTGTGTGCGCGTGTCTACGTGTGTGTGTATGTATGTGGTGTGTGGTTGTGTGTGTGTGTGTGTGTGTGTGTGTGTGTGTGTGAGTGTGTGTGTGTGTGTGTGTGTGTGTGTGTGTGTGTGTGTGTGTGTGTGTTGTGTGTGTGTGTGTGTATTTGTATATGTGTGTTTGTTTGTGTGCGTATTTTGCTTGACGGTTTGTTTGTCTCTCTGTTTGTCTCTTTGCTGTTGTGTTTGTTCGTTATTGTGTTTGTCTCTCTGTTTGTCTGTTTGCTCTCGTTTATTCGTTATTGTGTTTGTTTGTCCGTATGTTTGTTTGTTTGTTCGTAAGTTTGTTTGTTTGTTCGTGTGTTAATTTGTTTCGTTTCTTTTAATCAAAGGAAGATGAAACAAAAACGGAAGATCAGGTCAACATCATATTTTACATCGACACAACGATGAAACGATATTGGTCAATATATCAACCGTCCCTCATTGCATCAACCACAAGGAGACAAAGAGGAAGCACTACTTCCTTCGGGCAGCCACAAAACAGTACAGTAGATGAGACTTCGATCCATTCCGCTCCCCCATAATTACAAAGTCACCAACACCGGAGCCAGTCAGCAACAGAGAACACAGGCAGGATTTATTGGAGACTGCACGCTCGTCTCGGTCACAGCCCCATTGTCATGATGCAAAGGTTGTGAGTTCAATCCTCGGACATCGTCATCATCATCACTCGCCCTGCCGCATGGCCTTGGCGATCATGGCCCTCCATATGCATTTATCCCTTGTTGCTGCAAGTACATCTCCCACCCTCTCTGTCCTCAACCACCCCCATCAAGTCCATCCAATAATTTTCTCCCCGGGTATACCTGGTGTTCTCTTTTCCTCCGGCTTTCCTGCTGTGGCTAGGTGCTCTAATTTCCCTTGCCTCGTAAAATGTCCCATAAATGCTGTTTGTCTGTTCCTAATTTTTTTGTTTATTGTTCTTCGTGTGTCTGCCTCCTTTTAGAGTGTCTCGTTTGTTTTCTTTGCTGTCCATTTAATTATCAGCATTCTTCATAGAAACCACATTTCATAAACCTACCTCGGACAGGTCATAGTTTATTGGCGGGCTGGTTGGTCTTTTTGACAAGGCTAGGTCCATGGATTCAAAATCTGATGTCTCAGTATTAATCCGAACAAGGAATATCAATAACAGCTAGATTTGTTGCTGTAGTTTTTCGGTTTGATGTCTCAAGATGATTTCCAGCCCGCAACATTAAAGCCTCCGGTATTAGCTGCCCGTCTTCAATGCTTCGATCATTCTGATGGTGTCAGTGTAGTGTTTCACAGGTGTCTTCTTCCACCCACCATCATGCCCTCGTATTTCAAAGTTCAAAATGCAGCAGCCAGGTTAATTTTGAAAGCGTCCAAGAAAATCATGTTCAGCCCTTACTCAGAACTCTACACTGGCTTCCCGTAAATGCGAGGATTCAGTTCAAAATCTCCACTCTCTGTTATAACTGTGTCACTTCCTCCTGTCCCTCTTACCTGTCCTCTCTCTTACAGCTCTATACACCGTCAAGAGAGCTCCGTTCCTCCGCAGACACACGCATCCTTTGTATTCCAAAGATCAGAACCAAAACCTTTGGCCAGCGAGCCTTTCATTATAAACGGTCCTTCAGTCTGGAACAGTCTGCCACAAACAGTTCGCTTCGCTGATTCCAAAGTTACTTTGAAGTCGGCCCTGAAAACTCATCTATTTGCGTGAACCTGCTCTGCTTAATCTCAACTTTCTGTATTTTTGATAATTCCTTCTGACAGCATAAGTTTGTGCTGTGTGTGTGTGTGTGTGTGTGTGTGTGTGTGTGTGTGTGTGTGTGTGTGTGTGTGTGTGTGTGTGTGTGTGTGTGTTGTGTGTATGTGTGTGTGTGTGTGCGTGGGTGTGTGTGTGTGTGTTTGGGTGTGTGGGTGAGTGTGTTTGATTTTTGCATTTGTATATATTCTTGATGTAATTGTCATTTTTGTTCTGTATTGAATTGTTTGTAAAGCGCCCTGGGCACCTTCGGGTGAAAAGGCGCTTAATAAGTGCACATTATTATTATTATTATTTATTTCAAGACCTCGCCTACCTATAGGGTTTTCCGCGGACTCAAGGAGTCTGTTAGATAACTGCTGGCAGATTTACATGGAACGCATCATTATGAAACTGCCCAGGCGCAATGAAGCCGTCCTGATGAAACTCTAATCCTCTGT
>CM060311.1:90568731-90578731 GCA_030674185.1 Monoplex corrugatus | reverse complement strand
CTGAAGTCAGAGGTAACAGGGCAAGGTAACTCCAACAGAAAACATTGAAGGCTGAAGTCAGAGGTAACAGGGCAAGGTAACTCCAACAGAAAACCTAGAAAGCTCAAGTCAGAGGTAACAGGACAAGATAACTCCAACAGAAAACATAGAAGGTTCATGGTCAGAGGTAACAGGGCAAGGTAACTCCAACAGAAAACATTGAAGGCTGAAGTCAGAGGTAACAGGGCAAGGTAACTCCAACAGAAAACCTAGAAAGCTCAAGTCAGAGGTAACAGGACAAGATAACTCCAACAGAAAACATAGAAGGCTCAGGTCAGAGGTAACAGGACAAGGTAACTCCAACAGAAAACCTAGAAAGCTCAAGTCAGAGGTAGCAGGACAAGATAACTCCAACAGAAAACATAGAAGGCTCAGGTCAGAGGTAACAGGACAAGATAACTCCAACAGAAAACATAGAAGGCTCAGGTCAGAGGTAACAGGGCAAAGTAACTCCAACAGAAAACATAGAAGGCTCAGGTCAGAGGTAACAGGGCAAGGTAACCCCAACAGAAAACATTGAAGGCTGAAGTCAGAAGTAACAGGGCAAGGTAACTCCAACAGAAAACCTAGAATGATCAAGTCAGAGGTAACAGTGCAGGGTAACTCCAACAGAAAACCTAGAAGGCTCAGGTCAGAGGTAACAGGGCTAGGTAACTCCAACATAAAACATAGAAGGCTGAAGTCAGAGGTAACAGGGCAAGGTAACTCCAACAGAAAACCTTGAAGACTGAAGTCAGAGGTAACAGGGCTAGGTAACTCCAACATAAAACCTTGAAGACTGAAGTCAGAGGTAACAGGGCAAGGTAACTCCAACAGAAAACCTTGAAGACTGAAGTCAGAGGTAACAGGGCAAGGTAACTCCAACATAAAATCTAGAAGGCTGAAGTCAGAGGTAACAGGGCAAGGTAACTCCAACAGAAAACCTTGAAGGCTGAAGTCAGAGGTAACAGGGCAAGGTAACTCCAACAGAAAACCTAGAAGGCTGAAGTCAGATGTAACAGGGCAAGGTAACTCCAACATAAAACCTAGAAGGCTGAAGTCAGAGGTAACAGGGCAAGGTAAATCCAACAGAAAACCTAGAAGGATCAAGTCAGAGGTTCCAGTGCAGGATAACTCGAGAAGGCAGAATTCAGAGGTACCAGGCCTTCAACCACGTTCAAACAAACTGTGATACCGTTCACATGTCTGCATGGTCATCCATATAAAACAGCGATTGGCCTGTGCCACTAAGGTCCCTTCAAAGTGGAGTAGTGTTGGGTCCCGACCCTACAGCAGAGATCTACCGTCCAAGACTTCTGGACGATCACCCTTCTGTCATTGCAAGTCACAAGATCAGCGAAGTAGTGAATCGACACAGATGCAATGTGGAAAGAAGAAGAATTGCGAAGAAGAAGAAGCGAAGAAGAAGAATTGCGAAGAAGAAGAATTGCGAAGAAGAAGAATTGCGAAGAAAAGAATTGCGAAGAAAGAAGAATTGCGAAGAAGAAGAATGCGAAGAAGAAGAAGAGAAGAATTGCGAAGAAGAAGAATTGCGAAGAAGAAATTGCGAAAGAAGAAGAATTGCGAAGAAGAAGAATTGCGAAGAAGAAGAATTGCGAGAAGGAAGAAGAATTGCGAAGAAGAAGAAATTGCGAAGAAGAAGAAGAAGAAGAAGAACGAAGAAGAAGAATATGCGAAGAAGAAGAAGAATTGCGAAGAAGAAAGAATGCAAGAGAAGAAGAGAATTGCGAAGAAGAAGAATTGCGAAGAAGAAGAAGAAGAAGAATTGCGAAGAAGAAGGAAGAAGAAGAAGGAAAGAATTGCGAAAGAAGAATTGAAAAGCGAAAGAAGAAGAAGAAGAAGAAGAAGAAGAAGAAGAAGAAGAATTGCGAAAAGAATTGCGAAGAAGAAGAAGAAGAATTGCGAAGAAGAAGGAAGAAGAAGAATTGCGAAGAATGCGAAGAAGAAGAAGAAGAATGGAAGAAGAAGAAGAAGAATGGAAGAAGAAGAAGAAGAAGAAGAAGAAGAAGAAGAAGAAGAAGAAGAAGAAGAAGAAGAAGAAGAAGAAGAAGAAGAAGAAGAAGAAGAAAGAAGAAGAAGAAGAAGAAAGAAGAAGAAGAAGAAGAAAAGAAGAAGAAGAAGAAGAAAGAGAAGAAAAAGAAGAAGAAGAAGAAGAAAAGAAGAAAGAAAGAAAGAAGAAAAAGAAAGAAAGAAGAAAGAAAAGAAAAGAAAGAAGGAAGGAAAGAAAGAACACACCGTACACATTCATTACATGATGTGGCATGACGCTAAAAAAAAAGAAATAATTATAGGAAAGAAACACGTTGTGTGGTGGGGAACAGAATTTTTCAACAAGCATTCATCTGCTTATTATATGAAACATGATTTTTAATAACACGACAGAATAAGTAGATTAATATGTGAATTTATGAGTTTGGCCGAACATTTGCGCAAGTTGTGTAACAGTTCACAACTCACAAGTAACTATGTATCGATCTGGTTGATTTTTTCATAGAGCCATAGACTCAAGATCTGATATCTTGAATCCAATCCCATTCACTGGCCTGTTCGCTGCCCATGTCAATGTTTCCATCATTCTGGTGGTATCACCTCAGTGTTTCATAGCCCCCCCCCCCCCCCTGTCCTCATTTGAAGACATTGCCAGCGTGTGCGGTTTTGCACAGGCTAGAGGTGTCTGCCAGATAGTTTCTGGCAGATTATGGTATTATCCAAAGGCTAGGCTCCCTCTTGAATAAACTCCAAATTTCAAACACAATTCATCATCAGCAGCAGCATCATCATCATCATCATCATCATCATCATCATCATCATCATCATCATCATCATCATCATCATCATCATCATCATCATCATCATCATCATCATGTACCCTGCTGCATGGCGTTGGTGATCATGGCCCTCCATACGAATCTATCCCTTGTCGCTGCAAGTACATGTACATGTACGTCTTCCACCCTCTTTGTCCTCAGACACTCTGAAAGTCCGTCCAATATTTTCTCCCTGGGTCTACCTGATGCTCCCTTTCCCTCCAGCTACATCAAATGATTTGTCAGTGTACTACTGACAAGTAATTTGTATTAATCTGAATACCATCAAGTTATATGATAGTTCACAACTCAAAAGAAACTGTGTATTAATCTGATAAAAAAAAAAAACCCAACAACATCAAGCTATATGATAGTTGACAACGCATAAGAAACGTTTCACCTGCCTCACCTGTCGGCGTCACCGGGTTTAGTGTTGGCCGCTGTACTCTTTGACACCACCACCTCCCTCCAGCCCGCTCTGTCTTGACTTTTGTGGACAACTTCTTGAATATTTACGACACTGATGTTGGTTATGTTCTCAGTGTATGAGACTGGAGGTCTGCCTTTCTTCCTTTTAGCCACTGTTTTTTCCTTGAAAGATGGTTACCATGAGGTCCGTGTTCTTGGTGTGTGACACATGGCCAATTTGTTTTAGTCTTCTCTTACTGATGTCTGCCAGTAGTTTTCTGGTGGTACCAAGTTCTTCCAGGACATTTTCATTAGTTCTTCTATCTGTCCATTTGACACGTAGTAGTCTCCGATAAAACCATTAGCTTTTATCAATCGACGCCTCACAGCCATTAATCATGACTGGTCAGATCAAATATATATTAAAATTATAATTTTCAGGCAACTTGGTATGCCTCTGTCTTTCCAAATGTTATGGAGTTGGACAACGTTTTGGTTTGCCATTCTAATTCTTATTTCGATGCCTTTGGAGCAGGTTCCATCATCAGATAAGAAACGTAGTCAGTTAAGAAAAACAAAAAACACCTAAAATGCAAAAACATCTGCAAAAGGAAGCATTTCTGACAACTTCTTTGTTTACACGAAAAACATTTTTTTTTGATGAGTCAATCAAATCATTTTTAAAAGGTGTCTTTGAGTTCATCCTTAAATCTGTCTTCCAAACTTACGTTTTCAAAAAGTTCTCTACAATCCACAGAAACGTCCAAATAAAGTTTGGAATGGAAAGACATATATCATGGTCATCTGCTGTTTACATCTTTTCCTCTGATTAAATTTCGGTGTAGCTGTCACAAACTTAAAATTGAACTGAACAGACACGGAGGAATTCCAAGAGAAGATACAGTATGCAAAACCAGTGGCATGAACACATCAGGAGAGACATTCCATTACATTTTTGAAATGTCCAAAACTCGAAACATTTTTTCCTAAAGCGTATTTGTTCTATAACGTCTATTGTTTCATATGTAATGTTTTGACATCTCAAAAACTTTTTTTTTCGATTTTGGCAAAGACTATTAAGACTGGAGAAAACGGTTTAGTCTATTTTTTTATGTTTGTTTTCTTTTTCAACGTTTTGTTTGTTTTTGCCGAGGTATGGTTGAATGATGGCCTTGTTAGCCTCTGTGTTTCAACAAGGATCACAAAAATTGAGTATTTTCACCTTTGTGTTGCGTGTGTGTGTGTGTGTGTGGTGTGTGTGTGTGTGTGTGTGTGTGTGTGTGTGTGTGTGTGGTGGTGTGTGTGTGTGTGTGTGTGTGTGTGTGTGTGTGTGAGTGTGTGTATGTGTGTTTGATTGTGTGTGTGTGTGTGTTTGATTGTGTATTTGTGTGTATATATGTGTGTGTGTTTTTTTTTGTACGAGTGTTTGTGTGTGTGAGTGTACGTGTGTTCGCGCGCGTATATGTGTGTTCATATATATATATATATATATATATATATATATATATATATATATATATATATATATATATATGTATATATGTATTATATATATATATATATATATATATGCATATGTCAATATTATTGTGTGTTTGTGTGGGCATGTCAGTGTGTTTGTTTGTTTGTGTGTGTGTGTGTGTGTGTGTGTGTGTGTGTGTGTGTGTGTGTGTTGTGTGTGTGTGTGTGTGTTTGTTTTTTTTGTGTTTTTGTGTGTGTGTGTGTGTGTGTGTGTGTGGTGTGTGTGGGGTGGGGAGTGTGCACGCGCACGTGCGCCTACACGTGCGCGCGTGTATGTCCTTGCCTTCCATTTCGACGTAAACAGCGAAGGACGTGGGCGGTGCACACAAACAAACCCCTAGGAACATCAACACCCTGTTGATCACCAATGTTCCACCAGTAAAGACAACGTATTGATTTGTCCACATTTCCTGGACACAGTGTCATCATCCCGAGTACTTTCCTGTGTTTTTTCTAATCTACCGAATCACTGGTGTTAGGAGTTCCCAGCTCTGCTGTGAGAAGGTTTCAGTTCCTGAAAACCCCTTGTGTGTGTAAGTCTCCTTTGTGTTGCCAGACTATGCAGTGCTGTCAGAATCTGTCTCCGTTCCGATGAGCAAGTCTTGTTCAACGTTTGACCTTTGTGTTTATTCCACACATGTCCTGAGAATCTCGTCTCCACCCTATCCAACTTGCGCTACACTGGCTGTTTGCTGAACTAGGCATGGAATACAAATAGGGTGCGAAGAATCATGAACGTGGAAACCGAGAAACGGTACTAAAATAAGAAATAAAAACAATCATTTTGGATTTTACGTTTTCTAACTTGTGTAACGGTAATAAAATATTAAGGAGAAAAAAGAAGAAAAAAAACGAATTGGTGAGTATAGCTGAAGGTAATCAAAAAGAAAACAATAAACCAAATCGGATACTGAAACAATCTACACAAAAACAACTTTTGAAATGTTGAGTGAAAACAAAACAATAACTTTGAGAAGAAGTTTTGTAAACGACTGACAAAAAGATCGACTCTTTTAGTAATTGTCAATGTCCTTTTATATTATTAGTTTCTGTATTTTAGTGTGTTTTGTGCATTTTAATTTTTTGTTCTCCCTTATCAGAGTTAGCTTATATTCTTTCTTTTCTTTTTTTTTTTTTCCTTTTCTTTCTTTATCTATTTTCGCTGGTAGTACTTTTGGATATAACGTACGCTGGGCAAATTTGCAGGGGACAAAAAACACAAAAACTTACAGACACGATTCTGTTTACACTCACATTACTAAAACAATATTTTTACACTCACACCTCTGAAAACCAGTATAGGTTACACAACAAAAGTGCCGTAAGAAATTCATTTTGTAATATTATAGGCGTACGTAGGCAAACGTCTGCGTTGGTGTTTTATGCAGTGTGTATGTACGTGTGTTGTGTGTGTGTGTGTGTGTGTGTGTGTGTGTGTGTGTGTGTGTGTGTGTGTGTGTGTTTGTATGTGTGTGTGTTGTGTTGTGTGTGTGTGTGTGTGTGTGTGTGTGTGTGTGTGTGTGTGTGTGTGTGTGTGTGTGTGTGTGTTTGTGTGTTTGTGTGTTGTGTTGTGTGTGTGTGTGTGTGTGTGTGTGTGTGTGTGTGTGTGTGTGTGTGTGTGTGTTGTGTGTGTGTGTGTGGTGTGTGTGTGTGTGTGTGTGTGTGTGTGTGTGTGTGTGTGTGTGTGTGTGTGTGTGTGTGTGTGTTGTGTGTGTGTGTGTGTGTTGTGTGGTGTGTTTGTGTGTTGTGTGTTGTGTGTGTGTGTGTGTGTGTGTGTGTGAGAGAGAGAGAGAGAGAGAGAGAGACAGACAGACAGACAGACAGACAGACAGACAGATAGATGGATTGATAGACATATAGAGAAATAGATATTATACTAGTATCTTTAGTATCTATCTTTTTCTTATCTATCTATATATCTATCTATATTTATCTATTATTATCTATTATTATATTATTCTGTCTTATTATCTATCATATACTATCTATCTATCTATTTATCTTTTCTATATATATATATCTGTTAATCTATCTATCTTATATATCTATCTATATATCTATCTATCTATCTACCATTATCATATCTATCAGTCTGTCTGTATATATGTACATATGTTTCAGTCTTTTTCTCCTAATTTTTGTATCTGTGTGTTTTTGTTTGTTTGTAATCTTACGTTTGACAAAGGCTAGTTGGCCAAAAACGTGCCCCTGTCTTGTCGTGTTGTATTAAATATGCGTTCTTATTCTTTTTTTTTTTTTTTTTTTCTTTTTTTCCTGGTTCCTGTATGTTTGAATGCGGGCAGTCACACTTGTTTTGGATTGCGTTACATAACTTGATGCTATTCAGTTGTTTTACACAATTGTAAGTGGAACCATACATACACATATTCACACACATTTTTGTTTAATCATTTCATTACCAGACAGTATCATTTGTCAGCTACAAAAAAAAAAAAAAAAAAAAAAAAAAAACCTTAACACTTCGACTCCTTCACCCCGTCAACCAGATTCATACAGGAAGCTGGTGGATAGGGCGAGGTAGTCCAAGGGTTAAGTTTTTTGCTTTACAGTCATGGCTGACAATGTGAGATGCTGACATATAGGGTGAGGGATCCGGGAGTCAAAAGGTTAATCAGTCACACCATCTATTGCAATTCAGTTTTGGGTTTCAGTTTTCTCAAGACATCTCTCAAGCAGTCCCGTACTGGAACTGAATTCCATACACACCAACGAAGGAAATGCTATGATCATCATCATCATCATCGTCATCGTCATCTTCATCGTCATCGTCATCGTCAACGTCGTCGTTATCATCATCATCATCATCATAGTCATCGTCATCGTCATCATCGTCGTCGTCGTCGTCGTCGTCGTTGTCGTCGTCGTCATCATCATCATAGTCATAGTCATTGCTTCATCGTCATCGTCATCATCATCGTCGTCATCATCGTCATCACATCATCATCATCATCATCATCATCATCATCATCATCATCATCATCATCGTCATCGTCGGTCGTCGTCGTCGTCGTCATTCATCATCTACCATCTACCATCTATCATCATCATCTATCATCTATCATCTATCATCTATCATCTATCATCTATCATCTATCATCATCATCATCATCATCATCATCATCATCTATCATCATCAGCAGCAGCAGCAGCAGCAGCAGCAGCAGCAGCACAGCAGCAGCAGCATTTTCATATGCCCTGCCGCAGAGTGTTGACGATCATGGCCCTCCATACGAATCTATCCCTTGTCTCTGCAAGTACATCTCCCACCTTCTCTGTCCTCAGCCACCCTGTAAGTATGTTCAATATGTCTCCCTTGGTCTATCTGGTGCTCTTTTTCCGTCCAGTGTTCCTGTTGTGACCAGGTGCTGTCATTTATCTTGCTTCATGAATATCGTATAAATGTTGTTTAACAAGCGACAAACAAACAAGTAAATGTTATATGAAGGGGAAAAAAAAATCCAAAGTGATTCTGACGTAAAACGTAAGTTTGCGTCAACATATTACACACTAATTAGGCACACGGAGGTGTTGACTTACTGACGCAGGGACCTGTTGCCTTAGTTGGTTAGAGCGCCAAGTTGATAACTGAGGGAACTGGGTTCGATTCTCAGATGGGCCACTATTGAAATATGTATCTCCGCATCAACCAGGTCTGAGAGATAAAGATACTTGCGATGATGGTCAGGAGGTTTGAGTAACCCTCTCCATGGAGCATCCGGAAGTAAATGAAAGGTGACTATGTGGTTTCAGTCTTCCCAGTGTGCCCATAGCACACTCAACTGCGAGTACACTTCGGTTATTGCCGACAAATCCTACCATGACTTTGACATGCTTGATGGGAATCAAACATACGACTTCCAGGTCATCGTCATCGTCATCGTCATCATCATTCATCATTCATTCTTACCAACAAATGCCTGTCAATTAACATCAGGAAGAGAGTTCTTGAATGTTATATAGAACCAATACTGTTGTACGGATGCGAGGCGTGGACAGTCAACAAACAAAGCCAGAACAAGATTGAGGCAGCCGATATGTGGTTTCTAGGAAGAATGTTGAGAGTTCCATGGACAGCAAAGAAAACAAACGAGACAGTCTTGATCGAGGCAGACACAAGTAGATCACTCATAAGGAAGATTAGGAAAAGACAGGCAACATTTATAAGCCATTTTATGAGGAAGGGGGATATGGAGCACCTGGTCACAACGGGAAACCTGGAAGGAAAGAGAGCACCGGGTAGACCCAGGGAGAAAATGCTGGACGCACTTGCAGAGTGGCTGGGGACGAGGAGGGTGGGGGAGATGCTAGGGGCAACGAGAGATAGAGACAGATGGAAGTCCATGATCGCCAACGCCAAGTGTCAGGGCACCTGATGATGATGATGATGTCTATTCCACTAACCCCACCCAGCACCACTGTGACTGGCGCGTTTGAACTGTTTGCCTTGAGACTACGCAAAACCGTATATGCTGGCTAGGCTTCAAGCGTGAGAGAGTGGCAAGTGCTGAAGGGGGAGAATAGGATTTATGGCACACCAGGATTCTTCTTCTTCTTCTTCTTCTTCTTCTTCTTCTTCTTCTTCTTCTTTCTCTTCTCTTTCTTCTCTTCTTCTTCTTCTTCTTCTTCTTCTCTTCTTCTTCTTCTTCTTCTTCTTCTTCTTCTTCTTCTTCTTCTTCTTCTTCTTCTTCTTCTTCTTCTTCTTCTTCTTCTTCTTCTTCTTCTTCTTCTTCTTCTTCTTCTTCTTCTTCTTCAATCTCTTCTTTCCATTCTTCTTCTTCTTCGCAATTCTCTTCTTCAATTCTTCTTCTTTCTTCTTCTTCTTCTTCTTCTTCTTCTTCTTCTTCTCTTCTTCTTCTTCTTCTTCTTCTTCTTCTTCTTCTTCTTCTTCTTCTTCTTCGCAATTCTTCTTCTTCGCAATTCTTCTTCTTCTTCTTCTTCGCATTCTTCTTCTTCTTCTTCTTCTTCTTCGCAATTCTTCTTCTTCTTCTTCGCAATTCTTCTTCTTCGCAATTCTTCTTCTTCGCAATTCTTCTTCTTCTTCTTCTTCTTCTTCCTTCTTCTTCTTCTTCTTCTTCTTCTTCTTCTTCTTCTTCTTCTTCTTCTTCTTCTTCTTCTTCTTTCTTCTTCTTCTTCTTCTTCTTCTTCTTCTTCTTCTTTCTCTTCGCATTCTTCTTCGCAATTCTTCTTCGCAATTCTTTCTTCGC
>CM060311.1:90558731-90566231 GCA_030674185.1 Monoplex corrugatus | reverse complement strand
ATCTGTCTATATACCAGTCTGTCTATCTATCTATTCATCTATATATCTATATATCTATATATCTATATATCTATTATCTATATATCTATTATCTATATATATATATATATCTACCTATCTATCTATCTATTTATCTGTCTATCTATCTATTTATCTATTATCTATCTATCTATCTATTTATCTATATGTCTGTCTATGTACATGTTATCTATCTATCTATCTGTTTATCTGTTTATCTGTCTATATATCAGTCTGTCTGTCTATCTCTCTCTCTCTCTCTCTCTCTCTCTCTCTCTCTCTATCCTCTCTCTCTTTATATATATATATATATATATATATATATATCGCTAGATCGCTAGATAGCTACACACACACGCATATATATATATATATATATATATTTATATATATATATATATATATATATACATATATATATATATTTATATATATATATATATATATATATATATGTATATATGTATACATGTATCTATATCATATATAGTATATATTATATATATATATATATATATATATATATATATATATATATATATACATGCATATGTATATATATATATATATATATATATATATATATATATATTTATTCAGGGTGTGTGTATGTGTGTGCGTGTGTGCGTGTGTGTGTGAGTGTGTGTGTGTGTGTGTGTGTGTGTGTGTGGTGTGTGTGTGTGTGTGTGTGTGTGTGTGTGTGTGTGTGTGTGTGTGTTGTGTGTGTGTGTGTGTGTGTGTGTGTGTGTGTGTGTGTGTGTGTGTGTGTGTGTGTGTGTGTGTGTAATGGGGAAATTAAGGCTGAATCGAACAAATTAACGAGAAGAAAACAAACCCGAACTTATATCAAACTAAATCTTAGATTTTTAAAGACAAAATGAATCAACTCGTGCAAAATTTAGTGTATCTGTCCAGAAAAAAGTTCCTGCTCTGAACAGTGTTGGGGACAGTGAGGAAAAATTGATACATTTTAAAAACTCAATAAATGAAGTTTGTGAATAAAAGCAAAGAAGAACTGGACGACATAAAAAAAAAATATCAATCTTTATGGATTAATGTACGAAGATAACGGGAAAAGAGCAAGAATATAAAAAACGATAGTTAAGGGACCAACGAATAAGAGCAATGAAACTGAGAAAGTTTCGCTAGAAACAAAGTGCAAATAAATAGAAGACAGACACAAACCATACCTAAATTTAGAAAAGAGCAATATTGAAGACGTTCTTTGCACACAGAATGTGACAGACAGACATAAAACATGAAGACATGTACACACAAGTGACAGACAGACAGAAAACATATGAAGACATGTACACACTGGTGACAGACAGACATAAACATGAAGACATGTACACACAAGTGACAGACAGACATAAAACATGAAGACATGTACACACTGGTGACAGACAGACATAAACATGAAGACATGTACACACAGGTGACAGACAGACATAAAAACATATGAAGACATGTACACACTGGTGACAGACAGACATAAAACATGAAGACATGTACACACTGGTGACAGACAGACATAAAACATGAAGACATGTACACACAGGTGACAGACAGACATAAAAACATGAAGACATGTACAACATGGTGACAGACAGACAAAAACATGTAGAAGACATGTACACACAGGTGACAGACAGACATAAAACATGAAGACATGTACACACAGGTGACAGACAGACATAAAACATATGAAGACATGTACACACAGGTGACAGACAGACATAAAACATGAAGACATGTACACACAGGTGACAGACAGACATAAAACATGAAGACATGTACACACAGGTGACAGACAGACATAAAACATATGAAGACATGTACACACAGGTGACAGACAGACATAAAACATGAAGACATGTACACACAGGTGACAGACAGACATAAAACATGAAGACATGTACACACAGGTGACAGACAGACATAAAACATGAAGACATGTACACACGGTGACAGACAGACATAAAACATGAAGACATGTACACACAGGTGACAGACAGACATAAAACATGAAGACATGTACACACAGGTGACAGACAGACATAAAACATGAAGACATGTACACACAGGTGACAGACAGACATAAAACATATGAAGACATGTACACACAGGTGACAGACAGACATAAAACATGAAGACATGTACACACAGGTGACAGACAGACATAAAACATATGAAGACATGTACACACAGGTGACAGACAGACATAAAACATATGAAGACATGTACACATGGTGACAGACAGACATAAACATATGAAGACATGTACACACAGGTGACAGACAGACATAAAACATATGAAGACATGTACACACAGGTGACAGACAGAAAAACATATAAGACATGTACACACAGGTGAGCAGACAGAAAACATATAAGACATGTCACACAGGTGACAGAAAACATATGAAGACATGTCACACAGTGACAGACAGAAAACATATGAAGACATGTCCACACAGGTGACAGACAGAAAACATATGAAGACATGTCACACAGGTGACAGACAGAAAACATATGAAGACATGTACACACAGGTGACAGACAGAAAAACATATAAAGACATGTACACACAGGCAGGACAGACAGAAAACATATGAAGACATGTACACACAGAGTGACAGGGCAGAAAACATATAAGACATGTACACACAGAAGGTGACAGACAGACAGAAAAACATATAAAGACATGTACACACAGGTGAAAAGACAGACCCGAAAACATATGAAGACATGTACACACAGAGGTGACAGACAGACAGAAAACATATAAGACATGTACACACAGGTGACAGACAGACAGAAAACATATAAAGACATGTACACACAGGTGCAGACAGACAGACAGACAGAAAACATATGAAGACATGTACACACAGTGACAGAGACAGACAGAAAACATATGAAGACATGTACACACAGGTGACAGACAGACAGAAAACATATGAAGACATGTACACACAGGTGAAGACAGACACAGACTGAGAATTAACAAGTCATAGACAGAAACTATCGTACACACAGGTGTGTACTATGCAATGACTTCAGCAGTAGACTTAAACTAAGAAACGGGAGATTTGTAGCTCCATGGTACAGAAACGACAGGCTGTGACTTCTTTAATTCCAACACTCATACTGTTTTTAACACAAACAGATTTAATATTAAGAGAGCAGCTCGACGTGTATTTTTGTTTGTTTTGTTTTTTAATCTTGTGAATTTATGATGGTCTCTTCTCTCTCTGTCCCCCTGTCTCTGTCTCTGTCTCTGTCTCTGTCTCTGTCTCTCTCTCTCTCTCTCTCTCTCTCTCTCTCTCTCCCTCTGTCTGTCTGTCTGCCTGCTCTCTCTCTCTCTCTCCTCTCTCTCTCTCTCTCTCTCTCTCTCTCTCTCTCTCTCTCCCTCTGTCTGTCTGTCTGCCCTCTCTCTCTCCCTCTGTCTGTCTGTCTGCCCCCTCTCTCTCTCTCTGTCTGTCTGCCTGTATCTCTGCCTGTCTCTCTCTCTATGTCTGTCTGCCTGTCTCTCTCTCTCTCTCTCTGTCTGTCTGTCTGCCTCTTTCTCTCTCTCTCTCTCTCTCTCTCTCTCTCTCTCTCTCCCTCTGTCTGTCTGTCTGCCCTCTCTCTCTCTCTCTCTGTCTGTCTGCCTGTCTCTCTCTCTATGTCTGTCTGTCTGCCTGTCTCTCTCTCTATGTCTGTCTGCCTGTCTCTCTCTCTCTCTGTCTCTCTCTCTCTCTCTCTCTCTCTCTCTCCCTCTGTCTGTCTGTCTGTCTGTCTCTCTCTCTCCCTCTGTCTGTCTGTCTGTCTGTCTGTCTCTCTCTCTCTCTCTCTCTCTCTCTCTCTCTCTCTCTCTCTCTCTGTGAAAGGAGGAGGAGGGGGAAGGTGGTGTTCGAGAGAGGGTTTCTTGCAATGAGTCATAGCTTACACCATAATTATTAGTCGTATTTTTGCAGATGCTTTCATCTGTTGAGGCGTTTTTGTTTTCGTATGTTTATGATAGACGTGTAACTACGTCTTAAGTATTTACGCGAATGATGCACATGTAGGTGTGTTGCGACACCTGCATATGCGTATGTGTGAATTAATAAAGAAATATTGAATTCAGTTACACTGAACTGAAATAGCGTGTTCTCCGGTTGAGTTGAACATTTCAATTGTTGGCATTTTCCCTTAGGCACTAATCGATTGTCTTTGCAATTTCTTTTTGCGAACTATGCTCATAGAATTGTTTGTCTGGCATAAACTAGTTGTTGAAGGTGACTCCATGGAGGCATTTTATCACTTCCATTAAAAGTGTTATGAAATGAACATCTGCTAAAGATACCCCCTCCCCCCTCCCCCGAAAAAAATGCCAGAGATGTTAGTTCATAATACTATTCTTTGACAATTGATGTTTTAGTGTTGGTGGTGGTGATGGCGGTGGTGGTAGTGGTGGTGGTGGTGGTGGTGATGTCGGTGGTGGTAGCGGTGGTGGTGATGGTGGTGGTGGTGGCGTTGTCGTTGTTGTTTTGAAATCATGAAATGAACATATGCTACTGATGCAACAAACATGCCAGAAATTTTAGTTCATACCACCATTCTTTGATATTAGTTGTTTAATTGTTGTTGTTGTTGTTGTTGTTGTTGTTGTTGTTGGTGGTGGTGGTGGTGGTGGTGGTAGTGGTGGTGGTAGTGGTGGTGGTGGTGGTGGTGGTAGTGCCGTTGTTGTTTTGAAATCATCATGAACTGAACATCTGCTAGCAACGCAAAAAAACATGTCTGTGATATTAGTTCATGACACCATGCTTTGACAATTGATGTTTTATTGTTGATGTTGTTGTTGTAGTTGTTTGTGGTGGTGGTGGTGTGGTGGTGGTGGTGGTGGTGGTATCATTGTTGTTTCAAGATCATTATGAAATGAACATCTGCCAATAACAAAACAAGGCAGGGCTGACGTATCAATCAATAGCATTCTCCTTTCGGGGATTTGTTTGGTTTGTTTGCTTTTGTTGATATTGCTATTGGAATTGTTTATACTGTTGTTGCCCCTGTTGTTGTTATTGTTGTTGCTGTTGTTGTTGTTGTTGTTATTGTCGTTGTCGTTGTTGCCGTTGTTGTCGTTATTGTTGTTGTCGTTGTCGTGGTTGTTGATGATGTTGATGTTGTTGTCATTGTCGTTGTCGTTGTCGCTTACGTTGTCATTATTGTTGTTGTCGTCGTTGTCGTTGTTGTCGTTACTGTTGTCGTTGTCGTTGTCGTTGTTGTTGTTGTTGTCGTTGTCGTTGTCGTTGTCGTTGTCGTTGTCGTTGTCGTTGTTGTCAATATTGTTGTTGTTGCTGTCATGGTTGTTGTTGATGATGTTGATGTTGTCGTCGTCGTCGTCGTCGTCGTCGTTGTCGTTGTCGCTGTCGTTGTTGTTGTTGTTGTCGTTGTCGTTGTCGTTGTCGTTGTTGTCTTATTGTTGTTGTTGTCGTGTTGTTGTTGTTGTCGTTTGTTGTCGTTGTGTTGTCGTTGTTGTCATTGTTGTTGTTGCTGATGGTTGTTGTTGTGCAGGTTGTTGTTGTGTCGTCTCGTTGTCGTTGTTGATGTGTTGTTGTTGTATGTTGTTCGTTAGTGGTTGTCGTGGTTCGTTTTGTTGTCGATGATGATGTGTTGTCGTGGTTGTTGTTGTTGTTGTTGATGATGTTGTCGTTGTCGTTGTTGTTGATTGTTGTTGTTGATGATGATGATGTTGTCGTTGTTGTTGTTGTTGTTGATGATGATGTTGTGGTGGTTGTTACTGCTGCTGCTGATATTGTCGTGGTTGTTGTTATTGACAGTCTAGCCTATCAGTTCAGTTGGTAGCGCGTTGGTGGTCAATTGGTTAAAGGTAAGACTTCCAACCAGAAGGTCCAGGATTCAATTCTGCCTGAGCACCTCCCGTCTAGTGGGCCATAGAGATATTCATGATCTCTCACGTCAACATGGGTGAAGGCTTATTAGTGCCTTAACCCGTCTCGGGTGTATAATTATAATAGCAAAACGTGACACATGCACGTTAAAGATCCATGTAAATCATGTCAGTGTCCATTGGTTTATCATCGTCGTCATCATCATCATCATCATCATCATCACATCATCATCATTCATCATCATCATCATCATCATCTCATCGTCATCGTCATCGTCATCGTCGTTGTCATCCTCATCCTCGTCCTCATCATCAACGTCGTCGTCGTCGTCGTTGTCATCCTCATCCTCATCATCATCATCGTCGTCGTCGTCGTCATCATCAGCAGCAGCAGCAGCAGCAGCAACAGCAGCATTATCCTCGTCCTCCTCCTTTTCCTCCTCCCCCCCTCCTCCTCCTCATCATTATGTACATTGCAGCAAGGTGTTAGCGATGGCCTTTCATACGAATCTATCTTTTGTTGCTGCAAGTACATCTCCCACCCTTTCTCTCTTCATCCACTCCGCAACTACGCCCAATATTTCTCCCTGGGGTTTTCTGGTGCTCTTTTTTCCCTCTAACTTTCCTGTTGTGACTAGGTGCTCAAATTTCTCTAGCTTTATAAAATGCCCATTTAAATTTTGCATGTCTTTTTCTAATCTTCTTTGTGAGTGTTTTTTTTGTGTGTGTGTGTGTTCGCCTCCTTCAAGACTGTCTCGTTTGCTTTCTTTGCTGTCCGTGGAACTCTTAACATTCTTCTTAGAACACAATTTTACCTACCTCAATCTTGTTCTACTTTACGTGTTGACTGTCTACGCATTGCATCGGTACAACAATATTAGTTCTGTATAACACTGAAGAACATTCTTCCTGTTATTAATTGATAGGCTTATAGAAACACGAAAACACTCAAACGAAGACAGAATATGCAGACTGCGCAACGACATAACTAAAAATTTTAAATGATAACTTATGTGATGTGACTTTCAAATGAAGTTTGATATGACATTAGCTTCTTTATGAGATGTATACGTGATTTATGTATGACCTGCCTGTTTATGATTAAATTTTTGTCTTACATATAATTGTAAATGACTGTGAATTTATGCACATAGAACCTTTGATGAAGATGTAGGCGTTTTGCATGTGTTTTGAACTTTGGGCTCATGCCGATAATCTTGCTTTGCTAATGTGTTTATCTTTGACCTTTTACTGAGAGAGAATACAAATAAAGTACAAACAAACAAACAAACAAATAAACAAACAAACAAACAAGCAAATACCAACAACAGCAACTAAAATCTAAAAACTGTATAAATTAAACGACCTTATATTGTTTAAGAAAACTTAGATAAAAGATATGGTGTATGTACATGATTTTTGCTCAATCTATTATATACACATCTTGTTCGTTTTTTTATGATATTGTAATAATGTTCAGCAAACATTCTATTTATTTGTGTTTTGTCAAAAAAGAATTAAAATAAAAGTTTGAGAAAAAAAAAGATAACTTATGTACAACAACCTATGACCTACAACAACCTATGACCTATAACCCTATTTCG
>CM060311.1:90536231-90541231 GCA_030674185.1 Monoplex corrugatus | reverse complement strand
GACCCTCAAAACGAAAACTTCTGGAAATGCAACTTTTAAATCAACCACAGAGTGTGCTTTCATGTTCATTGGGTCATCTGTTAGGAAATCGCTGCCAGATATTTGAAGTACATGCTCAGACAGTTGCACTTTCAAGTCAAAAACGATGTAGATATATTAATATTGACATATACATATTATAGGCTGACAAACATACACATCTATCTGCAAAAACTGCTTAGAAAAAGATATTCGAATCACACAGAGAGAGGAGAGAGAAAACGAGGAAGAAAGATCAGAGAGAGAGACAGACAGGCAGACAGACAGACAGAGAGAGAGAGAGACAGACAGATAGACAGATAGACAGACAGACAGACAGAGACACAGACAGATAGACAGGTGGACAGACTGGTGGACAACCAGGCAGACAGGATGCAGACAAACAGAGAAAGACAGACATATAGACAGAAAGACAAACAGACATAGAGAGAAAGAAAAAGAGAGAGACGTAGAGAGAAAGAGACAGACAGACAGAGAGAGAGAGACAAAGAGAGACAGAGAGAGTGATTGAGAGAGAGACAGAGAGAGAAAGAGAGAAAGAAAGAGAGAGACAGAGAGACAGAGAGAGTGATTGAGAGAGAGAGAGAAAGAGTGAGTGAGACAGAGACAGACAGACACAGACAGACAGACAGACAGAGACAGACAGAGACAGAGACAGATATATAGAGAAACTGAAGGAGGCAATTATTTCCAGGCTAACCCTAGAAAAAGATATTCGAATCACACAGAGAGAGGAGAGAAAATGAGGAAGAAAGAAAGAGAGAGAGAAAGAGAGAGAGAGAGAGAGAGAGAGAGAGAGAGAGAGAGAGAGAGAAAAGAAGTGTGTGTGTGTGTGTTTGTGTCTGTGCAGTATGTGAAAGTATGAACAGAGAGACAGACAGACAGACAGGACAACACAGACAGATAGACAGATAGACAGACAGACGACAGAGACACAGAACATACGGGACAGATGGACAGGCACAGGCAGACAGGAAGAGACAGACAGAAGGAAAGTGGACAGATGGGCAAGACAGAAGACATAGAGAGAAAGGGAAGAAGAGAGACACCAGAGAGAGATAAGAAGAAAAGAGAGAGAGATGACATAGAGAGAGAGTGAGAAAGAAAGAAAGACAGAGTGAGTGAGACAGAGACAGAGGCAGACAGACAGACAGACAGAGGCAGAGAGAGAAGAGAGACAGAGACAGAGATAAAGAGAAACTGAAGGAGGTAATTACTCCCAGGTTATTGTAATCTATGATAGCTGGTTTACCAGCAAGACAAAACGATCTCCACTGCAGAGAGTTCAGAGCGAAAAAAGCAGTACGTCTAATCATACAGAAAATAAGGTATGATCACATAACACTCTCACTCGTAGAACTCCACTCATAAATATTTCGCTTTCAGTGTAAACTTACACGCCTCGGATATCGCCATTGTGATGGATCGTTACAAACGTACGTAACCGACCTTTCAGACCGTCTGTGTTCATATCAAAATCACGCACATGCGACCCTCAAAACGAAAACTTCTGGAAATGAATGCAACTTTTAAATCAAACGCAGAGTGTGCTTTCATTTTCATTGGGTCATCTGTTTGGAAATGCTGCCAGATATTTGAAGTAATGCTCAGACAGTTGCACTTTCAAGTCAAAACATGTAGATATATTTATATTGACATATACTTTATAGGTTGACAAACATACACTCTATCTGCAAAACTCTTAGAAAAAGATATTCGAATCACACAAAGAGAGGAGAGAAAACGAGGAAGAAAGATCAGAGAGAGACAGACAGACAGACAGACATGAGAGAGAGACAGACAGATAGACAGACAGACAGAGACACAGACAGACAGAGACACAGACAATCAGACAGGTGGACAGACAGGTAGACAATCAGGCAGACAGGAAATGCAGACAGACAGAGAAAGACAGACATATAGACAGAAAGACAAACAGACACAGAGAGAAAGAAAAAGAGAGAGACTAGAAGAAGAGAAAGAGAGACAGAGACAGAGAGAGAGACAAAGAGAGACAGAGAGAGTGATTGAGAGAGAGCAGAGACAGAGAGAGAAAGGAGAAGAAAGAGAGAGACGAGAGACAGAGAGACAGAGAGAGTGATTGAGAGAGAGAGAGAAAGAGTGAGTGAGACGAGCAGAACAGACAGACACAGACAGACACACAGACAGAGACAGACAGAGACAGAGATATAGACAAACTGAAGGAGGCAATTATTCCAGGCTAACCCTAGAAAAAGATATTCGAATCACACAGAGAGAGGAGAGAAAACGAGGGAAGAAAGAAAGAGAGAGAGAAAGAGAGAGAGAGAGAGAGAGAGAGAGAGAGAGAGAGAAGAGAGAGAGACAGGTCAGGACACACAGGACAGATAGACACAACCAGACAGATAGACAGATAGACAGACAGACAGACAGAGACACAGACATACGACAGGTGGACAGACAGGTGAGCAGACAGGCAGACAGGAGCAGACAGACAGAGAAAGATGGACAGATAGAAAGACAGATAGATATAGAGAGGAAGGAAGAGAGAGAGAGACACACAGAGAGAGAAAGAAGAAAAGAGAGGGAGAGACATAGAGAGAGATGAGAAAGAAAGAAAGACAGAGTGAGTGAGACAGAGACAGAGACAGACAGGCAGACAGACAGAGGCAGAGAGAGAGAGAGAGACAGAGACAGAGATAAAGAGAACCTGAAGGGGGTAATTACTTCCAGACTATTGTAATCTATGATACCCGGTTTATCAGCAAGACAAAACGATCTCCACTGCAGAGAGTTCAGAGCGAAAAAAGCAGTACGTCTCATCATACAGAAAATAAGGTATGATCACATAACACCCTCACTCGTAGAACTCCACTCATAAATATTTCGCTTTCAGTGTAAATTTACACGCCTCGCATATCGCCATTGTGATGGATCGTTACAAACGTACGTAACCGACCTTTCAGACCGTCTGTGTTCATATCAAATATCACGCACGTGCTGACCCTCAAAACGAAAACTTCTGGAAATGCAACTCTTAAATCAACCACAGAGTGTGCTTTCATGTTCATTGGGTCATCTGTTAGGAAATCGCTGCTAGATATTTGAAGTACATGCTCAGACAGTTGCACTTTCAAGTCAAAAACGATGTAGATATATTAATATTGACATATACATATAGGCTGACAAACATACACATCTATCTGCAAAACTGCTTAGAAAAAGATATTCGAATCACACAGAGAGAGGAGAGAAAACGAGGAAGAAAGATCAGAGAGAGAGAGAGACAGACAGACAGACATACAGACAGAGAGACAGACAGACAGATAGACAGATAGACAGACAGACAGACAGAGACACAGACAGATAGACAGGTGGACAGACAGGTGGACAACCAGGCAGACAGGATGCAGACAGACAGAGAAAGACAGACAGATAGACAGAAAGACAAACAGACATAGAGAGAAAGAAAAAGAGAGAGACATAGAGAGTAAGAGAGAGACAGACAGAGAGAGAGAGACAAAGAGAGACAGAGAGAGTGATTGAGAGAGAGACAGAGAGAGAAAGAGAGAAAGAAAGAGAGAGACAGAGAGACAGAGAGAGTGATTGAGAGAGAGAGAGAAAGAGTGAGTGAGACAGAGACAGACAGACACAGACAGACAGACAGACAGAGACAGACAGAGACAGAGACAGATATATAGAGAAACTGAAGGAGGCAATTACTTCCAGGCTAACCCTAGAAAAAGATATTCGAATCACACAGAGAGAGGAGAGAAAACGAGGAAGAAAGAAAGAGAGAGAGAAAGAGAGAGAGAGAGAGAGAGAGAGAGAGAGAGAGAGAGAGAGAGACAGACAGACAGACAGACACACAGACAGATAGACAGATAGACAGACAGACAGACAGAGACACAGACATACAGACAGGTGGACAGACAGGCAGACAGGAAGCAGACAGACAGAGAAAGATGGACAGATAGAAAGACAGATAGACATAGAGAGAAAGGAAGAGAGAGAGACACACAGAGAGAGAAAGAAGAAAAAGAGAGAGAGAGACACAGAGAGAGAGTGAGAAAGAAAGAAAGACAGAGTGAGTGAGACAGAGACAGAGACAGACAGACAGACAGACAGACAGAGGCAGAGAGAGAGACAGAGACAGAGATAAAGATAACCTGAAGGAGGTAATTACTTCCAGGTTATTGTAATCTATGATAGCTGGTTTACCAGCAAGACAAAACGATCTGCACTGCAGAGAGTTCAGAGCGAAAAAAGCATCACGTCTCATCATACAGAAAATAAGGTATGATCACATAACACTCTCACTCGTAGAACTCCACTCATAAATATTTCGCTTTCAGTGTAAACTTACACGCCTCGCATATCGCCATTCTGATGGATCGTTACAAATGTACGTAACCGACCTTTCAGACCGTCTGTGTTTATATCAAACATCACGCACATGCTGACCCTCAAAACGAAAGCTTCTGAAGATGAAATGCAACTCTTACATCAACCACAGAGTGTGCTTTCATGTTCATTGGGTCATCTGTTTGGAAATGGCTGCCAGATATTTGAAGTACATGCTCAGACAGTTGCACTTTCAAGTCAAAACGATGTAGATGTATTAATATTGACATATACATATAGGCTGACAAACATACATATCTATCTGTATCACTGTATGTGTACAGCTGAGGAAGGGATAGGGGAGAAATTGAGTGGGAAAGAGACTGAAATACTTTAAGAAACTTTTTCAAATCTTTGTTTGTATGTAAATTGTGATGTATGATATGCGAATAGTTCATAATTTGTGAGGAATTTTGATTGTCAAGGTATTAATGCTGTAATACTGAAGTTGTAATGTTTTTCCTGTATATGGATTAGAATTTTTCTGTTTTTATCTTCATTCAAAATATTGATTATAATTTTATGTACAACTATTGCATGCATAAACACACACACACGCATGCAAACATAGCACACGC
>CM060311.1:90526231-90531231 GCA_030674185.1 Monoplex corrugatus | reverse complement strand
TTTGCACGCCATCATATGTACCTTTTCTATGTGTTCCATTCGTTTTAATCCCCATATTTCTGACGCGTACAACAGAATGGGTTGTACCTTTGCGTCACATATTTTAAAGAAAGTATCCATTGTCATTTCCTTGAATTTTTGGAGAACCCTATTTAGCTGTATGACAGCTTTCTTCCCCTTAGTTGCTAAATGTGCAGTACCTTTTTTGACACTTACCATTGTCGTGAAATTAAAACCTAAATAGCAATAATTATTCACAACTTCCAACTTATTTTCTTCATATGACCATTTTTCACGTTTTCCGAGGAACCCTCCGTTTCTAAACACCATGACCTTCGTTTTGTCAATACTTACTTTTAATTTCATGTTGTTACAACACGTACTTAAAACGTTCAGCTGATTCTGTAAGCCATTTGGTGTAGTTGAAAAAAGTACCACATCATCTGCAAAGAGTAAAACAAATATTTCCAACATCCCAGGTAGTAATTGGATGCCATGTTTTCCTTTATCACTCATATAATTTGCTAACTGATTTATAAATATCGAAAACAATGTAGGACTCAAGACACAACCTTGTCTTACTCCAACCGGACATTGAAACATCTCTGAAAATTTATCGTTAACTCGGATACAAGACACCAATGACTTGTACATTGCCATTAATGATGCGAGAAATTTCCCTTTAACACCCTCCTTTCTAATACAATGTAGGAGTTTATCATGTCTGACCGAATCGAAAGCCTTTTTAAAGTCAACAAAAGCAACATATAATTTCATCCCTTTCTTGTGCATGCATTTCTGAATGATAGCATGTAGTGTGAATATATGATCAACAGTTGAGTATCTATTACGAAAACCTGCCTGGCTCTCTGAGATCAAATTATTAGCTTCTAACCAGGTGTATAATCTCTTGTTCAGTATTGTTGTGTAACATTTAGATATCATGCTTAATAAAGATATACCTCTATAATTATCTGCATTTTCAGGATCCCCTTTCTTGAAAATGGGGATGATAATGGCTTTGGACCACTCTTTTGGATAAATCCCCGAGTCAAAAATTATTTTGAACAGTTTTGTTAGAAAAACTATGACATCGTTTCCCCATTTTTTAACATTTCAGCTGAAACGCTGTCAATTCCGTTTGCTTTACCAGTCTTAAGTTTACCAACTGCTCGTTTAACCTCTTCTTCAGATATATCTCTATTTAGAGTATGTTCCCTTTCCTCAGATAGATCTACCTCAATATCACAATGTTCACCAACATGTCCCCCATAATTTTGAAAAATATTCTTGAAGTGCTCGAACCAGACATTAATATCAATATCATTTGAGATTTGTCTTTGTTTCCATAACCCATACTTCTCAGCAGTTTCCAGAACTGTGATGAATTAGTCATTTCCATGGTTAGCGAATCTGCTTTCTGTTTCCTAAATGCTTGTCTCTTTGTCTTTAGTAAACGTCTGTACGTTTTCCTCTCTTCCACATATGAAATTTTATCTTCTTCCTTCCTAGTTTTCCTAAAATAATTTAGTTTACGCCTTGTTTCTTTTTTTGCTTGCTGACAGTCCTTGTCAAACCATTCTGATCTTTTGTTCCAGTAAACTTTATACGTTTTATACATACAGGCACTGGCATCTTTCAGACATTGTACAAAAGTATTCAAACCACTTTCCACATCGCAATGTAGAGTATTTGTGGCCAAAATAAGTCTGTCTTGAATATCACTGCTTTTCAAAGTTTTGTGGAACTCGGCTTCCAGTTCATGTTTCCAAATAAATTTCTCACAAACCTCGTTTTTGGGTTGACTTGTTTTATCATGACCAGCCTCAACGATATCATGTTTAATTTCAACCAACATAACAACTGGTAGGTGATCAGAATCCAGCATGTTCTCAACAACAATTGATTTGATGTGTATAGATGAAAACAAATCAATGGAAGTAATGAAATAGTCTACTGTGCTAGTCCCAGAGGACGCAATATATGTACATCCATCGTCAAAATCCGTTTCACGCAATCCGTTTAAAATCATACATTCAAACATATTACATAACTCAATCAGCTGACAACCAAATTTGTTTGTGTTTTTGTCCTGTGAAATTCTGGGAAATCTGTTCTCGATATAAACATTTACATCGAAATCATCGACCTCTCTCACTAAAACTGTAATTAGTATTCGCTGTTCTCGCGTTTAGATCCCCATTTACCAATAGAAAAGAATCACCACACAAGTCATATAGATCTAAAATGCATTGCTCCAGCACTTCAATACCATATGCACCTTCCTGGCTATTCCAATAGACAGAATCACACGGAGGAAGATATGTACAAATCCACAGTATGTTTCTGTCTACAGAAAACAGGTCTTTGTGGATTTGTATAGCTAAAGTGTTTTCAGTTTCTATTGGGATTTGCTCAACAAAACGAGAATATGATTTCCTTTCCATTGCGATAACACCCCCAGAATATCTCCCTTGATGAGACAGCTTCTTGGCTTTAGACGTGAACACTACAAAGTCACTGAAAAGTGGTGATTCAAAGTCGTTGCAACAAATGTTTCTGTCAAACATATAAAGTCATAAGTGAGAAGAAAATTGGCAAAATCATTATTTTCTAGTTTTTCCAAAAGGCCATTTACATTATAATTAAGGAAACTAACATGTAATTTATTTGCAGTATTTACACGCAAAGTACATTTTGATTCCGATGGTGGTGTTGTGTTCTGATTCCAAATATAACTGTCGTCGCCTGTGGCAAATCGTACAGGTCTACCTGCTATTGTGGCCCGGCCGATATCCTATCTGTTAGTACCTGAGGCCTCACTCACACTGGGTTTGGTCTTAGAAGATTGGGACCTGCTTCTGGTTTTTGGCAGATCTTTAGCCTGCGTTTTCTTAAACGAATCAGTAATTTTGCTCTGACTGCTAGACCTTGGTGGAGCATGGCCACTGCTCTTACCGTCTATCCGTGTGTGGGAGGCAGCACGTCTAGGTCGCAGAGCATGGGTGACAGAAGGTGTCTGTATGCTCTGGTTTGTGTCTAGATCATCAGAATCTAGAACTAGATTGTCAGCATGCGAGTCTGACAAGCTTTTGGCGTTCGCGTTTTGTGTTATTGTGTGTGTATCATTTAATGCTTGATCTGAGATGTGTGCCACACCGTTAGTGTGATCAACTGACTTTGTTCTGACACTGAGCACAGTGACCTCATCGGTACTCACATTCTCAGTATTAATTTTACCCGATTCTTTGGTCGCTTCACATACATCTTCAGCTAGGACCTCACCCATATTTTCCATTTCCTCACCACTGATACAGGTGTCTTTGTCACTGACATCGTCACTTTGATCACAAGGCTGGATTTCGTGGACGTCACTGTTTGAGTCATGGCTGACTTCCTCACAAGGGTCATCATGTGGGGGAGGGCCACAGAGTCCATGCTTTTGCAAGTGTCATAAGTACATAGGCCATCACATGCGGAAGGGGCCACTGGGTCTTTCCTGCTTCGTTCAACGTGAGGACAAGAGTCATCATTTAGGGAAGGGTTCACCGAGTCTATCCTGCTACGTCTGGTGTCGTAGCGTGGGGAAGGGGCAACCGTCTGCTCTATATCCCGCTGATGTCCATACATCCGTTTGGCACTGACTCTGTTTGATTTAGATGGAACTGAATGATCCCTGCCAGTGTTTTCTTTCAGGGCAACCGTCTGCTCTATATCCCGCTGATGTCCATACATCCGTTTGGCACTGACTCTGTTTGATTTAGATGGAACTGAATGATCCCTGCCAGTGTTTTCTTTCAGGGCAACCGTCTGCTCTATATCCCGCTGATGTCCATACATCCGTTTGGCACTGACTCTGTTTGATTTAGATGGAACTGAATGATCCCTGCCAGTGTTTTCTTTTTCAGGAAGACAAACCTTCTGTGGTTTGACGTTGGTCTTGACGTTGGTCTTCTGGTCACTTCGCTATATGAGTATGGACCAGGGACTAGTGGTCTGGAATTACTCCTGTCACAATCCAGGCGTTCAGAGCTTTTATGATTTCTTCCTCTGGTCTCCTCTGTGTGCGCCCTGACGACGTGGACAGCTCCTACATCAGCATGATCTCTGCTGGATCTGTGCGGATTCCTGGTGGTCTCATAGTGGTATTGTTGGTCTTTTGTATAAGATTGTCCTGTCTCCCAGTGGTCCAGGTTGTCTTCATGCATAGAAACTGTGTGACGCCTTATGCTCTGGTTTCTGTGGTGACGCCCAAATTTGTTCTTTGAAGGATATCCGTGGTGAAGATGTTCATTTCTTTTGCCATCATGCATAAATTGTCTGTTGTCCTGAACATGTGGCCAATGTTCGTCAAGGTGGGGGGCAGCTGAAGGGTAGTCGTGACCGTTGTCATAGTCGTAATATGATTTTTGTTTGTCCCTCACACGCAGTTTTCCGTTGTACATGTATGCAATTTTACCACGCCCACGATGAAACTCGACCATTTGCCTCTGCCGCGAGGTGAGGTCAGACGCAACTTTGATCCCGCTTTCCCTGAGGTTATCTCTGAATTCTCTGTTTCCTAAAACAGCCATTTTGTCCGTCCACCGGCAGAACTGAACTAAAATGGGACGGGGATTGCTACCAGAGGTACGAGGTTTTCCAAGTCTGACTGCACTTGCAATGTCTTCTTGATGCCAATTGGGTTTGGTTGCATGGTTATTCAAGATGTCTGTGATTATCTCAGTAGTAGCGTAACTGTCCTCCCAAGAATACTCTTCCACATTGATGAACAACACGTTGCACCTCTTGACATCTTGCTCCGTAGACTCTAGCTTTCTTTCCAGATTATCAATTCTGTCCGTGATTGTTGTGTTGAATTCTCTGAGGTCATCGATTTCTTCTTTATTTGTTTGGACACATTCCTTTAGTTTACGAACATCCTCAAAGAACTGAGATAAGTTATCCTCTAAGGCACTGAACTTATCGTCGACGAGTCTCTTGATTGTGGCTGCATGCGA
>CM060311.1:90506231-90516231 GCA_030674185.1 Monoplex corrugatus | reverse complement strand
AAGTAAAAAAAATGACCTCATCTTACATAGCAAACAACAACAACACGAAAACAAGACATTGAGTGTATGTATGCGTATATGTCCATAACATGGAATAATGACAACAATGATAATGGAAATCTACTGTGCGTCTAGCTGTGCTCTGGACGCTGACAATAATACAATACAAAAACAGATGAAATAGAATGTAATACATATAATTGTTTAACCCATTAACAGCACACACACACACACTCAGTAACACCCATGCGCAACATACTACAAGAACGCACTAGAACAGGATGGGATAGGATCAGTTTGATAAAGTTGATTTATACATAAGGATTCACAGAGAAGATGGGCTTTAAATTGTGTCTTTAAGAACTCATGCAGGCGGCCTCCATGATTCAGGCTACAGACTGTGACTGCAGACAAGTTGTCTTCTTGTCTGGCGCCCTCTCCGTGCTGCAGGCATGCCAGAACAACACGCTCCCCCTCCTGTCTAGAGCTCTGCACCAGGTTGCCACAACCAGAAGAGCAGTTCTTAAGTCGATTCCAGCCCACTGCGGAGTCTCCGGGAATGAGCGAGCTGATATCCTTGCTCAGGAGGGAGCCAGAGAAGAACAATCTAACAACAGCGTCAGCTACAGTGAGAAGAGGGGCATCATCAGGGCGCTTTCCATGCCGAGACGACACAGGGATGACTACCACCTGTTGTCTAGAGAGCAGCAAGTTGTCCTGGTGAGGCTGCGAACTGGTCACAATAGGCTGAACAGCCACATGTACCGCAAACTGAAGCTGGTGCCCTCCCCAACCTGTCCCTGCGGTCAAGAAGACCAAACCACGGAGCATATACTCCAAAGATGTCCCCTTCACCAGGTGACAAGACAGGATGTGTGGCCGACAGACACTCCGCTGACAACCAAACTCCATGGCTGCAGACAGGAGTTGGAAAAGACGGCTGCATTCATCACCCGGACTCAGCTGATTGTGTAGCAGCGTATGCCAAGAAGAAGAAGAAGAAGTCTTTAAGGGGAAAGATTAGGCAAATTTCCCGTATCAAAGAGCAGATTATTCCACAGAAAAGGTCCTAAATGAGCAAAAGATTGGAAAGCTTGAATCCTGCGTCAGTATGAAAGGATTTTGAACAGTGATATTTAAACAACAACAACGACAAAACAACAGCAACAAACCACCCAAATAAAACCTGAAAGATGTTAGTCTTATTTTTAGGTCTATTCGAAATCATAGATAGAAATCATTAGAATGTAAAATAAAATCCTGTGTTACATAATTATATTTATTTCGAAGAATTGTTCAGTCAGTTAATTATTCCAAAATTAGCAGTCAAACAGAACAGAACATTGCAAAAAAATCCTCTTTTTCTCTGAGGGGGGGGGGGGGGACGTCTCATTTTAGAAATGTGCTGGTTTTGTTATGTTTCATTAGTGTAAACATATTGTAGGTCTCACAAATAGAGTCCAGTCCATTCATAAGAATATTTGACAGCATTTTATTACATTGTTACAGCTTGGCAAACTTTAGATTTTCAACATTGTTTTATAGCACCACAACGCATGTTATTCATTGTTAGTTAGATAATGATGAGGTCAGTTGTCTAAGCTTCCAGTCAGAAGGTCTGAGGTTCGATCCTGTCTGGGTACATCCTGCCAGAAGGACAAAGAGTGGAGAGTTTTCAGATCTCCCAAACTTCATAAGCTTGTTCGAGCCTAAACCTTTCGTGAACTTATTACGCATGACTTCAGGTATGCACGTTAAAGATCATGTAAGTCATGTGTCAGCGTCTGGTGGTTTGTGGGAGCATGAACACACCCAGCATCCATCCCCACCAAAGATGAAGTATGCAGATTGTGCAAAAACATACGCCTGGCATAGTGTGGACAAAACAACATGCATACATGCATCCCAGAAAAATCGGAACGTTACAACAACAACAAATAACAACAACAACAACAACAACAACAACAACAACAACAACAACAAAAACAACAAAAACTGAAATGGGTTCATAAAGAGCGTTTCCTGACAACAAACAAATAAACAAACAAACAAACAAACAAACAAACAATAACAACCAACCAACCATTCCAACAACCAACCAATCGGCCATCCATCCATCCTAACAAATATTCTCAATTCTCTCTAGGATTTCATGTTCTGATAATAGGATATTCCCGAAACTAGATTTTTGTTCTTTGTGAATATGTGTAAGTAACAGTTTTCAAGCATATCAGACGCCAGTGTGATTTATTGTCAGAAAACAGAATTATATTTGGTGCAGTAAGGACACACGATGATGTTTACGATATGATCAATTCATACATTCATTCTGTATCTATTCTTTATTTGTTCTGGTGTTACAAATGCATATAATCTGATTTGAGCTCGGAAAACAAAAACCATATCACAGATAATTGACGCCCACAGACACACACTTATTCACACACCATCACAGACATACACACAAAAGCACACAGAAAATGCACTTATGCACTCATAATATGAGAGATGCACACGCACACATACATGTACACACACACACACACACACACAGATACACACAGACACACAGACACACACACACACACACACACACACACACACACACACACACACATTTTTGCCACCCCCCTCTCTCTCTCTCTGTCCTTGTCTCTGCCACTGTCTGTCTGTCTGTCTGTCTGTCTGTCTCACTCCCTCCCCATCTCTCTCTCTTTCTCTCTCTCTGTCCCTCTGTGTCTGTCTCTCTATCTCTCCCTCTTTCTGTCTGTCTTTACTTTTGTCTCTCCCTGACTCTGCATTTGTCTTTCTCTATCTCTGTCTCTCCCGTGCTGTTCAATCTCTTCCTGGAGAACATCATGCGTGAAGCCCTCCATGACTTCCACTCCACTGTCTCCATCGGAGGAAGAACCATCAACAACCTGAGGTTCGCAGATGACATCGACCTGATGGGAGGCAGCAACGAAGAACTACAAGACCTGACCATGAGACTGGAAGAAAGTGCAGGTGCACACGGAATGGAAGTGAGCACAGAGAAAAGCAAAGTCCTGGTCAACAGCACAACCAACACCCATGCTGAAATCTACATGAACGGGCAACAGATTGAAGAAGTGGACGCTTTCAAATACCTTGGCGCCACTCTCACCAAAACGGTCGCTCTACAACAGAAATCAAGACCAGACTAGCGATCGCAACAGCAGCAATGGTAAAGCTAAACAAGATCTGGAAGAACAGAGAGATCGGCTTTCCATCGAAGATGAAGCTGTACAAGTCCCTGGTGCTCCCCATCCTGCTGTATGGATGCGAGAGCTGGACCATGACAGCAGAGACCACCAAGAGAATCCAGATGTTTGAAACTAAATGCTTCAGGCGCTTGCTCGGGATCTCTTGGCAAGATCGGAAGACAAACGACTTAGTGTGGAGCCAAATAACAACACTCGCAGTCCCACAAGAACCCCTCCTGGCAACAGTCAAGAACAGGAAGCTGTCGTGGTTCGGGCATGTCACACGCCACAACTCACTGCCCAAAACGGTCCTCCAGGGTACACTGGGAGGCGGCAGACGAAGGGGACGACAAGCCAAATGCTGGATGGACAACATCAAAGAATGGACCAGGTTGGATGGCCCCACGCTGGTGCGACAGGCGGAGGACAGGACCGGTTGGCGACGGCTGGCTTCAAGAGTGTCTCTCATCTCTCCTCTACGCCCATCACGGGCAGGAGAATGATGGTGATGATGATGATCTCTGTCTCTCCCATTGTCTCTCTGTCCGTCTGCATGTCTGTCTCTGTCTCTGTCTCTGTCTCTCTGTCTGTCTGTCTGTCTGTCTGTCTCTCTCTCTCTCTCTCTCTCTCTCTCTCTCTCTCTCTCTCTCTCTGTATCTCTCCCCCTCTGTCTCTCTGTCTCTCTCTTATTATTATCTCTCTCTTCTCTATCTGTCTGTCTTTGCGTCAGTATTTGTCTCTCGCTGTCTCTCTGTCTGTATGTGTCTATCTGTTTGTATGTCTGTCTGTCTCTTTCTCTCTCTGTTTCTCTTACTCTCACTATTCGCTCTATGATACCCCTGCCATATGTCCCTCTATGTACATCTCTCTGTCAATTTCAGTCTTTCTATGCCTCTCTCTTTGTCTCTATGTCTCTGTCAGTCTTTTCTCTCTCTCTCTTTCTCTTTCTCTCCTCTCTCTCTCTCTCTCTTCTCTCTCTCTCTCTCTCTCCTCTCTCTCTCTCTCTCTCTCTCTCCCCTTTCTCTCTCTTCATCTTTCTCTCTGCCCCCTCCCTCTCTGTGTCCTTTCACTAATTATTCCCATCACTCATTCTGTCATTCTCTAACAGGACCTTATCAGTACTTAAGGATGGAAGCACGCTAATAATTCAAGACTACGCCTATATCTCACTTAGCACTGGACATGACTGTAATGGAGACTGGACACAGAAATGGCCATCATAAGACGTGCCAGCACATACATTATACTTTGTGCACAAGAGCCTGCGTGTGCGTGCGTCGATAATGTGTGATAAAGTGTTTGGTCTCCTATCTCAAGTCATCTTTTATTCAGTTGTAATACCAGGATAAATACACAAATAGATAAAGAATGAATATATGAATTAATCATACCCAGAAGGTTATCGGATGACATTGCTGCACTTTCAGATATAATTGTGTTTTGCTGACAATAAACCACACTGGCGCCTGATATGCATGAAATCTGTTACTTCAAAAACATCCACAAAGAACAACAATATCGTTTCGGGAATATCCGATTATCAGAACGTTGAAATCCAAGAGAGATTTGGGAATAACCATAAATCTCCATATCTTCTGTTGGTTGGTTGGTTGGTTGGTTGGTTGGTTGGTTGATTGGTTGGTTGGTTCGGTGGTTGGTTCGGTGGTTGGGTGGTTGGTTGATTGTTGTTGGTTTTGTTTGTTTATTTGTTTTGTTTGTTGGCCAGTTGTGTCCCTTGCGCAATTGTGGCGCTGGCGTGGTTTTGACTCCACTAGAGATGTGTGTCCGGGGGTATCTTCAATCATTCGTGACGTTCATGAATTGATGTGATGATAGAGTTTTACTTGTTGTTTGTCTGTATGCAAATTTGTTTGTTTATTTGTTTGTTTGTTTGTTTGTTTGTTTTTGTTTATTTGGTTAGTTGTTCTGTATCTGTGATCTTTAGTTTTTTCTTATTATTTTGTTCATTTGCTTTGGACTATTTCTGTGTTTGTTTTCTTTGTTGATATAATCATTTTATTCCCTATCTAAACCACAAAAAGAAAACACTCAATCCACACAAGCGATCATGATCACATGTGTGTGTGTGTGTGTGTGTGTGTGTGTGTGTGTGTGTGTGTGTGTGTGTGTGTGTGTGTGTGTGTGCATGTGTGCATATGGATATGTGTATGTTTGTCAGGAAGACACACAGAGAGAAAGAGAGACAAAGTCACAGAGAGAATGAGTGAGAGAGAAAGACAGAGACAGAGACAGAAACAGACAGTGAGTAACAGGAGCGAGACAGACAGACAGACAGACAGACAAACGGACAGACACACAGAGACGGAGAGACAAAGAGAGAGAGAGAGAAACAGAGAGAGAGAGAGAGTTTGAGAGACAAAGAGAGAGAGAGAGAGTGAGAATGAGAGAGAGAGAGAGAGAAGACAGACACAGAGAGAGGCACAGACGGACAGACAGACAGACACACAGACAGACAGACACACAGACACACAGACAAACAGACAAATAGAGAGAGAGAACATGAGAGACAAAGAGAGACAGTGAGAGTGAGGGAGAGAGAAAAGAGAGAGAGAGAGAGAGAGGCACAGACATACATACATATATACATGCATACATACATACATACATACATACATACATATATACATACATACATACATACATACATACATACATACATACATACATACATACATACATACATACAGACAGACAGACAGACAGCCAGACAGACAAATGGACAGAAAAACATACACAAATAAGATCATTCCTGATAAGTTTGCTTTATGCAAAACATTTCAAACTGTCTATGTTTGTTTATTTGTTTAGTCATTGAAATGTGTGTTTGCTTGTTTACTGTTTCTTTCATGGTGTTTATTCGCGTTTCAAAAATAAAAAGGAAACAAAAAAGATGACCTTATCTCAGAGAAACGTCCAACATGAATTTCAATAGCTTGCTGAAGGGAAGCTTTGGGGAAGAGTCGTCATAATGCATTTATCCATGCACACAAGCAGTGTCATTCATAGATGGGCACAGAAAATAGGCCCTCTGGGTTTATTGCCTCTCTTACTCACAACCTTTATCAAGTTTCAACTTCATTTCGATATGTTTATTCAACACACACACACACACACACACACACACACACACACACACACACACACACACACACACACACACACACACACACACACACACAATACATACACATACACATACACATACACATACACATACACATACACATACACATACACATACACATACACATACACATACACATACACATGCACATACACGCGTGCGTTCGTGCTTGCGATTGCGATCTTCTGTATGACTGATGTGTTTTAATGTTTTGATTTAGATGGGAATAAAACTATTATAACAACAATAGAAAAAAAAAACACAGAAATAGTCAAAAGCAAATGAACAAATAAAAAAAAAAGTAAAGATAAAAGATAAACAAACAACAAACCAAATAAACAAAAAACGAAACACACAAATAAACAAACAATCAAACAAAGAAACATGCATATAAACAAACAACAAACAACGTTCTATTAGCACACCAATCCATAACCGTCACGAATGATTGAAAACACCCCCGGACACACAATCTCTAGTGGGCTCAAAACTACGTCGGCGCCACAATTGTGCGAGGGGCACAACTGGCCAGGTTGCCTCAGAAAATCTTAAATCAATCAATTACACGTGTGCCCCTTGGGTGCATGGCCATTGCGGAAATAGGCAGTCTGTCAGCCAGCCAGGCTTTGCCGACACACTACTATTTTCAGGAACGACATTTTGTATGGGAAAATTGTTTTCCTGTGTGTTGAGTCAGGATGACCTACTGGAACCAGAAAATGAAACACGAAAAAAGAATAACGCGTATTTAATACAACAAGACGAGACAGGCGCAAATGTTCGGCCAACTGGCCTTTTCAAACATAAGATTACAAACAAACAAACACCAGATAAAAAAATATTAGCAGAAAAAGACAAGCATTCCTGCTGCTTCGTCCAGTGTGAGAAAAGGAAAACACACAGACATACATACATTCAAAAAACACACACACACACACACACACACACACACACACACACACACACACACACACACACACACACACACACACACACACACACACGCATACACACACACAAACATACACACACACACACACACAAACACACACACAGACACGCACACACACATAACCTCACAGAGGACACTCTAATGTCGGCTGACAGCTGACATTTTTGTATCTGATGTTTGTTTGTTTGTGATCTTACGTTTGACAAAGGCCAGTTGGCCGAACATTTGCGCCTGTCTTTGTCTTGTTGAATTAAATACGCTTTCTTATTCTTTTTTCGTGTTTTTTGTTTGTTTTTTTTTTGTTTTTTTTCTGGTTCCTGTTTGCTTGAACATGGGTAGTCACACTTGTTTTGGATGAGCTACAGCAAGGAATATGTGAGTGTTCTGGAAAATAATGGTGGATTACCTGCCAGCTGACATTGGAGCGTCTCTTCTGTGGTGATTGTGTGTGTGTGTGTGATGTGTGTGTGTATGTTGTGTGTGTGTGTGTGTGTATGTGTTGTGTGTGTGTGTGTGTGTGTGTGTGTGTGTATGTGTTTTGCACTGTGTGTGTTTTGTGGTTATGTGTGTTGCACAGTGCTTTTGTTTGATCGCACGCACCCACACGTGATTGTGTATGTGGGTGTGTATGCTTAAGTGAGTAAACAGGAACAAAAACGAAAAAAACGAAACCAAAAATATAAACAAACTAAACACAAGCAAACACAGAAAGAGACAAACCAAAAACCAGAGTGAAAACTGTTTACAAATAGTGGTCTCAGGCAAAAAAAAAAAAAAAATCAGCCCAACAAACAACCAATCAACCAAACAACCAAACACACAAATAGAGTTATGTAGAATGTGTCCTGAAATATTTTAAGCACAGAAGATATGGAGATTTACAGTCATTCCTAATTAGTTCTGTGATTCACGTTGTGAAAATGAGATATTCCTGAAACTAGATTTTGTTATTTGTGTATTCTTCAAAGTACCAGTTTTCAGGTATATCAGGCGCCAGTGTGTTTATTGTCAATAAAACAGAATATATGGTGCAGCAAGGTCATCTGATAACATTCAGTGTACGATTAATTCATGTATTCATTCTTTGTCTATTTGTGTATTTATCGTGGCATTACAATTGAATGAATAAAATATGAATTGAAATAGGAGACCAAGCAGTTTATCACACCTATTCAGGCACACAGGCGCACGGGCGCGCGCGCGCAACAACAACACACACAAAACCCCACACACACACACACACACACACACACACACAACACACACACACACACACACACACAACACACACCAACACAACACATACACACACACACGCACACACACACGCGACACACACCCAACAACACGCAGCGTCACACACACACACACACACGCACACACACAACACACACACACACACAACACACACAACACACACACACACACACACACACACACACACACACAACACACACACACACACACACACACACACACAACACACACACACACACACACACACACACATCCACACAACACGCACATACACCACACATATCTCCACACACACCACACCCACCCCCAACTCCCCAACCCCGCCCACTCTATCCCTGTCTCTGCCTCTGTCAGCTTGGCTTTGCTTCTCTTTCTCTCTTTCCCCCTCTTTCTCACACCCCTTCTCTCTCTATCTCTGTTTGTCTGTCTCTCTGACTCTCTCCCTCTCTCTGTCTGTCACTCTGTCTCTGTCTTTGTCTTTATTGTGTCTGTTTCTCTGTCTGTTTCTCTGCCTCTGTCTGTCTGTCTGTCTGTCTGTCTGCCTGTCTGTCTCTCTGTTCTCTCTCTGTCTCTCTCGTCTCTCTCTCTCTCTCTCTCTCTCTCTCTCTCTTTCGTCGTCAGTCTCTCTGTCTCTGTCTCTCTCATTCTTTCCATCTTTCTTCTCTATCTGTCTGTGTGTCAGTGACTGTCTCTCTCTGTCTGTCTGTCTGTCTGTCTATTTGTCTCTGTCTGTCTGTATATTTGTCTCTGTCTGTCTGTCTCTCACCAATTCTCTCTTACTCTCATTACCCCATTTCTGCCCCTCCTGTCTCTGTCTATCTCTGCACATTTTTCTCACTCTCTCTATGTCTCTGTGTCTCCTTTCCATCTCCCTCTCTCCCTCTCCCCCCCCCCTTCGCTAATTATTCTCATCACTCACTCCACCACTCACAAATCGGATCTTTTGATATAAGGACGGCAGCTCACTAATAATTCAAGACTACGCCCGCAGCTCACTCAGCTTGGGACATGACTGTAATGTAGACTGGACATAGAAATGGACGATAAAACGTGTCAGCCCATACATTGTACTTACTCGCACAAATAGCATGTGTGTGCGTACGTCGATAATGTGTGATAAAGTGTTCGCTTTCTTGTCTCAAATCATGTTTTATTCAGTTGTAATGCCAGGATGAATACACAAATAGATAAAGAATGAACACATAAATCGATCAAACCCTGAATGTTATCAGATGGTCTTGCTGCACTTCCAGATATAATACTGCTTTGCTGATAATAAAGCAAACTGACGACTGATATGCCTGAAACCTGTTACTTCAAAAAACATCCACAAAGAACAAAAAAATCTATTTCGGGAATGATTATCAGAATGTTGAAATCCTAGAGAGAATTGGGAATAACCATAAATCTCCTCCTTATCTT
>CM060311.1:90478731-90493731 GCA_030674185.1 Monoplex corrugatus | reverse complement strand
AAAAGGAAAACACAGGTTATAAAACATACAGAAAAGAGGATAGGAATTGTTGTTGTAGTCTTTGTCGTGTTTTCCAGTAGGTCAAGAAGGATGAAGGATAGAGAACCTCACCTACCTGGGCAGTTCCGTCAGAACACTGAGAACTTTGACCAGAACTGAAATTTCCTGACGGAAAGCTAAAAGCTGCATTAAGTAGCTGCAATAAATAAATGAAAAAAAATAAATAAATAAATAAATAATAAATAAATAATAAATAAATAAATAAATAAATAAATAAATAAACAAATAAACAAATAAATAAACAAAACAAATAAATAAAATAATAAATAAATAAATAAAAATATTAAAAAAAAGGGTCGAAGAGCAGGAAATTTTCCTTTAGAATTAATCGAGACTATACAAATCAAACGTGAAATCATCATTGATCTACGGCTGCAAAACCTGGCATCTTAATTAAGATCACCCAGGAAAAGAACTTGGACGTCTTTGACACCAGACGCCCACGTAAAATCCTGGACATCAGATGGAATGACTTTGTGTCAAATCAAAAAGTCAGGGACAGATCGCAAACATCTCTTTATTGCCACCACGTTTTTGTAGACGGTGCTTCCGTTTGGTGAGGGACACGTACACGTATAGAGGCTCCGCACAACAAAACCTGCAAGTTGTTAAATTGATGCTAAGAGGTCACACAGACACAGCGAGGGCGGTTAACAATGACATGGTGACAGACAGACGGAACTAAACAGGTATGATTAAAAGAAATGCACGCACGCACACACAACACACACACACACACACACACACACACACACACACACACACACACACACACACACACACACACACACACAGACACACAGACAACATACAGAGACAGAGACAGACAGAAAGACAAAAGAAAAGAAGAGCATAAAGAAAGACGAGAGAGGAGGAGAGAGAAGAGAGGGAGAGAGACAGGAGAGAAAGAGAGAGCAGAGAGAAAGAGAGAGAGAGAGTCACAAATGTCATGATGACAATTTTTCCTGAAATGTTCACGTCGTACACAATGGACATATCACAGCATCAGATTTTACAAACAAACACACGTTTGGTTGGGACATGTCTGGAAGCTCCCCACAACAAAACCTGCAAGTCAACCCGTTAAATTGACACTAACAGTCAGACAGACAAAGAGAAGGCGGTTAATAATGAGAGGGTGACAGACAGAGGAAAGGGACATCCAACTGGTCAACAGAAATTAGACCAACATCAGCAGAATAGCTTAGGACCATGGGTGTGGAATATCTGATTGCCTCATGTGTCGTGTGATGCGGGAACAACTAAACACGTATGGTTAACCCATTTGACTCCTGCACCCTATCCACCAACTGCAAAAACTTAACCCTCTGACTCCTTCACCCTATCCACCAGCTTCCTTCAAGAATGGGTCAGAGGGTTAAGTTTTTGCTTTGCCAGCATGGTTGGCAGAGCAGGATGCTGGTGGACAGGCTGCAGGAGTCAAAGGGTTATGTTTTTGCTTTGCCAGCATGGTTAGCAGAGCAGGATGCTGGTGGACAGGGTGCAGGAGTCAAAGGGTTAAGTTTTTACTTTGCCAGCATGGTTGGCAGAGCAGGATGCTGATGGACAGGGTGCAGGAGTCAAAGGGTTAAGTTTTTGCTTTGCCAGCATGGTTGGCAGAGCAGGATGCTGTGGACAGGGTGCAGGAGTCAAAGGGTTAAGTTTTTGCTTTGCCAGCATGGTTGGCAGACAGGATGCTGATGGACAGGGTGCAGGAGTCAAAGGGTTAATTGACTTACACACACTTCACAACAAAGGTATCATTCCTGACATAGGCAGTCCAAATTAAAATGAACAATACCACCAAACTTATAGATATCAATTTACCAAATATTCAATTGTACACGTTAGACATACCACAGAGTTATATTTCACAGACACAAAGACATTATATAATTGCCATAATGTTTGAATAATTTCAAATAAATGAAAACCTACATACGTGTGAATGTAGAAAAGCAGTACAGTTATTGTACAGGATTTCAAGCAACACTGAATTCCTCTGAACCATGCAGTAATGAAGGCTTTTATCCTATAGACACTGTATCCCTTGAGTATTACTCCTAGCATGAGAATTATTAGTACTATCATCCCCCTTTTTCCCTAACGACACTCAGACACGAATGATTTCACTTTGAGAGGGAATCAATCCAATCCTTGCCAGGCGATGCATCCAGATCGTATGATATGGACTCCCATTTCATCTACTAGTAGTTGAAGTAGATCATTTTTTTATACGATTTACTCTGTGCATTTTCCAGTCAGATCAATTCGAGTCATTTTGTGAAAGTTCTGGTCACACTAATTCGATATATTCCGTATATCCCTTCAGTCCGACTAATCTGATTTCTTCTCTGTATCTTCTGTACCATCAAGTAATGCGCGTCTTCTCTTCAGGAAATGCATCGGCTAATGCATTTTAGAATGGAGTCTCTGCCGCCTGGATAGATTCCCCGAACACTATCTTAGAGCATTATCGTCTCCCCATACGTCTGGCCACAGTCAGACTCCTATTACGAGAACATAAGAGGCTACTGATTCATATTTATATTTCTTATAAATCATTCTTACATAGCGCTGCTCTCTTACTGAGTAATCAGATTCACTGCACATTATGCATAATCAGACCTTTTAGTGGAACACGGAGAACATAAGCTGCTAGACGAGCTGACCACACTCCGCTATGTTATTGCAAAATCTGCATCTTCGTGGGTGTGCATGCTGGCTGTGTTCGTGTTTCCATAAGCGACCAGACATTTACTGTGAATTACAGAGTATGTAACGATGATTTGCGTGCGTCATAAACATAAAAGAGGGGGCTAGACACTGGCAGGTCTACAGACATATTGACCTGAGAGATCGGAAAAAAAAAAGTTTCCTCATATGCTCACCAGCCTGGAATACCAGGCAATGAATCCATACTACCGATTGATCATTGTACTCAGGGAGGCTACTTGTGTGCTAACCTTTTTTTTCCAACGCCACCTTAATGGCCACAAAAGCTAGTTAATTAGTTAGTTAGTTAGTTAGTTTGTAGTTAGTAGTTAGTTAGTTAATAGGCTAAGTTAGTAGGCTGGTTGGCTAGTTAGTTAGTTAGTTAGTCAGTTAGTTAGTTTAGTTCAGTCAGTTATTTAGTTAGCTAGTTAGCTAGTTAGTTACGTTTGTCAGTAATTTATTATGTTGGTTTGTTATTAGTTAGTAGGCTAGTTAGTAGGCTGGTTGGCTAGGTGGCTAGTTAGTTAGTACTTGTTAGTTAGTGAGTTTGTTAGTTAGTAAGTTAGTAAGTTAGTTTAAGTTTTTTTTGTTTAATCTCATCAAAAAATCGATAATTTTCTTCTTTATAAAGTGCATTTTGGTTAATCCTGAGTGTTTTTGTTTGTTTGTTTTGTTTATTTGCTAAGTTTGTCTGTTTCTTTTTTTCCTTGATTGTTTGTTTGCTTGTTTGCTTACTTGCTTGATTTTTTGATGATGTCGATGAGGATGATATTCATTATGCCTTGAGTTCCATCTAGGATTGAGACAGCGTGACAGGCTGTACTCTACGCGTACTATCATAATATATCCTGGCGTCAACCAGATCCGAGAGATACAGACACCTGTGGTGCTGGTAGAGGATTTGAGCAACACACTCAATGACGCATCCGTGGAGTGGATGAGACTCGACTGTGTGGTCCCAGTCTTCCCAATGAGCCCATAGCACGTTCAACTCTGGGATAGGAAGCCGGTTGGAGCCAAAAATCCTCATAATCATTTTTTTTAATTAAAGGACCGATGGGGATTAGAATCCTACATAGTTCTAGTGGGTAGTCCGTTGTGTTGCGCTAACCACTACACCACGGCGACTGGTGGAAGTTACACGTTTACCCATTCGACCATCGTGACCGTCGAATGATGAGATTGTAGTGTGTTCTTTGGCAGCGTAGAGCCCAGAAGGGGGCAGCAGCAGAGAAAGAATCAGGATTCAGTGTTTCAGTTTCAGTTTCTCAAGAACGACGTCTCCGCGCTCGAAAGAATTCCATATGCACTAACGTCACAGGTACCATGTGATGGAGAAGATCCAGAAATGATCACGGTACAAGCCTTAAAGCATGCACATAAACCCATGAGCTGGCCAGGTCCTGAGGTCCTACCTTAGATAGTTCCATAACCCCGGGGATCGTAGGGGAGTGAGATGGCAAGAGACCTCAACTTTTCCAGAGACCAGCATCACGAGGGCGGCGCCCATCCCCTCTCCCTCGTTTCAAATTCATATTTATTTCACTTTTTTAGCCAAGACTTCAGAAAGAAAGAAGGCTAATGATCTTCAAAGGGGTGGGACTTGGGAAATCAACCCATCTCTCCAATGTTTTATATCAAGGCAGCCGGGCAATGCCCTGCTCTACGCGATTTTCAACTGCCGTGGGATCATCAGCGTGCACAGCCAGAAGGTACAGGTCCGACACGTTTTTTGTACCTTTCCGAAGGACTAGACGTTCAGTTACGATTTTCCGGTCAAACTGAGGAGAAAAGTCGAGGCCTCTGAGGGGAGTGAACCCTGGACTGAGTTTAGTTATTGGCAGGCGAACGTCTGAACCATTCTGCCACTTTTCACCTAAAAGGACCAGGGCTCTGATCTACAATTCTGTCCATACATTGAGCGGTGGACCCGTGAACATCAATGGTTAATACCAGCCAGAAAAGACTGACTCATACAAGAGGGGTTAATGCAAGCCAGAACGCATCATACAGGAGTGGTTAATGCAAGTCACAGAAGATTGACCTATAATGGAGAGGTCAATGGCCAGAAGTGATTGAGGTATGTAGGAAAGGTAACTGACATCATTGACCTTTTGCCACCCACAGACTTTTGGGGTACCAAAAGAGATCAGCATCTGACTCAGTAGTGGTCTCGAGTTCTGATGTGTCAAGTTTAAATTCAACCAACAACATAAAAAATAGCATATTCATTTCGCTAGCTATGACATTAAATTAATGCTCCAATCATTCTCCCTCTCTTTCTCTGTCTGTTTCTCTCTGCCTTTGTCTCTCCCTTTCTCTTCTCCTCTCTCTCTCTCTCTCTCTCTCTCTCTCCTCTCTCTCTCTTCTCTCTCTCTCAAACTGTCTCTCTCAAACTCCCACCCCCTCTCTCTCTCTCCCTCTCTCGCTCCCCCCCCCCCCCCCCCTTTGTCTTTCTTACTATGTCTCTGTTTGTGAGTCTAGTTGTCTGTATGCTGTCTGTCTGTCTGTCTCGTTCACTCACTCTCTCTCTCTCTCTCTCTCTCTCTCTCTCTCTCTCTCTCTCTCTCTCCATTTGTCTTTCTTTCTCTGTCTCTGTCTGTCTGTTCGTCTGTCTGTCTATCTTCTGTCTCTCTCTTCTCTCTCTCTCTCATCTCTCTCTCTTCTCTCTCTCTCTCTCTCTCTCTCTCTCTCTCTCTCTCTCTCTCTCTCTCTCTCTCTCTCTTCTCTGTATCCCTCTTTACCAAATGGTTCTTTAATTGCATGTTTCAATAAATGACCATAGTATATATAAGCGCTACATTTCTGAAAGGTAAGTAATGACCTCACAATCCTCTTGAATGAGGCGTTAGCTTTTCTGAGTAATGTCCATTCTGATGTTTACTCTCTGTCTCTCTTTCTGTCTCTGTCTATCTGTCTGTCTTCTTTCCTCTCTGTCTTTCTTTCCCTCTCTGTCCTCTCTCTTTCTCTCTTCTCTCTCTCTCTCTCTCTCTCTCTCTCTCTCTCTCTCTCTCTCTTCTGTGTCCCTCTGTGTCTATGTTCCTTTGTGGTTTATATCTCTGTCTCTCTGTATCTGTCTTTCTGTATGTCTACCCTTGTTCTCTCTCTTTGTCTCTGTCTTCATCTCTGTCTCTCTGCCTCTCCTCTCTCTCTCTTTGTCTGTCTCTTTCTCTCTCTGTCTCTACCTCTTTCTCTCTGTCTCTGTCTCTCTCTTCTGTCTCTCTCTGTCCCTTGTGTCTATCACTCTCTCTCTCTCTCTCTCTCTTTCCCACTCTCTACTCTCTCTCTGTCTCTGTCTCTCTCCCTCTCCCCCTCCCCTCTCTATCTGGCTGAGGGCAATCAGAAAGCGGAGGTAAGGGAGACAAGCCTTTAGACCATGGTCTGGAGAAACCCGATCATAGGAAACAACCATACAAGAATGAATCCTTGTCTGTCTCACGAAAACAGATTGTATAACAAATTTGTAGGAGTTTCTTTAGGAAAATTAATATAATCAATCAATCAATCAATCGATCGATCAAGCAATCAATCAATCAACGATCGACGATCAATCAATCGATGATCACCCAATCAATCATCGATCAATCGATCACAACAATCAGCACTCAATCCAATCAATCACCAATCAATCAGTCATCATCAGTTAATCAATCAATCATTCAATCGATCAGTCATCATCATCAATCAATCAATCAATCAATCAGTCAACAATTCAATCAATCAATCAATCAATCGATCAACCAACAACTCAACATCAACCAATCAATCAGTCAATCAGTCAGTCATCAGTCAATCAATAATCAATCAATCATCAATACCAACCAATCAATCAATCTATCAATCAATCAATAATCAATAGACAGAAATGAATAAATACAAATAATAGATAATTACATAAAACAAATAAGTCATCATCCTTATCATATTCATAGATGCTAGGAATGACACTGACGTACCATTTACACTGAAACCAATATCCTATTTTCGTGCGTGCGTAGTGATGCGATGCGTGCGTGCTGCCTGCCTGCCTGTCTGCGTCCGTGCTGTGCGTGTTTGTGTCCTGATTTGTTAGTGCGTGTGTGCGTGCGTGTGCGTGTGTGCGTGTGCTGCGTGCCCGTGCGTGCGTGTGTTGTGCGTGTGTGTGTGTGTGTGTGTGTGTGCGTTGTGTGGTGGTGCGTGCTGATGTGTGTGCTGGGGTGTGTGGTGTGCTGTGTGTGTGTGGTGTGTGTGTGGTGTAGGAAGAGAGAGAGGAGCGAGAGAGACAGAGAGAAGAAGACAGAGACAGAGAGACAGAGAGACAGACAGACAGACAAGACAAGACAGACAGACAACAACAGACAGACAGACAGACACACACATACACACAGATAGACACACAGACAGACACACTGATAGACAGACAAACAGAGACAGACAGAGAGGGAGACAGAGACAGAGACACATAGCGACAAAGAGAGACTGGAAAACTCCATTTATCCGAACATATTTGACATACCCCGTACACTAATTCGAAGTTCCCCTTTTCCAACACAAGACGGTCCTCTCTCCCCCCTCACCCCACCTTGCCCCCAGATACAGCGTGTACAGATTAGTATGCACACTACAGACAAGTCACATCCCACAGACAAGTGAGGTTGGTGGCTGCTGCATTCACATGCCAGCATCTGCAGCCTGCAACATCCCATGCTGTGCTTGAAAAGACCAGACTCCCAGGGGAGGCTGGTGCACGGTCTGGTGAGATGGGCACAGAATTAGTTCTTTTGAAAGTGATAGAGGTGAAGCAGGAAGCGGAAGAAGAAAGTACCAGTAGAGGAAGGAGGAGAACAAAATAGTAACAGCAACAACAACAACGACGACGACGACGACGACGACAACAACAACAACAACAACACGAGTAGAAAGGCTTCAGACTTCAAAGCAGCTGAGGAAGTGTAAGATACACACATACACATGTCATTTACATGTATATGATACCAAGATTATTCCAGTGGTAGGCTGATAAAATACCAGTATAAAATATCATCATCATCATCATCTTCAGGTGCCTTGCCGCATGGCGTTGGCGATCATGGACTTCCTTCTGTCTCTATCTCTTGTTGCCCCAAGCATCTCCTCCACCCTCCTTGTCTTCAGCCACTCCGCAAGTCTGTCTAGTAATTTTCTTTCTGGGTCTACCTGGTGCTCTCTTTCCCTCCAGCTTTCCCGTTGTGACCAGGTGCTCCAAATCCCCCTTCCTCATAAAATGGCCTATAAATGTTGCCTGTCTTTTGCTAATCTTCCGTATGAGTGATCTTATTGTGTCTGCCTCCATCAAGACTGTCTCGTTTGTCTTCTTTGCTATCTATGGAAAATATAGGCTACGTAAAACATAATCAGGCAGGGACTCGGGACCTGGCCAGCTCATGGGTTTATGTGCAGGCTTAAGGCTTGTTCCATGATCACCATACACGTGGCACCTGCGACATTAGTGCATACGGAATTGCTTTCGAGCGCGGGGACGTCAGCTTGAGAAACTGAAACTGGAAACTGAAACTGAGGATAAGTAGCTTTAGGTCCTACTGGACCCGTCTTACAGGTAACCCCTGCCACATTGCACAAAACTACAAAACACCAAATCACGTTATTACTCAAGGATAGTAGCATTAGGTCCGACAGGACGTGTCTTACAATTAGTTCTAATTACTCCGCATATCTTTTTTTTTAATTTTCCATATTCACTTTTATATTTATAATGAACATACATCAACTAACAATGCGGCAACAGAAAAACAGTCATCAGTTCATACCCACAGGAAAAATAACTGTTGACACATACACAACGTATAACATACAGAATATATATATATATATATATATATATATATATATATATATATATATATATATATATATATATATATATTATATATATATATATATATATTATTATGTATACATATACGTGTATATATATGTCCATATATATATATATATATATATAATATATAATAATTTATATATATATATATATATATATGTGTGTAATATATATATATATATATATATATATATATATATATATATATACAGAAGAAGCATCGAAAATAAGTAGTGGGAGAGATGAAACATTAACTCTAACTTATGATAAAAATAACTGCACTACAACACACACTGTATCAAAGGAAGTACAAGGACAAGTCCATCTCTGCACAAACATCGTAAGTGTAAAGACATAAAAGTGAAATAATTTACTCAAAACTAACTAACTCAAAAATACAGGAATTGCAAACAAAACATTAATTACAAACACACCAAAGAAAAGATGAATGAGGTGAGATTGGTCCTACGCGTAGAGAAACCGATGATGATACATTATTTTCCAACGGTGAAAGTTATAAGTTGAAAGTCATTTTTCAAACATGCAATTAGCCACTTACACATTTGCTTAGAACAGAAAATACTAAAAAAAATGTAATAATAATTTGATGACGCAAGACATTAGAAAGAGCTTGAAAATGTGGAGGCATAGGGTTTAGAAAAGGATTTAAGGATGACATCTTTGTTGCGAGCGTACAAATCCATGATCGTTTAAAAATTGAAAAAAAAAATATAGGAGACAAAAAAACAAAAATAATCAACAAGACAAAAAGGTAAAACACCTGAAAGAACGAATCAGAAAAAAAGGATGATAAAAAAATAACAATATCCGACAATGAGAGGAAGATGGTAGAAAAAAACTGTAATAACTGAAAGTGAAAGAAAGATGGAAGAAAACCTAGAATAACTGACAGTGGTTAAACTCACGTTAACAGCCACATGCTTTCAGACACTTTGGCAAATGTTCGACTTATGAATAACGCATTCTTTTTGAGTCACGCCATGGTTTTACATAAAATGAATGACTGCGGTCATAGTCCATTACCATCTAGCAATATCCGTTTTCCATATGGATGCATGTTTGTTTCAGACTGATCTGATTTAAATGAATATGTCTGTAGCATTTTTACCGAGTCAACATCAGTATTCATTGTTCCTCCTTCTATCGTATAATATCTCATTACATCTATTTGTTTATCTAGTTTTGCTTTGCTCAAGTGCATCTGCTTTCGGGAGTTTTGCTTATCCTTAAAGACTAATACCCACACCACCATTCAAAATCAGACAAGGGAGGACAAATCCTTGTCTTAAATCTGGATTCAGACTGACTGCACTTTTTACTGGTCAATATTTGCTTCACCTTGAACGACTAGTCTTTCTTCTGTTTTTTGTTTGTGTGTTTGTTTATCAAATGAGACTTATCTATTTATTTATATATTTATCTATTTATGTATATCATTTTTTATTAGATTTATTATTTTCATCGATTACATTCATATGTTCATTGATTCATTGATTCATTCATTCATTCATTCATTCATACTCATTCATTCATTCACTGACTCATCATCATTCATCATTCAGTTAAACACTTTTTTATTTATACATTTAATTCATCATTTTTGTGAATATATTTATGTACTGTTCAGCATTTATTCATTTATTTATTTTGTTTATTTATTTATTTATCTACTATTATGTATATATATATATATATATATATATATATATATATATATATATATATATATATATACATACATATGTGTACATATTTATCTATTTATTCATCGTTTTATTCATTCGTTTATCTATCTAAGCTGGCCCATGTCCTGCACTTCTATAGTGGCGTTCATCCCAGGCTGCCTATTCTGGAACACCACCCACCTTAAGATCATTCAAAGTCCTAGTTCTAGAAAGTGCATGAGATAATAATAATAATAATAACTACAATATTTATATAGCGCAAAATCTTGATAAAATCAAATCTAAGCGCTGAAACATACACACACGCACGCACGCACGCACACACACGCACGCACGCACCACACACACACCACACACACACACACACACACACACACACACACACACACACACACACACACGGCTATAAATGGGGAGAAAGAATAAAAACAATGGAAAATTATAGAGAGCATATTATATACAATTATATATTGCAATGTGATTCCCCTCCGAGTGGAGACAGGCTGCAGAGGGGATTGAGTGAGGTCAGGATTTTATGCAGAGGAGAAAAGGTGAGTTTTGAGAGCGGACTTGAAGGAGACAAAAGTAGGTTGCTGACAAAGTAGATCCAGTGACGTCAAGCTGCCACGGGGTCGCCCATTAAAGGACATAGTGACCTACTTGGGGATTACGTCTGTGGAATCAAAACGTGCCTGTTCTAATCCAGCTTCTTACGGACTATGCTTGCTAAGCCCCTGCTAACGAGATAAGCCATTCTGTGGCAGCTTTTATTATTGCGTATGAGATAACCTGGTTTTCCCCATCCCTTCTTTGTTGTTGATGCTTTCTCTATTTCTTCTCTCTTTTTTGAAATGCTGTTGTTGTATGCGTAGAGTAGCGAAGACTAGCTGTAAGGCAGATCCAGTGGGTCCTTTTGCTACTCATCATCATCATCATCATCATCATCATCATCATCAGGTGACCTGCCGCATGGCGTTGGCGATCATGGATTTTCATCTGTTTCTATCTCTCGTTGCCCCTAGCATTCCCCCACCCTCCTCGCCCCAGCCACTCTGCAAGTCCGTCCTGCATTCTCTCACTGGGTCTATCCGGTGCTCTCTTTCCCTCCAGCTTTCCCGTTGTGACCAGGTGCTCCAAATCTCCCTTCCTCATAAAATGGCCTATAAATGTTGCCTGTCTTTTTCCTAATCTTCCTCATGAGTGATCTACTTGTGTCTGCCTCCATCAAGACTGTCTCGTTTGTTTTCTTTGCTGTCCATGGAACTCTCAACATTCTTCTTAGAAACCACATCTCGGCTGCCTCAATCTTGTTCTGGTTTTGTTTGTTGACTGTCCACGCCTCACATCCGTACAAGTAGTATTGGTTCTATATAACATTCAAGAACTCTCTTCCTGATGTTAATTGATAGGCATTTGTTGGTAAGAATGCCTGTCATCTTCCCGAATGCTGTTTTTCCAAGGACTGTAATATTCAAGAACCAAAGAACCAGAGAGAAGGGAGAAAAAGAGAAACACACACACACACACACACACACACACACACACACACACACACACACACACACACACACACACACACACACACACACACACACACACACACACTTACAGATAGAGAGAGAGTGAGATAGTGAGTGAGAAAGAGAAAGAGTGAGAGTATGAGTGAGAAAGAGAGAGAGAGAGAGAGAGATACAGAGAGACAGACAGACAGAGAGGCAGAGAAAGACAGGACACAGACACAGACACATACACAGAGAGAAAGAGAGACAGACAGACAGACAGACAGAGAGAAAGAGAGAGAGAGCAGAGAGACACACACACAGACACACACAGAGACACAGACACAGAGAGAAAGAGAGACTGACAGACAAATAGACAGACAGACAAGAGAGAGAGAGAGAGAGAGAGAGAGAGAGAGAGGAGAGAAAGAGAAAGAGAGAGGCAGAGAGACACAGACACACACACAGACACACACAGACACACACACACACACACACACACACACACACACACACACACCACACACACACACACACACACACACCGACGCACAGACAGTGGCAGACAAACAGACAGAGACATAGATATATAGACAGAGACAGAGACAGACAAAAGAGAAAAGGGGGTGGGGAGATGATTGTTGGGCCTCGTTCTTTCCAGAAAGAACAAAACAAGAACGTGGGCGGAAACAACAACATGAAAGACAGAAGACACTGGGTGATGCTACGACACCTTGGCTGACATGCTGTCTTGGTGTCTGTGCCTCAGTGCGTGGTCTAAGATGTGTCGTCGACGAGACTGAGGTTGTGGAGAGTACAACAGACAAACAGACCGCTGAACATAGCCACTCCTCTCTCTGCTCTGTCTCTGTCTCTGTCTCTGTCTCTGTCTATGTCTCTGTCTGTCTGTCTGTCTGTCGGTCTCTTTCTGTCACTCTCTTTGTCTCTCTCTCTTTCTCTCTCTTCTCTGTCTCTCTGTCTCTGTCTGTCAGTCTGTCTCTCTGTCTTTCTTTCTCTCTCTCTTTCACTCTCTCTTTCTGTCGCTTTCTTTCTCTCTGTCTCTCTCTCTCTCTTTGATTCTCTCTTTCTCTCTCTTTATTTCTCTCTGTCTTTGTCTCTATCTGTCTGTCTCTGTTCTACTGTCTGTGTATGTCCTGTCTGTCTGTTTCTCTGTCCTTGTCTCTCTGTCTTTTGTCTCTCTTCTTGTCTCTGTTCCTGTCTCTAGCTCTTCTGTCTGTTTCTCTCTCTGCCCATTGTCTCTCGTCTCTCTCTTTGTCTCTCTCTCTCTGTCTGCTCTTCTATCTCTCTCTCTCTCTCTCTCTCTCTCTCTATCTCTCTCCTCTCTCTCTCTCTCTCTCTCTCTCCTCTCTCTCTCTCCTCTCTACTCTCTCTCTCTCCCTGTTTTCTGTGTCTACCTGTCTCTGTCTCAGTCCTCTGTCTATATCTCTTCCTCTTCAACCACTACTAACAGACACCTAACACATAACAAGCAACGAACAAACACACCAACACCACCAACACTCACACTACAGAACCAACACACACACCACTAAGGCACCACTTCCCGACACACGTACACACCACCAACACCACTTCAACAACACCACAATATGTCAACGCCTGATGTGTCATCATCTAATGCCAATATGCCACACGCACGGACACTCGAACGCGTGATGTAAGACCTTTACTCTCAAAAAAACAGACACCGTACAGCAAAGACAATAAACGATGAAGAAAAAAAAACAACAAACAACCACCAACATAAAAGTGAGGATCAAAATACGCAGACGAAAGAAATAATGTATAAAGAAACATCCAACCTACAGAGAAGCACACAAGAACGCGCTGTGAAAACAGTAATTAATAATTGTAAAAATTCAACATTCCATGTTCCTCTAAAAAATCAAAAGACAAGAACAACAATGATAATAATAATAAAAAAATATAATCAATAATAATAATAGATATAATATAATAATAATAATAAAATAATAAAACGATAATATGAATAATGAAAATAATAAAATAATAATAATAATAATAATAATAATATAAAATAATAACAACTGATGAATGATGATGATGATGATAATAATATAATGATATAATATGAGATATAGATAATGATGATGATACAACAACAACAACAACATATAATAATAATAATAATAATAATAATAATAATAATAATAATAATAATAATAATAATAATAATAAAAAATAAATAATATAATATAATAATAATAATAATAATAATAATAATAATAATAATAATAATAATAATAATAATAATAATAATAATAATAATAATATAATATGATAATGATGATAAAAACCCAAATAAGCAAGATTGGCACTGAACTAGACACTGATACGGGCGGGAGCATCAGTTCATGACTCCTGGATGCCTCTGCAATGTCATTTCTGACAATTATTTATTAAAACTAAAATTCGTCTCCACTGTTTAAACTAATCTGTCCAAATACTACGCTACACAACTGAGTCATCTACAGATGTCTTAACCACTTACTACACTACATACTACACTCACAAGTACTCTTAAATACTCTACTATTATTTGCTACTCCTGCGCGATCGCTGTACTACTACTATCAGCTGCTGCTGCTTTTATCGCTAGTTTGAAGGATAAGGAGCAACGGTAAAAGAATAACTGGGACAAAAAGAGGATGTTAAATGACTCCGTGGCAGATTGTTTGGCTTGATCGTTTCAAACTGAAAGGTTGCCATTTTCCTTGTTTTTTAAAATTCTTTCACCTGTTATTAATACCATTATCATCATCGTCGTCGCCGTCGTCGTCGTCATCATCACCATCATCATCAACAGCACCACCACCACCACCGCAATCCAACACCACCACCACCACCACAACCACAGCCACCACAACCACAACCACAACTACAACCACTATCATCGTCATCATCATCATCATCATCATCATCATCATCATCATCATCATCTATCATCATCATCATCATCATCATCATCATCATCATCAACATCATAGGACAAAGATGTCTGCAGAATAAGACATGGTGTAAAAAAGTCGTTGTACATGTATTTGATTAGGTCCACTGCGTTCAACGGTCATCCATGCTTGTTTGTTGTCTATAAGATTCTATGATAAAGTGATTCTTGTGG
>CM060311.1:90458731-90468731 GCA_030674185.1 Monoplex corrugatus | reverse complement strand
GGACATAAACATGGACATGGACATGATGGATATGGATATGGATATGGGCGTGAACATGGGCATGAACACAGACATAAACATGGGCATGGACATAGACATGGACATGGACATGGATATGGATATGGATGTATGGATATGGATATGGGTAGGATATGGATATGGACACGGACATGGATATGGACATGGACATGACATGGATATGGACATGGGCATGGATATGGATATGGATATGAATATGGATATGGATATGGAAGACATGATATGGACCTGGACATGGACATGGACATGGATATAGACATGAACATGGACATGGCTATGGAATATGGATATGGATATGGATAGATATGGATATGGCATGGACATGGCTATGTATATGGATATGGACGTGGACATGAACATGAACATGGATATAGACATGAACATGAGCATGGACATGGACGTGGGCATGAACATTGACACGACCATGAACATAAGATGTACATGGACATGTCCATGGCATGAACATGAACATTGAAGAAGAGCCTAAAATCATCAGTTTTGGGAAGGAAAGAACATGAACATTACTTCAACAGAAATTTTTGACAGCATTATTATTCTCTTTTTACAGTTATAACAGTTTTGGCATTGTCTGCGTTTTAGAGTTCATTTCATATGAAGCTCCTTAGAGGTGACAATGACATTGAGTAATACTAAATATTTATTACGTGTGATCGGTTTCGTTTTTAGTAAAACAAAATCTTCATTAGAATGGCTTGAACATTTCGTCTGTCTATCATCTCATTCTATTTTATTTCATTGTATGAAGGTTGAATTGTTTTTCTTTCATTTCGATTTGTTTCGATCGTGTTTTAGTAAAATTTGATTATATTTTATTTCGATTTATTTCATTCCGTGTATCACATTTCAATTTTAAAGCATGGCGTAGTAAAACACGAGGTTCTGCCCATACTCATTCTTATTAAATTTAAAAAGAAAAGAGGAGAGGGAGAGAGAGAGAAAGGGAGAGAGAGAGAGAGAGAGAGAGAGAGAGAGAAAGAGAGAGACAGGGAGAGAGAAAGAGATACAGATAGATAGACAGACAGCAGAAGGACGTTCAGAGAGAGAGAGACTGAGAGACAAACACACACACACACACACACACACACACACACACCACACACACACACACCACACACACACACACACACACACACACACACACACACACACACAAGTACAGAGAGAGAGAGAGAGAGAGAGAGAGAGAGAGAGAGAGAGACAAAGAGGGAGAGAGAGAGAGAGAGAGAGAGAGAGAGAACAAAGAGGAGAGAGAGAGAGAGAGAGAGAGAGAGAAAGAGGAGAAGAAGAGCGGAAGGAAAGGATGAGCAAGGGTGTGGAGAGGGTGTGAGAGAGGAGTAGTGAGAGAGAGAGAGGAGGAGAATAGGATGCTGAGCCATTTAAAAATTGCGTTTCGAAGTGAAAGGTTGCAACTGCTTCTGTGTGTGTGTGTGTGTGTGTGTGTGTGGTGTGTGTGTGTGTGTGTGTGTGTGTGTGTGTGTGTGTGTGTGTGTGTGTGTGTGTGTGGTGTGTGGTGTGTGTGTGTGTGTGTGTGTGTGTGTGTGTGTGTGTGTATGTGTTGCGTGTGTGTGTGGTGTGTGTGCGTCGTGCATGTGTGTGTGAATGTACGTGTGTGTTGTGTGTGTGTGTGTGTGTGTGTGTGTGTGTGTGTGTGTGTTGTGTGTGTGTGTGTGTGTGTGTGTGTGTGTGTGTGTGTGTGTGTGTGTGTTGTGGTGTGTGTGTGTGTGTAGTGTGTGTTGTGTGGTGTGTGTGTGTGTGTGTGTGTGTGTGTGTGTGTGTGTGTGTGTGTGTGTGTGTGTGTGTGACATCTTTAGCAAAACGGTGAGTCAAAAAGTAATGCCTTTTTATTTATTTCAGACGAGGTTTTTGATAAATTACCTGAAATGTTGCTCAGTTACAAATAATTTTAACTGTTACGGACTGAAATATTTTGTTTGGTATGTTTCCGGTTCATACATTCGTGAGGAAAGTTCAACATGATTGCCCCCTTAGAGCTGTATCAAAAACAAAGAGCAGTGATTGAATTTATTGTTAATGAGGGGGGAAACCCCTGTGAACATTCACAGACAATTACAGAATGTGTTAAGGAGAATACTTTAGATTATAGCATGTTCGCAGGTGGGTCTGTCGTCTGAATGATGAAAAAATGGGAACTGCGAGCGTAGCCGATAAACCGAGTTCTTTCTGTCCGTCCATTTCTGTGAATCCTGCCAATAAAGCAAAGGCAGATGCTCTGATTAGAGAAGATAGGCGCATAACTCTTGAGGAGTTGGCAGAAAACCTTGAAGTGAGCCATGGAAGTGCTTATAACATTGTTGAATCACTTGGGTTTTCAAAAGTGTGTTCCCGTTGGGTACGAGAGAGCTGACACCTAACTGACAGGGTCAACGCCTGCACTGAACTTCTTGAACAAAGTCAAAGAGACAACACCTCTTTGGAAGGCTCGTTACCGGTGATGCAACATGGATTCACCATTATGAACCGGAATCAAAGAGGCAGTCAAGGAATGGCGCCACCCTACGTCACCAAAACCGAAAAAGTTCAAGACGGAAAAATAAAGCTGGAAAAATGGCGACTGTCTTTTGGATGCTCAAGGTGTCATTCTGGTTGATTTCTTGCCAAGAGGAGAAACAATAAACTCTGAGTCATATATTAAGACCCTGACGAGGCTCAAAGGAAGTGTCCGACGAGTGAGACCCAATTCCAAATCGATAATTTCCTGCATAACAATACCCCGACCATATACAAGCATCAGGACAAGGGAGACAATCACCTCATTTGAGTGGACAACTTTACCGCATCCTCCATACTTACCAGACTTAGCGCCTTCAGACTATAATCTCTTCGGCCCCATGAAAGAGGGTTTGAGAGACAAACATTATGTCCAGTGACGAGGAAGTGAAAACTGCAGTGAAGACGTGGTCCAAGCACAGTCAACAGAATTTTACGAGGCAGGAATACACGCCCTCATTTGAAGGTGGAACATTACTATTGAGAGAAACGGTGACTATATTGAGAAGTAGAGATGTGATCCCCAGAGGACCCGCTTCATTTTGATGTATGATACATGTTCCTATATCGGTAATTGTTCTGTACTAAAGAAAAAGGCATTACGTTTTGACTCACCCTAGTGTATATATATATATATATATATATATATATATATATATATATATATATATATTATATATATATATATATTTTTATATATATATATTATATTTTATATATGTATTATAGTATATATATATCTATATATATATATATCTGTGTGTGTGTCTGTGTGAGTGTGTGTGTTTATATCTATGTTTGTGTTTATGTCTGTGTCTGTGTGTGCCTACAAGATGGATGGAGATCGCATTTTTTCTTTCAGTGTTTATACCATTATCCTCGCTTGCAGTAAGAACATTTTGTAAAACTGTAAACACGTACGTTCAATCAGATGCACAAAACAAAGCCAAAAGCTCTGGTATCATTAACCCTTTGACTCCTCAACCCTGTCCACCAGCATACTGTATCGCCAACCATTCTGGAGAAACAAACACTTAACCCCTTGACTTCCACACCCTATTCGCCAGCTTCCTGCAAGAAGCTGTGATAAACTGAGGAAATCAAAGGGTTAATTTTTAGCAGTAGTGGATAGGGAGCAGGACTCAAAGGTTTAAAAAAAAAGGTAAACAACCACAAAGCAGCCCAGCCTCAATGCAGAGTCTCTCTGGTGGATTATATCATTTTGACGGACTCTTAGAAAAAAGAACCCTCTTGAGAGATGTTCCTCCGGATACAATTTTCAAATTTCCGTAGGAGAGCAACACGTTTGTTCTTCTATATTTTACTGGGCAAACCCTTTAACAACTTAGACACACACTCCACGTATTTGTCAAAGATGCAGATGATACCAGAATCACTGAAGTCGTTTGGAGAGAAAGGGGAAGGGTGGGTGGGGGGTGGGGAAAATGTAGTTCAATCCGTTATCCAAACGTGGGTTTCTGACGTCCAATTCAAGTCAGTTAACCACTAGTCCCAAATGTTCCAGAGCAAAGCCACAGAGTTATTGTTATTGTTATTTGTTATTGTTATTGTTGTTGTTGTTGTTATTGTTATCGTTATTGTTATTGTCATTGTTATTGTTATTGTTATTGTCATTGTCATTGTCATTGTCATTGTTATTGTTTATTGTTATTCTTATTTTGTTGTTATTGTTATTGTTATCGTTATTGTTATTCTTATTGTGTTATTGTTGTTGTTTGTTGTTGTGTAAAGCCCAACCGACTGCGTAGAGCAATATCAGGGCTATAACCCTTTTCAATACATGTAGACTCCTTCAATAGGAGAAAAAAAAAAGAAAATTAAGTAAACGTATCAATCCATTCGCACACATAGCCTAAAGACATGCCCCTGGCACTGACCACTCCGTCCAATTTCTCGCACAGGGGATTTAAGAAAAACACACCTGAATACAAATCTAAATATACCTAAGGACACCAAAACATATAAAAACGAGTATGAATGATCTAAAATTGCTCCCGCATATTTCACCTCCCTAGAGCTAAAAATGCACTTAATAGATGTACCAAATTATCAATCCTAAGAAAAAGTACATAAGATTTTATCGAATACATACAGGTGAATGAACCAGCATAGGAAGAAATGACAGAAAGCAAAGGATGAAGAAAGAAACAAAGAGAGTGCCAGAAAAGAGGAAATTTCTAGCACAGACTTTCCAGAAGGTGGGGATACTATTCATACTGAAAGAGCCCCCGGGATCCCGACAGGGGTAAACAACATTCAAGACGAGTAAAAATGAAATAAGATAAAACGAAGTGAAATGAAATACAATGAAATAAAACAAAACAAAATAAAATAAACAAAATAAAATAAAATAAAACACAATGAACTAAAATGAAATAAAATAAAATAAAATAAACAAAATAAAATAAAATAAAATAAAACAAAACGATATAAAATAAAATAAAACAAAACAAAATAAAATAAAATAAACAAAAACAAAACAAAATAAAATAAACTTAAATGAAATGAAATGAAATAAAACAAAATAAAACAAAATAAATGAAATAAAACAAAATAAAATAAAATAAAATAGAATAAAACAAAACCGAAAAACAAAGAAACAAACAAGCAAAACCCTATCTGGACTGACAAATTATCTGTACAAGACCCAAGACTTAATCCATAGCCCTCATCCCCACCCCCTACCACGCACACCCCCACTCTCCACCCCATCGTCCTACATTATCCCCTGTGTTACAGGTGTCACAGAGTTCTATCCCATTTTCTCACGAAATGACGTCTGTGGAGATTAACTCTAGCGCGTTGAAACTGAATTCAACTATAACATTTTCATTAGACTTTTCCCTGGCGCAATCCTTTTTTTCATGGGAAAAAATAGAAGTAAACAGAAAGAGAAAAAGAGAGCGAAGAAGGAAACCAGCGAGAGGTCGAACGAGCTAGCAAGCTAGCGAGAGAGAGAGAGAGGAAGGGGAGAAACAAGCAGAGATAGAAGAGAGAGAGAGGGAGGGAGCGAGGGCGAGAGAGAGAGACAGGGAGACAGAGAGAGAGAGAGACAGAGAGAGAGAGAGAAAGAGAGAGAGAAAGAGGGAGAGAAACAGAGAGAGAGAGGGAAAAACAGAGAGAGAGAGAGAGAGAAACAGAGAGAGAGAGAGAGAAACAGAGAGAGAGAGGGAAAAACAGAGAGAGAGAGAGAGAGAGAGAGAAACAGAGACAGAGAGAAACAGCCAGAGATAAGATAGATAGATAGATAGATACATAGATAGATAGGTAGATAGATAGAGACACAGATAGATAGATAGATAGATAGATAGATAGATAGATAGATAGATAGATAGATAGATAGATAGATAGATAGATAGATAGATAGATAGAGACACAGATAGATAGAGACACAGATAGATATATAGAGACATCACACAACACACATCACACCACGGTTTCACGTCATATGACGCACACCATTCCACATCACACCACAATTTCACAGGACACCCTGCATACAGTACCACACGGCACACAAAATAGACACGACAGAACGCGCACCATACACGCATCACACCATTATTTTCATGTAACACCCCACACACACCATTCTACATCACACCACAGTTTCACTTTCCCAGCACAATATCATATAATACCATGCATACACTGCAACATCACACCAACATTTCAAATGAGATCACACTAACCATACCACATTACACAAAATTTAGCATGACAACGAGCAACATACCACATCACACAAAATGTTCACAGGAAACCCGACACACATACCACACTACACCTCACATACAAACCACCATACCAAAAATTGACATGATAGAATACATAACATGCACATATCACACCATAATTTTCACATAACACCGCTCATAACATACCATAATATCACACCGCAGTTTCACATCACACCACACGTGTACATGTATACCACACCACACCCAAAATTCAGGTGACATGACACATCCACATCACTTTTACTCCATAATGAGATATGGCACCACACCACACCATACCACAATTTTACATCACGCAACACCACACATCCACACCACTTTCACTCCACAATGAGATATGACACCATACCGCACCATACCACAATTTTACATCACGGAACAACACACGCCATACCACATCACACCACAAGTCTACATAACGCCAAACCATACATTCCATACCACATCACACCATGATTTCACATTACACCATACATACCATGCCATGTCACCTCACGTCAAACCATGCCACCCACACCATACCACATCACAATACAGTTTCACGTAATATATCAAACACCATACCACATCACACAACCAGCCGACATGACAGCCATACCACATCAAACCACAATTTCACATAACACTCGGCACCACATTACACCACAACACACCACAGTGTTACATAACACATCATACCACATCACACCACAATTTTAACATGACACAATGCACCACAGGCTCCAAACTCACTGTATACAGGCAACTTTTCCAAGCCTCTAAAACAAAAGTATCCACCCTCATTGCATCAGCAAAAACAAGCTATTTCCAAACCAAAATCCTGAATGCCTCTTCTTCAAAAGAACTCTTTACAACCATGAATCATCTCCTTGGCACACGAAAAGATTTACCTCTCCCAACAAAACATACAAATGAAGAACTCCCATCTGTATTTTCCAACTATTTCACCATCAAAATACAAACTCTTCGTGACAGGCTTGACAGGACACCCTGTCAACCATGCCCACCTGACCCTTCCTTCTCTGGCACACCTCTTACTACTTTTACCCCAGTCTCACAAGAAGAAATGTTCAACACAATCAGATCCATGTCGTTCAAAACCTGCGAACTGGATCCTCTTCCAGGTTCTCTCTACTCCGACTGTCTCCCTACTTTCCTCCCATTCATCACTGACATCATCAACACTTCTCTTCAAACTGGAACTGTCCCAGATTCTTTCAAGTCTGCTATTGTTCACCCTCTCCTCAAGAAACACAATTTAGACCCAAATGAACTGAAAAATTATCGGCCTATCTCTAATCTCTCTTTCTTGTCGAAACGCCTTGAAAAAGTCGTCCTCAACCAGCTGAACTCTCACCTGTCTGCCAACAATCTCCTCAATCCTTTCCAGTCAGCCTACCGCCAGTGCCATAGCACTGAAACTGCCCTACTACACATTCTCAACAATCTCCTCCTTGCAACTGATACTGGCAAAGTCTCTCTCCTCACACTCCTTGATCTGTCTGCAGCCTTTGACACCATTGATCATGGTATTCTCCTTTCTAGACTTCATCATTCTTTTGGCATCTCTGACATTGCTCTGTCCTGGTTCACTTCATATCTATCAAATAGAAAACAAACTGTTCTCATCAATGGCACTTACTCTCAACCTGCATACCTGACCTGTGGTGTTCCACAAGGATCTGTCCTTGGCCCTGTTCTTTTCACTCTTTACACCTCCCCCCTGTCCACCATCATCAACTCCCACTCTATAAAACACCACTTCTATGCTGATGACACCCAACTTCAAGACAGTGATTCACCTGATAATATACAGCGCCTGTTGACTCGCACCACTGAGTGTTACTCGGACATTAAGAACTGGATGACACACAATAAACTTCAGCTTAATGACGACAAGACATAAGCTATCCTCATTGGCACCCGTCAGAAACTTTCTCAGCAGCCTCCTCTTTCTCTCCCATTATGTAACACATCAGTCCCAATTTCTGATTCAGCTAAAAACCTTGGTGTCTGCATTGACTCTACCCTCTCCATGAACAACTTTGTTTCTCAAACTGCCAGATCTTGCTACTATCATCTCCATCGTATAAGGCTGATCAGGAAGTATCTCTCTGTCGAAACAACTGCAAAACTCGTTCTCTCCTTCATAATGTCTCGCATTGACTATTGCAATTCACTCCTGTCTGGTCTTCCTGCCTCCACCATTCACATCCTACAGCGCATTCAAAACAATGCTGTACGCCTTGTACTCAAAAAGAAAAAAGCTGACCACATATCTCCTCTCCTGGCACAACTTCACTGGCTCCCTGTATCAAAGCGCATACAATACAAACTAGACACCATGTGCTACAAAAGCCTCAATAACGCAGCCCCTGATTACCTGTCAAGCCTACTTGAGATCTATGTTCCCTCACGTACCCTCCGCTCTGCCTCCGATCCTCTGACTTTTCGCTTTCCACGCACTAAGCTCAATACCTATGGTCCACGAGCCTTCTCTGTTTCTGGTCCACTCTCCTGGAACAAACTTCCTCTCTCAGTCCGTCAGCAACCTACTTTTGTCTCCTTCAAGTCCGCTCTCAAAACTCACCTTTTCTCCTCTGCATAAAATCCTAACCTCACTCAACCCCCCCTCCCCCCTCTGCAGCCTGTCTCCGCTCGGAGGGGAATCACATGGTTATAATATATAATTGTATATGCTATGCTCTCTATAATTTTCCATTGCTTTTATTCTTGCTTTTATTGCTTTTATTGCTTTTATTCTTTCTCCCCATTTATAGCCATGCGTGTGTGTGTGTGTGTGTGTGTGTGTGCGTGCGTGCGTGCGTGCGTGCGTGCGTGTGTGTCTGCTTCAGCGCTTAGATTTGATTTTATCAAGATTTTGCGCTATATAAATATTGTAATTATTATTAATTATCACATCATACCACATCACATTACACCACAGTGTTGCATAACACACCACATCATACCACATCACATCACAATTTTAACATGACACACTGCACCACATCATATCACATCACATTACACCACAGTGTTGCATAACACACCACATCATACTACATCACATCACAATTTTTGACATGACACACTGCACCACATCATACCACACCACATTACACCACAGTGTTACATAATACACCATATCATACCACATCACACCACGATTTTAACATGACACACTGCAACACATCATACCACACCACATTACACCACAGTGTTACATAATACACCACATCACACCACACGTTTAACATGACACACTGCACCACATCATACCACACCACATTACATCACAGTGTTACATAACACACCACATCACACCACACATTTAACATGACACACTGCACCACATCATACCACACACCATTACACCACAGTGTTACATACTATACCACATCATACCACATCACAGCACAATTTTAACATGACACACTGCACCACATTACACCAAAGTGTTACATAACACACCACATCATACCACACCACATTACACCACAGTGTTACATAACACACCACATCATACTACATAACCCAGGTTTTACAGGGTACCATATCAGGACACAACGCAACACAACACAACACAACACAACACAACACAACACAACACAACACAACACAACACAACACAACACAACACAACACAACACAACACAACACAACACAAC
>CM060311.1:90446231-90448731 GCA_030674185.1 Monoplex corrugatus | reverse complement strand
CCATACAGCATTTTCTCCCTGGGTCTACCTGGTGCTGTCTTTCCCTCCAGCTTTCCCGTTGTGACCAGATGCTCCAATCCCCCTTCCTCATTAAATGGCCTATAAATGTTGCCTGTCTTTTCCTTATCTTCCTTATGAGTGATCTACTTGTGTCTGCCTCCATCAGTACTGTCTCGTTTGTTTTCTTTGCTGTCCATGGAACATTCTTCTTAGAAACCACATCTCGGCTGCCTCAATCTTGTTCTGGCTTTGCTTGTTGACTGTCCACGCCTCACATCCGTACAACAGTATTGGTTCTATATAAGATTCAAGAACTCTCTTCTGATGTTAATTGATAGGCATTTGATGGTAAGAATGCTTGTCATCTTCTTGAATGCTGTTTTGGCTTGGCCGATTCTGCCGGCTATTTCTGACGTGCATCTGCCGTCTGATGAAATGATACAGCGTCGCGTAGGGAATGCTTTCTGCATGCAAAAATATATGGACAGAAATGGTTTCAGAAAAGGTTACACTTTGATAATATCATTTGACCCTTTGACTTTCGCACCCTATCCACCATCTTCCTGCAGACAGCTGGTGGATAGGGCGAAGGAGTCAAAGGGTTATGCTTTTGCTTTGCTGGTATGATTGACGATGCAGAATGCTGGCGGACAGGTAAGCGTCAAAACAAAAGCTGTTATTTCAATGGAATGACAAAGGAATGCAATGCTAAAACGGTAGAGTTTTTCTTTTTTCTTTTTGTTTTGTTTTTTTCTGAAGGGTTTATTTTAAAACTATAATGGATGACCTTGAACAGTTGCCAAGTCCAAGCAAAACTTCAGCACTAAACTCAAATCGTCACCGACACTCACGAAACAGAATATTGCCACAACGGGTATGTGAGTTTTGACATATGACATACAGCAAGCACAAAAGAAATCGATGAATTCAACATAAAATGAACAGATGAATACACGAAGGAACGGATGAAAGAAGGATGAAAGGAAGTAAGGAGGTAAAAACGACCTGACGACCCGTTAAGAAAAAACAAAACAAAACGAAAAAAACAACAACCAACAATAACAACAACAATAGCAACAGATACAACAACAATAACATCAGCACCATCATCATTCTCAACAACAACAGCAACACAAACAGAAGAAGAAGAAGCGAATGCAAAGAAGAATGCAAAGAAGAATGCGAAGAAGAAGAATGCGAAGAATGCGAAGAAGATGCGAAGAAGAAGAATGCGAAGAAGAATGCGAGAAGAATGCGAAGAAGAGAAGAAGATGCGAAGAAGAATGCGAAGAAGAAGAATGCGAAGAAGAATGCGAGAAGAATGCGAAGAAGAAGATGCGAAGAAGAAGAAGAATGCGAAGAAGAAGAATGCGAAAGGAAGAAGAAGAAGAATGCAAGAAGAAGAAAGAAGAATGCGAAAGAAGGAAGAAGAAGCGAAGAAGAAGAAGAAGAAGAAGAAGAAGAAGAAGAAGAAGAAGAAGAAGAAGAAGAAGGAAGAAGAAGAAGAAGAAGAAGAGAAGAAGAAGAAGAAGAAGAAGAGGAAGAAAGAAGAAGAAGAAGAAGAAGAAGAAGAAGCAAGAAGAAGCAGAAGAAGAAGAAGAAGAAGAAGAAGAAGAAGAATGCGAAGAAGATGCGAAGAAGAAGAAGAAGAAGAAGAAGAAGAAGAAGAAGAAGAAGAAGAAGAAGAAGAAGAAGAAGAAAGAGAATGCGAAGAAGATGGAAGAAGAAGAAGAAGAAGAAGAAGAAGAAGAAGAAGAAGAAGAAGAAGAAGAAGAATGCGAAGAATGCGAAGAAGAAGAAGAAGAATGCGAAGAAGAAGAAGAAGAAGAAGAAGAAGAATGCGAAGAAGAAGAATGCGAAGAAGAAGAATGCGAAGAAGAAGAATGCGAAGAAGAAGAATGCGAAGAAGAAGAAGAAGAAGAAGAAGAAGAATGCAAAGAAGAAGAAGAAAGAAGAAGAAGAATGCGAAAGAAGAGAAGAAGAAGAAGAAGAAGAAGAAGAGAAGGAAAGAAGAATGCGAAGAAGAATGCGAAAGAAGAAGAAGAAGAGAAGAAGAAGAAGAAGAAGAAGAAGAAGAAGAAGAAGAAGAAGAAGAAGAAGAAGAATGCGAAGAAGAATGCAAAGAAGAATGCGAAGAAGAATGCGAAGAAGAATGCGAAGGAAGAATGCGAAGAAGAAGAAGAATGCGAAGAAGAAGAAGAAGAAGAAGAAGAAGAATGCAAGAAGAAGAAGAATGCGAAGAAGAAGAAGAATGCAAGAAGAAGAAGAAGAAGAAGAAGAAGAAGAAGAAAGAAGAAGAAGGAAGAAGAAGAAGAAGAAGAAGAAGAAGAAGAGAAGAAAGAATGCGAAGAAGAAGAAGGAAGAAGAAGAAGAAGAAGAAGAAGAAGAAGAAGAAGAAGAAGAATGCGAAGAAGAAGAAGAAGAAGAATGCGAAGAAGAATGCGAAGAAGAAGAAGAAGAGAAGAAGAAGAAGAAGAAGAAGAAGAAGAAGGAAGAAAGA
>CM060311.1:90426231-90433731 GCA_030674185.1 Monoplex corrugatus | reverse complement strand
AAGAATGCAAGAAGAAGAAGAAGAAGAAGAAGAAGAAGAAGAAGAAGAAGAAGAAGAAGAAGAATGAAGAAGAAGAAAGAAAAGAAGAAGAAGAAGAAGAAGAAGAAGAAGAAGAAGAAGAAGAAGAAGAAGAAGAAGAAGAAGAAGAAGAAGAAGAAGAAGAAGAAGAAGAAGAAGAAGAAGAAGAAGAAGAAGAAGAAGAAGAAGAAGAAGAAGAGAAGAAGAAGAAGAAGAAGAAGAAGAAGAAGAAGAAGAAGAAGAAGAGAAGAAGAAGAAGAAGAAGAAGAAGAAGAAGAAGAAGAAGAAGAAGAAGAAGAAGAAGAAGAAGAAGAAGAAGAAGAAGAAGAAGAAGAAGAAGAAGAAGAAGAAGAAATAAAAATAATGATAATAACAATGATGATGATGATGATGATGATGATGATGATGATGATGATGATGATGATGATGATGATGATGATGATGATGATGATGATGATGATGATGATGATGACGACGACGAGACGACGACGACGACGACGATGATGATGATGATGATGATGATGATTGTGATTCAACAACAATAATAATGATAATGATGATAGTAATAATAATAATAATAATAATAGTAATAATAATAGATAATAATAATAATAATAATAATAATAATAATAATAATATTAATAATAATAATAATAATAATAATAATAATAATAATAATAATAATAATAATAATAATAATAATAATAATAATAATAAATAATACTGATCAAATAATAATAATGATAATAATGAACTTTCTGAGAAACTGATGCTGATTGATTAAGTTAAACCAAGCACAGTTTCAGTCGGTTAAAAATATAGATGGAAGGACATGGAACGAACATTTCAACAATGTTGTTGTTGTGACCTTGACATTCAGGCAAGATCATGCGTACTTTGGCCTTCAAAAGTCCAAGGCATGGCACCACTAAAATCTTGACACCGATAGTATTTATTTCGTTCTTCAGTGGTGAAGTCAAAGCTAACACAAATGTCAAGATGACACACGGTTTTCGTTTCTGACGTGATGTTAGCTCTGATATGGATCTATAGTCGGCTGGGCTATAAGCAATATGAACTGAATTGAAGATGACCCACACAATAAAAGGAATTTATACATATTGGCTTGACCTTTCTCGTTATGACGCCTTAAATCATGTATGCGTGTACAATGAATCATCATTATCATCATCATCATCAGGTGCCCTGCCGCATGGCGTTGGCGATCATGGACTTCCATCTGTCTTTATCTCTTGTTGCCCCAAGCATCTCCTCCACCCTCCTCGTCTTCAGCCACTCTGCGAGTCCGTCCAGCATTTTCTCCCTGGATCTACCTTGTGCTCTCTCTCCCTTCAGCTTTCCCGTACAATGACTAGGTGCAAGATATCATTGCAAAACAAGTGTGGCTGCCCACGTTCAAACCAAACAGGATGTGGTAAAACATCAAAATCGATTCAGAACGTGTATTTGATATAGCAAGAAAAGACCACCACAAATTCTTGGCCATCTGGCCTTTGCTAAATGTAAACGTATAAGCCAACCAGACAACAAATAACAAAATAGCAAACACAAAAACTAATGGAAAAACTACAAAACCTCCCTGTTGTCCGACCAAAAAATCGGACATGTTTGCCTTTTCCCCACTAACTTTATTATCTGATTATTTGCAATTTGTTACTTGTTGTCTTACATTTCGCTTGACAAAAGCCAGATGGCCAGCTCATGGGTTTATGTTCAGGCTTAAGGATTGTGCATGATTACCATATATATAGGACATGTGACGTTAGTGCATATGGAATTCTTTCCGTGTGAGGATACATCATCTTGACAAATTATAACTGAAACAGTTGGCAGAAAACTAGCACCTGTCTTTTCTTGTTATATTTAATACGCGCTTGATTAAGTAAGCATGTTCAATAAAAACAAGCTATAATAACTGAATCGAAGCTTTTGTGTCTCATGAGAAAAGCCTAGGTCAATGTGATCTTGGAAAAGATTCAGCTGAAATAAAACTTGACATGTGTCATGACAGTGAAAACATATTTTTATACACTTTTAGAAGTTTTTGAGAAACTGATAATTTAAGGGAATTTTTCTTATTCATATGGCCTTAATATTTGTGCCTTACTTTCCAACTAAGCTTCCATGTCACGATTTTGATCACATTTGCTGAAGATTTGCATGAAATAGATAAGAAATGGTGTGTACACATTTTGTCGAGACAGCACATACATAGACACAGACATACATATAGGCACACACACACACACACACACACACACACACACACACACCACACACACACATAAGAGAGATAGAGAGAGATGAGGAGAGAGAGAGAGAGGAATGGAGAGAGAGAGATAAGAAAGAGAAATGCGAGAGAAGAAAAAGCAAAATGCGAAGAAGCGAAAGATATGCGAAAAGAAGAAAGAAAAAGACAAAAGAAGAAAAGAAAAGACAAAAGAAGAGAAGAGAAGAAGAATGGAGAGAGAGAAGAAGAAGAGAAGCGAGAAGAGAGGAAGAGAAGAAGAAGAATGCGAAGAAGAAGAAGAATGCGAAGAAGAAGAATGCGAAGAAGAAGAAGAAGAAGAAGAAGAAGAAGAAGAAGAAGAAAGAAGAAGAAGAAGAAGAAGAAGAAGAAGAAGAAGAAGAAGAAGAAGAAGAAGAAAGAAGAAGAAGAAGAAGAAGAAGAAGAAGAAGAAGAAGAGAAGAAGAAGAAGAAGAAGAAGAAAGAAGAAGAAGAAGAAGAAAGAAGAGAAGAAGAAGAAGAAGAAGAAGAAGAAAGAAGAGAAAGAAGAAGAAGAGAGAAGAAGAAGAAGAAGAAGAAGAAGAAGAGAAGAAGAAGAAGAAGAAGAAGAAGAAGAAGAAGAAAAAAGAAGAAGAAGAAAAGAAGAAGAGAAGAAGAAGAAGAAGAAGAAGAAAAAAGAAGAAGAGAAGAAGAAAAGAAGAAGAAGAAGAAGAAGAAGAAAGGAAAAGAAGAAGAAGAAGAAGAAGAAGAAGAAAGAAGAAGAAGAAGAAAAGAAGAAGAAGCGAAGAAGAAGAAGAGAAGAAGAAGAGCGAAGAAGAAGCGAAAAAAGAAGAATGCGAAGAAGAGAGAAGAATGCGAAGAAGAAGAAGAAGAAGAAGCGAAGAAGAAGAAGAAGAAGAAGAAGAAGAAGAAGAAGAAGAAGAAGAAAGAAGAAGAAGAAGAAGAAGAAGAAGAAGAAGAAGAAGAAGAAGAATGCGAGAAGAAGAATGCGAAGAAGAAAATGCGAAGAAGAAGAAGAAGAAGAAGAAGAAGAAGAAGAAGAAGAAGAAGAAGAAGAAGAAGAAGAAGAAAGAAGAAGAAGAAGAAGAAGAAGAAGAAAGAAGAAAGAAGAAGAAGAAGAAGAAAGAAGAAGAAGAAGAAGAAGAAGAAGAAGAAGAAGAAGAAGAAGAAGAAGAAGAAGAAAGAAGAAGAAGAAGAAGAAGAAGAAGAAGAAGAAGAAGAAGAAGAAGAAGAAGAAAGAAGAAGGAAGAAGAAGAAGAAGAAGAAGAAGAAGAAAGAAAAAGAAGAAGAAAAAAAAGAAGAAGAATGCGAAGAAAAAAGAAGAAGAAAAAGAAGAAGAGAGAGAGAGAGAAACAGACAAACAGACGTACAGGCAGACAGGCAGGCAGACAGGCAGACAAAGAGACAGACAATATACAGGCAAATAGACAGAAGACAAAAACAAAGAGACAGACAGACAGGCATACGGACAAACAAATAAACAGACAGATAGACAGAGACAGACACACAAATACACATACATACACAGACACACACACATAGCCCTCCGAAACAACCTCCCTTTTATAAACGAACCAGGACAGTGATAAAAAAAAGGAACAACTAAACACACAAATAAACTAAGGAAAGTATAATGTCGGTAGAAAGCACGAATTGATTTCATAGCCTCACAACCTCTGTGTGTTCAGTTGTCGTCTCTAAACCATGATGCTCATCACATTTCTTGGACAGACATAAATCAGACAATGCCACAGACAGACTTGCTCTTGTCCATCCACAAAATGTCAGCTGTACATTTCACTTTCTTCTTTGCTCTTTTCCTTTCCCTCGTCTCATTTCATGAAAGAAAAAAAAAAAGGAAAAGAAAAGAAAAGAAAAACAGGGATTTGTGGTATGTAGATCAAACGCGGTGCTCCGTGTGCGTATGTCTGTTTATGTGTCAGCAACATGTATTGGCGAGAGAAAATGATGATACTACTACTACTACTACTAGTACTGCTACTACTACTAGTAGTACTGCTACTACTACTATTACTACTACTACTACTACTACTACTACATGTATGATGATGCTACTACTATTACTGTATAATAATAACAAAAATAATAATAATAATGATAGCAATAATGATAATGATAATGATAATAATAATGACATATGATACCAATAATGATAATAATGATGATAGTAATAATAATAATAATAATAATAATAATAATAATAATGATAATAATAATAATAATATGATAATAATAATATAATAATAATAATAATAATAATAATAATAATAATAATAATAATAATAATAATAATAATAATAATAATAATATAATAATAATAATAAAAAATAAGAAGAAGAAAAAGAAGAAGAAGAAGAAAAGAAGAAGAAGAAGAAGAAGAAGAAGAAGAAGAAGAATGAATAGTAGTCATGATGATGTATGATGATGATGATGATGATGATGATGTTTTGATGATGATGATAGATGATGAAAATGATGATGATGAATAAGGCGCCAAATCTGATTTATAAATCACAACCAAGCGTACACTTTCATCATTCACTAAAGTAACCCCCACCAACAACCAAACTCCAGGCAACAAACCTCAACCAAACATCCAGGCACAAAAACAAAACCCAAACCCCCAGGGCACAAAAACACAACCAAACAACTGCCTTTTCGTTCCGCTCAACGAATTACCAGAAAGACTCTTTGTTGTCTTTCTATCAAGAAGGACTTCCTCGAAGTTCTGTGAACTTATTTTTTGTTATCTGTACTATCAAGCTTGACAGTCCAGTCAGCCGAAAATGTGCTCCTGCTTTGTTTCTTGGATTCTGTTTGTTTGTTTTGTTTGTTTGTTTTGTTTGTTTGTTTTGTTCGTTTTGTTTGTTTTTGTTTGTTTTGTTTGTTTTGTTTGTTTTGTTTGTTTGTTTTGTTTCTTGTTTTGTTTTTCTTTGTTTTGTTTACTTGTCTTGTTTTGTTAGTTTGTTTCGTTTTGTTTTGTTTTTGTTTGTTTGTTTTGTTTTGTTTGTTTGTTTTTTTTGTTTTGTTTATTTGTTTGTTTTGTTTTGTTTGTTTGTTTTTTTGCTTGTTTTGTTTTCTTTTTTGTTTCTTTGTTTGTTTGTTTCGTTTGTTTGTTTTGTTTGTTTTGTTTGTTTTGTTTGCTTTGTTTTGTTTGTTTGCTTGTTTGTTTGTTTTGTTTGTTTTGTTTATTTGTTTTGTTTGTTTGTTTTGTTTCGTTTGTTTGTTTTGTTTGTTTGTTTTTGCTTTTGTTTGTTTTTGCTTTTATTTGTTTTGAGTTGCTTTGTTTTGCTTTGTTTTACAAACCTTACGTACGCATTATATATTTGTGTTCTGATTTCTGTTTTGTGAACGAATCTTTGATAAATTTTAACTACAAATTTGCCTAGAGAGAAATCGTGAAAACCATCATTCTAAAACTGAAAAGAAGGAAACTGGGGTTACTGTGATCTTAATAATGAATAACAATAAAAATAGTATAATAGACACAAAACAAAACAAACAAGTATTCACCAAAGGAAATAAGAGGAAAGCAGGGATAATTGTATATATTAACTAAGTAACATATCTCTTGAGAGTCACGGAGTTATCTCCCGTGTAGAATTTCTCAAACGCAACACAGTTTGCGCTACCCATTCAGCTAGCATAGACGCAGCCACAAGGCACAGAATTGCAAGCTCAGAACATTCCTCAGAGTATTCATGCCATTCAAACAACCTCCTTTTTTGTTGTCAAAAAGCAAGTCTCACCTGTCGGCGTCACTGGGTTCAGTGTTGGCCGCTGCACTCTGTGACACAGCCACTCTCCTCCAGATGGCTCTGTCTTGACTTTTGTGGACAACTTCTTGAATATTCAGTCCACTGATGTTGGTTATGTTCTCGATGTATGAGATTGGAGGTCTGCCTTTCTTCCTTTTTGCCACTGTTTTTCCTTAGAAAATGGTTGCCATGTGGTCTGTGTTCTTGCTGCATGACACATGGTCAACATATTTTTAGTCTTCTCGTGTTGATGTCTGCTAGTAATTTTCTGGTGGTATCTGATGTGCCCGGCGTTGGCCACTCCGTCATATTTATTGCACGGGGGATTAAAAAAACACATACCTGAATACAAATTCAAATATAACTAAGGACATTAAAACATATCTATAAACGGGGCTACATTACCTAAAATTGCTTTCGCTTATCTCACTTCCTTAGATCCAAATATGCACTTGATACATGTACCCAATTATCAGTCCAAAGAGAAAAGTAAGTAAGACTTTATCGTACACATACAGGTGAATGAACCAGCAAGGCAAGAAATGAGAGGAAGAAATAACAAAAAGCAAACGAGGAAGAAAGAAACAAAGAGAGTGACAGAGAAGCGGAACTTTCTGGTACAGAATTTCCAGAAGGTGGGGGTACTAATTATACTGACAGAACCCCCGGCATCCTCGTGGTGGGAACTGAAACTAAAGTCGAGATATCAGACTTACGAACACGTCTGCAGGAAGCTGGTGGATACGGTGCAGGAGTCAAAGGATTAATATAGTTGTTTTTTTTCTCGGGATCATTGCACTCAGGGAGGTTACCTTTGTGCTCATTTTTTTTTCGTCCTATTTTCTACATCACTTTAATGGCCAGAGAACTGTAACAGTTTTTATTATGTGATGGTGATTCCATGTGGATAATAATCATGATGCTATGAAGTTCCATCTAAGATTGAGACTGCGTGACAGGGTTGTACTCTACGCTTACTATCATAATATATCCTGGCGTCAACAAGGCCCAAGAGATACAAACACCTGCTGTGATGTTCATAATATTTGAGCAACACCCTCAATGACGTATCCGCAAAGTGGATGAGACTCGACTGTGTGGTTCCAGTCTTCCCATTGAGCCCATAGCACGCCCAACTCTGGGTAGGAGCCAGTAAGAGCCGAAAAATCCCACAATGATTTTTGAAGGTACTGATGGGGATTCGAACCCACAACATTCCAGTCGGTAGTTCGTTGCGTTAACCACTACACCACGGCGACTGGTCGGTTAATAGAGTTAGCCAGAATATTGAAATAGAGCGATGTCAGAATACCTGTAAAGCTAGAAATGAGCTGTCCACATTTTAATTAAATACAAAAAACATTGTTTCAAAACCACAATTACACAAAATGTTTATAACTATATCTCATCAACGTCCTTGTTACTCACTATTTTTTTTTTTCAAAGGATATCGCT
>CM060311.1:90411231-90413731 GCA_030674185.1 Monoplex corrugatus | reverse complement strand
ATTCCACTTTCAAACTGGGAGATACTCTTCTTCAGTTTAACGAGTCGATTAAATTCTTAGAGTTTTCCTTACAGCAAAATTATCTTGGAATCAGCATATTGAATACTTATTAACCAAAGCTCAAAAAAGTTTAAATTTCATAAAAATAGTTCGCAAACAGACATGGGGTCAAGATTCATCAACACTTGTTCATCTTTGTAAATCGCTTGTTAGATCTAAATTAACCTATGTTCAAAAAATCTTCTTCAGTGCACCGAAACACTTACTAAAAAAACTGCAGAGCATAGATTGTAAAGGTTTCAAACTTGCACTGGGTCTTCCAATGCATGCTTCCTGTCTTCGGACATATAATGAAATCAAACTGTTGCCACTTGATGAGCAAAGGAAAGTCGCTTCTACTAAATTTTTGTTAAGAAACACTACCGTAGAAAACATCTCAGAAACAGAAATTAAACTGAGATCAGATACCGACTTTCCAAAACGAGCTAAATCAATATCTTCACAGGTCACACTTGCAACATACACATCTGACGTCATGAAAGGCTCAGGAATTGATCTAGACGTAGATCCTGTATCTATACGACCTTCCTTTTCGCGTACCATTGGACTCTTGTCCGTTTGCGTACTCCACAACTAATTAAAAAAAGGTGGACAATATGACTTTGGTCATAGTCAGGGTTAATGTGTGTTTGAAAGGGACAGTATTGTTTGATTTTTGTAGTAATTTACAGTGTGTGGTCAGTATTGTGTAAGATTATGTGTGGTGGCTCAGTGTGTTTTTTAATCTGTTTCAATTGAAAAGTGTGTTGTCTACGTAGTGTTTTGTTGTGTTGTTAGTTGTTTGTTACAGTGATGTTGTTGGATATTTATGTTGGGCTTTAACGTTTATGTAGGTTTGTGGTATTTTTTCAGTGTACTTTTTGCGTTTGATGTGTCAATGTCAGTACTTGAGGGCTTTTGATGTATAATGTTTGAAAACAGTCAGATGTGATTTTGTTGCTTGTTGTGTATTGTGTTGTTTTGTGTGTGGATGTGTTTTGTGTCTTGCGTGGTGTCCTTCTGTTGTCATGTTGTGTGTTTGTTGTGTGTGATATGTGTTGTGATGTGTGGCTTGTACGTGGGGGTGAATTTGTATGCTGTCGTTCTTTGTTGCACGCATGCGCGTTGTGCTTTTGTCTTTGTGGTCGTTGCTGATGAATTAATGTGTGTGTGTTTGTGTAAGTGTTTGTTTTTCGTTCGTTTTTGTTTAAGTCTTTCCAATTAATTAACGATATGTTTTGGTAATGTGTGTGACTTGTTGGTTGGCTGTCTTAAGCGTGCTTGATGTGGCGTGCAGATATCGTCTTTGTGTAATGTGTGAAGTGTGATTGATGTTGTGATGTACATAATAGTGTGTGTCGTGTGTTGGGTGGAGGATTTGTAGTCTGTGTTGTGTGTGCGTGTGCGTGTTGGGTGTTCTGTAAAAAAACAAGGAACAACAATTCCAAAGACCATCTGTCAACAGTTCTGCAATTTGTGCCTTTACTTTTACAGTGATTTGGATTTTTTGTATGAGCCACAAAAAATTTCCACATAAGAGCGAAGTTACCAAAAAGAATTTGATGTGTAAAAGGAATGTGTTTGTGAAGAGATCATTTTTTAATTAAACATTTACAATTGATGAATTCCGGAAATTTAAACATTTGTTTGACAAATGTTGTTATGAAGAAGAACGAAAAAATGTAAACCAATATAAGTACACTTAACTATCCACCCCCTTCAAAACAAGCTTATTTCCCCGGACACCACACTACCAACACCAAAACAAACAAATTTATCAAAATACACACATACACACACCCTACACCACACCTACAACCATACACACACCACCACACAGACCCCCACCCCTTCTGTTTCGAGGTAGTGATGTAGTAAAAAGAGTAGAGAATAGAGAGATTAAAAGCAATAAGACTGACAACAGCAAAAACAGACAGAGCACAGACACAAAAACGACAACAACACAGGACAACACGACAGACACAAAAACACACACACACACACATCCAAGCACACACACACACACACACACACACACACACAAACAACACACTCAAGCACACACTCACATCAACACAAACACACATACACTCACGACATTCAACACATACACAACACACACATCAACACACACACACACACACACACACACACACACACACACACACACACACACACACACATACACACACACACATTTTCTCTCTCCATGTAAGATTTTTTTAAATTTTGACCTTAAAGGAAAGAAGAACTGGGTAATCCTGTATATACATGCTTAAATGAATATGTGTTTAGTGATGTTTATTGTTTTCAAGAAGGTGAAATTGAATCAGTTTATTTGTGTTTTTTGACAAAAACTGAGTGATTGTCGATGGCAGAAGTGGAAGGTCATTATACAGATGAGTCTTTTGTCTTTTGTAATTTCCACAGTATTAAGCCTGACATTAATCTTGATTTTGAT
>CM060311.1:90391231-90393731 GCA_030674185.1 Monoplex corrugatus | reverse complement strand
CGCTGCCGCAAGGCGTTGGCGAACATGGCCCTCCATACAAACCTATCTTTTGTCGCTGCAAGTACATCTACCACCCTTTCTGTCCGTATCCACTCTGCGAGTGTGTGCAACATTTTTTCCCTTGGTCTGCCTGTTACTCTTTTTCCCCGCCAGCTTTCCTGTTGTGACTAGGTGCTCTAATTTCTCTTGCCCTGTGAGCATTATGATCGTAAACGTAAAGCCTTGTGATTTAGGTTCAATCTTCGTTGGTGCTCCACAGCATCATGATCAATATCCCCGTCCTTACGAAATCATCAGCCATTCCAGCATCGTGTCAAGTTGTTCCAGATTCGTGGCCTTTCATGCTCTGATCTCATGGTGACTTCAGCGTTCGATTTCCTTGACTGCTTTCATGTCTGAGGTGAATTCAAGTTGGGGTCTTTGGTGTCAGTGGGTCAGGGGAACTGTCGTTGGATAGGTCGTGGTGGTGGTGGTCTCTTTAACAGTAACGAGATTTCTCACTTACTCAGGTTCTGTGACTGAGACATTACTGTCATTAGCAGGGGGCGTAATAGTAGGCAATGTCCTTAGTATTTAGAATCAGAACAGGCGCTGTTGAACTACTCGTCATCATCATCATCATCAGCAGCAGCAGCAGCAGCAGCAGAATCACCATCGTCATCATTATAATCGTCACCATCATCACCATCATCATCATCATCATCATCATCATCATCATCATCAATCATCACCATCACATCATCATCACCCACATCATCAGTCATCGTCATCGTCATCATCATCATCACCATCGTCGTCGTTGTCGTCGTCGTCGTCGTCGTCGTCGTCGTCGTCGTCTCGTCGATCTCGTCGTCTCGTCGTCATCATCATCATCATCATCATCATCCAGTACAAATTACTAGATATTATTTGATAGCACAATTTACAGGAAGAATAGGGTGAGGGAGTCAAAAGGTTAAGTTTTCGATTTGCGAGCATGGTCGACAATGACAGGATGCTGGTTTTCAGGGTGCAGGAGTCAAAGGGTCAATCACCACCACCACCGCCACCACCACCACCACACCACCACCACCACCACCAACAACAACAACAACAACAACAACAACAACACACAATCACAATCATCATCATCATCATCATTGTTAACGTCGTCAGCATCATTGTCGTCATCATCACCATCACCACCACCACCACCACCACCATCATCATCATCATCATCATCATCATCATCATCATCGTCGTCGTCGTCGTCGTCGTCGTCGACGTCATCGCCGTCGCCGTCGTCGCCGTTGCCACCGCTGCCACCGTCGTCATCATCGTCATCATCATAGTCGTCTTCATTATCATAATGATGATGGTAACGATGATAACAATAAAACATGAGAATTACCTAATGAATTAAAATAGGAACATTCTGTACCTACACACTCAAAAAAAGTGTGAATATCGCTCTGGTTTACATCTCTTTGTTTGCTTATCAATGGTCTCTCTATGCACTCTGGCTAGCTGGTCCACTGGACCTGGGACCTTTCAAGACCCGTTTATCGCCATGACTTATTTATTCCTTTCTGCTGGTGTGCATTAATGTCATACTATTTGGACTGATTCTATATGTATGGTCTGATAATTTTGTTCTTGTTTTCCTCTTGTTGTCCCTGACAGAGTTTGGACTTTGTTCAAGATGGATTTCATAATGCTCGGACAATTCCATATGTGCTCCCACCCAGATCTGCCAGCAGTTTTTTTTTTTTTTTTTGCAGACTCCCTGAGCTTACGCAAAACCCCATGTGCCGGCAAGGTTTTGAAATGGTGGGAGGGAGTGGGGGTAGAGGGACAGACGAGACACTAAGCTGATAACACTGGAACGATGGAAACATGAGGATGGACAACAAACAGGCCAGTTTTGTAATGTCGTGGGCTGGAACCTTGAGATACCAGAGTTCATGATTTTAACGAAAAAAAAAAACAAACAAAAAACACCCAGCCAAAAGCAAGCAAACAGACAAACAAACAGAGACACATGCAAACAAACAAGCAAACGAACAAAACATAAAACAAAGAAAAACAAAAACAAAACAAAAACCAAACAAAACAAACAGAGAGAGAGGATTCTATTGAATGCGATTATATTATCGTGCTGGAGTTTCTTGACAAGCTTCAGGGGAGGGGGGGGGGATTAAAAAGTTGTGTGTTTTATCAACACAGTTTCTGTTATCTAAAACGAACCTGATCCCATTTGTTGTTTTTGTTTGGTGCACACATCACTGCAACCGATCTACGACCTGTCACGCACTTTGAAAAATAATTCTTTTAATCATCCTGCGATAGGATCCTACCATGACATCCAGTTGTGACAGCTGGACACGGATTTCATGTGTTTTAGTGCAAGCCTAGACATCAGAAAAACTCGAATCTTGCAAACATGTCCTCAGTTTCAGATTTGAATGGCATTGTGCTTACACACAACCTCTAGTTTCAGACTTGAAAGAAGATTAAGCAG
>CM060311.1:90358731-90361231 GCA_030674185.1 Monoplex corrugatus | reverse complement strand
CATAAAACTGAAACGACAAAAGAAACGTGAATTTGAAGAAGCAAAAATAAATAAACTCAAAGACTCTATTAAAGATTCAAAATTATTCTGGTTGGCAATCAGAACACTTAATAGAAAAGCCATAATCTATAACGAAATAAGCCTTAATCAGTGGCATGAACACTTTCACACAATATTTCAATGTTCTGGATCCGGGGCAGAAATTGAAGATGATGGCCATTTGGATACAAATGAGTACGAAGAACCATTTTTTAATGATGCAATATCAAGAAGGGAGATAATTGACAGTATTAAAAAATTGAAAAATGGTAAAAGTGCTGGACCAGACAAAATTCTGGGAGAAATGTTAAAGCATTCCAGCGATTCAGTGTTAAATTTTATAGTTATTCTATTCAATCGGTTATTTGAAAATGGTATTTTCCCCACAGAATGGGCCAAATCTATTATTGTCCCCATACATAAGAAAGGAGATGTAAACAACCCAGACAACTACCGAGGGGTTGCACTCAATTGTTTTAGGCAAAGTTTATACAAATATATTAAATAAACGACTTGGGCAGTGAGGGAAGAAAAAATAATAGAAGAACAAGCAGGATTTCGATCTGGATACAGTACAATAGATCACATTTTCACGCTGTACGCTTTAGTCCAAAAATACCTTCTTAATCACACTAAACTATAGTAGCATTTGTAGATTTTCGCAAAGCATTTGACTCAGTTAATAGAAATGTACTTTGGGGTATTCTGCGAAAGAATGGAGTAAATGGTAAATTATATATGTCTCTTAAAAGTATATATAATTCTGTGTTAGCATGTTTTCGTGACAAAGATATGTACACCAACTTTTTCGAATGTCCACGAGGAGTGAAACAAGGATGTCTCCTCAGCCCCTTACTATTTTCATTTTTTATTAATGAGTTAGCGTTAGAAATAGCCAAAAAAGGGAGACATGGTGTACAGCTATTGCCTGGTGCTGTTGAATTTTTTTTACTGCTACTTGCTGATGATGTGGTGGTTTTGTCATACACTGTCATAGGGTTACAAAATCAACTAAATGCTTTAAAACATGAATCTGATAGGTTATTACTGTCTGTGAACCTAGAAAAGACGAATGTGATGATTTTCCGTAAGGGAGGACATCTTTCGGCTCGAGAAAAATGGGTTTATGGTGAGTCTGAAGTTAAAGTAACAAACTCATAAATATCTAGGTATTATTTTTACAACAAAACTGAGTCTCCAAAGCGCATGGGTGAAAAGCAGCAAAAAAGGGAAGAGGAACGATGGAAATTTTAAGATCTTTAAGAAAATTGAACTGCACTGACTTCTCGATTTTTTGGAAACTTTTCGACTCACAAATTGAACCAATCTTAACGTATGGCTCAGAAATATGGGGGTTTTCGAGCAATCATAAAATGGAAAAGGTACATACATTTGCCATCAAACTCTTCCTTTCGGTACCATTGCATTCATCTAATAAAATGTTATATGGAGAAACTGGCCGTTATCCTGTGTTTTTGAAAACTCAAATGAAGTGTATTAAATACTAGTTGAAATTAACCCAGCTCCCAATGTCAAGATTGTGCAAGCAGGCATATGAGATGTTACTGAATCAATTAGACTCGGGTAAACAAAACTGGGCATATTTCGTTAAGAAAATGTTAACCACACATGGATTTGGTATTGTGTGGATGTGCCAGGGAGTTGGTTATGAACAAGGATTTATTTCAGAATTTAGGGATAGACTAGTTGATTCGTACAAACAAAACTGGCACGCTCAAATGGAAGAATCTGAGAAATATGATTGGTTCCTTTCCTTTAAAAGTGTATTTCAAACCGAAAAATATATAAAGGCCGTAACAAATAAATGGCACAGAAGCAATCTTGCTCGTTTTACACTAAGAGCCCTAGGGCTAAATGCAACAACAAGATGGTTTTACTCAAATTCATCAGCACACTCTATTTGTCCCATGTGTAATGTAGAGACAGAAGATGAAATGCATTTTTGTTTGTTTGCAAGTCGTATGAAAGTATACGACAAAAATGCATAATCTTTGATGAGGACATTTCGAGTCAAAGGGTCATTACCAGAATACTCATGACTGAAGATGAAAACTATCAAAAATCCCTCGCGAAATTTATCGCCCTTGCTTGTGAAAGTCGGAGAAAGAAAACAACACAGTAATAAATTAATGTAAGTTTATCTCCAGTGAAGATATCACTTTATACTAGTTTTATGTTTTTGCCGGATTTAGTCTTCCTTACTTAAGACAATTAGTCGTGGTCAGCTGTTTCTTCAACTTTTTGTTCACTTTTAATATGTACGTTTATCTCCAGTGAAGATGTTACGTTATATTGTTTTTGTTTGTTTCTGATTTGGTCTTCTCTTATATGACTAATTATGTCAGGTGGTTATATTTAATTTTTGTTCAACTTTTTAAATTATGTAAGTTTATATTCAGTGAAGATATTACTTTATACGTCTTAGTTTATTGCGGATTTG
>CM060311.1:90348731-90353731 GCA_030674185.1 Monoplex corrugatus | reverse complement strand
GAACCAACTATCCCGGCACGGGAGGATGAAAAAAAGACAAACAAACAAACAAACAAACAAACATCACAGGAAATAAGGGGGAAGCAGGGAGAATTTTAAATATTAACCAAGCGACATAACTCTTGAGAATCACGGAGTTATCTCCCATGTAGAAATTTTCAAATCCAACACAGTTTGCGCTACCCATTCAGCTAGCATAGACACAGCCACAAAGAATAAAATTGTAAGCTCAGAACATTCCTCAAAAATGGAATGTTCTGAGCTTACAAATTCACGCTTTGTGGCTGTGTCTATGCTAGCTGAATGGGTAGCGCAAACTGTGTTGGATTTGAGAAATTCTACATGGGAAACAAACAAACAAACAAGGGACATAACTCTTGAGAGTCACGTAGAAATTATCTCCATGTTGTTGAACTTCTCAAATCTAACAAAACAAAACAAATAAAAAAAACAAAGACACACAAAAAACCACGAACAACAAATTCAAAGTAAATAGACCTGTTTATTCCAACTGAGCACGCAACGGGCACAATAAGCAAATAAACAGTCACCAGTCATTGTGGTGTAGTGGTCAACACGACCTACAACTGACTGGAAGGTTGTGGGTTCGAATCCCTGATAATCCTTTCAAAATCGTTATGAGATTTTTCGGCTCCTACAAAGAGCTGAGCGTGCTGGGGGTTTTTGTTTGTTGTTGTTTTTTTGTTTTTTTTTTGTTTGGTTTTTTTTTTTGGGGGGGGAGACTGAGACCACACGGTTGAGCCTCATCCACTTCCTGGATGGGTCACTGAGGGTGTTGTTCAAATCTTTTGACCAGCCCTGAGGATTTGGTTCTGGTTGACGTTAGGATATACATGTGTAGTAGAAGAATGGCGGAATGGTTCACACGTTCGCCTGCCAGTAACTGGACTCGAGGTTCCAGTGTTCATTTCCCGTTGAGGCCTCGATTTTTCTCTTCAGTTTGACCGAAAAATCGAACAGAATGTCTAGTCCTTCGGAATGGGACAAAAAAAAAAAATAAACGAGCCGGACCCCGTGTACATTTTGGCCTATAAATGCTAAAGATCCCACGCAGTTGGAAATCGTGACGAGTAGGACAGTCGCCCGGCTCTCTGGTACTAAAACATTGGAGAGGTAGGTTCATTTCCCACGTCCTTCCCTTTGAAGGCCAATTAGCCTTCTTCGCATTTCTGAAATCTTGGTTTTAAGAAAATGGGTGGCGCTGCATTGCGGCGACGCGTTTCCAAAGAGAAGGGTGGTTGGAATTTCACATGGTAAATCCTGTGTGACAAAAAGAAAAATGAATATGAAAATAGATATTAATATTATAAAATCCCAAAGCATCGTTATTATCATCCTCATCGTCATCATCATCATTGCTTGTTGACATAAGTATGTCCCAGCTTCTGTGGCCATTAAGATGGCGTAAAATATCGGGGGATGGGAAGGGGGAAGAAGGAGGGGTGAGAAAGCGGTAAGCATACAGAAAAACTGCCTACGTGCGATTATCTTTAAGAAAAAATAGAATATTCGAATTTACGTAAATCACAGAAAAAAAGAGAATAACAAGTACATGAATCAAATAAATTATTTTATCAAGTCAAAATCACAGAAAAAAGAAACTAACAAATACATGAATCAAATAGATGTTTCATTAAGAAAAATGTGCTCATTTCGCAGACATATGCTGAATAAAATTTCAAATAAAGAAATGAAAAAAATGCTTTTTTTTTTTTTCCAATTTGATATATTCATTACGCAGCAACGTATTTAAAAAAAACTGAACAATACACCAAATCACTTGAGGCTTGGGATGTAATTCTTAAAACAAACAAACAAACAAAATCCAACAAAGTTTTGAATAAAGAATGGAAGAAGATTGTTATTTTTTTCCAATTTGATATATTCATTACGCAACAACATAATGAAAAAACTACAACTAAACAATACAGTAAATCAGTTTATACATGGGATTTCGTTCTAAAAAACAAAACACGAATGATATATTCGATTTTGCCGGTGCATGTGGATTACTTCTGTCTGGGATTGCCTTGTAAGCTGTTCATTCTTTATCTGTAATTGCTTTAATCCTTCATTAATCCAGCTAATTCTTCGGACATGACCAGATGTGACCTCGTCTGCTTTGACCTGTTATGACCTGACCTGTCCTAGTTTGTCGTGACCTGGCCTTCATCAGGCATCTTGAGTCCACATCTAGTCTGCAACATAAGCATTGACTTTTTAAATGGACCTCACTTTCATACAGGTATAGAAACTACATTAGATATAAATCGTTTATCTCTATCTCTGTCTCAATACATATCTATATCTCTATCTATCCATCTGTATATCTATCTGTCTCTCTATCTATCTGTCTCTCTATCTATCTATCTATATATCTATCTTTCTATCTATATATCTATCTATCTATCTATCTATCTATTTAGCTATCTATCTACCTACCTATCTATGTATGTATCTGTGTGTGTATGTATGTATGTATGTATGTATGTATGTATGTATGTATGTATCTGTCTGTCTATCTATCTAAGTATCTATCTATCTAAGTATCTATCTATCTATCTATCTATCTATCTGTCTGTCTATCTATCTATCTATATATCTATCTATTTATCTATCTATCTATCATCTATCTATCTGTCTGTATGTATGTATGTATGTATGTATGTATGTATGTATGTACAATATACATGTACATATACACAGAGAAGAGAGAGATAATATATTTATTTACCTATTTATTTATTTGTTTATTTGTTTGTTCAGTCAATTCGTCTATTTACTCATTATTTCTCTATTCATTTACTCCTTTATTTTTTGGCGTGGCGGTTCATATTTCCTTCTTCGCTGTTCCTTCCTCCCTTTTTCTTTTGTCTGTCCATTTTCCGCAGGCCTTTTTATCACGAAGAGTGGCAATACAAAACTTTCACTTATTTTTGTCTGTGTGTGTGTTTTTTTTCGTTTTTTTTTTTGTACAAGATAAACAAATAAAACGCTTACAATAATGTATCTTGATTATTTTGTATTCCTGGCTTTTTGTTTTCGCCATGACCTAGTGCATAAACTTCTTAAAATTCATTTATTCATCTAATTCTTTGCATCCCATCTTAATGTTCCAATTATTTTGGTGGTTTCATTTTTTTTTAGCGTTTCAGGAATCCCCATCCACCCCCTTCCATTTCAACACCTTAACGGTGCATAGGGTATTGCGCAGGCTTAAGGAGTTTGGCAGACTTGGGTAAAGCGCATAATATGGAATCGTACAAGAGCAATGAAATCCTCTTGAGCAAAACCCAATCACCCAAACTCCAGTGTTGAGCTGACAGACTTCTTGATGAAGTCAGAGTTGATCTGACAGACTTCTTGATGAAGTCAGTGTTGAGCTGACAGACTTCTTAATGAAGTCAGTGTTGAGCTGACAGACTTCTTAATGAAGTCAAAGTTGATCTAACAGACTTCTTAATGAAGTCAAAGTTGATGTAACAGACTTCTTAATGAAGTCAGAGTTGATCTGACAGACTTCTTAATGAAGTCAAAGTTGACTAACAGACTCTTATGAAGCAAGTTGATCTGACAATTCTAATGAAGTCAATTGATCTGACAGACTTTTAATGAAGTCAGAGTTGACTGACAGACTTCTTAATGAAGCAGGTGATCTGACAGACTTCTTAATGAAGTCAGTGTTGATCTGACAGACTTCTTAATGAAGTCAGTGTTGATCTGACAACTTCTTAATGAAGTCAGAGTTGATCTGACAGACTTCTTAATGAAGTCAGTGTTGATCTAACAGACTTCTTTTAATGAAGATCAGATAGTTGATCTGACAGACTTCTTAATGAAGTCAGTGTTGATCTGACAAACTTCTTAATGAAGTCAGAGTTGATCTGACAGACTTCTTAATGAAGTCAGTGTTGATCTAACAAACTTCTTAATGAAAGCAGTGTTGATCTAACAACTTCTTAATGAGTCAAGTTGATCTAGACAGACTTTCTATGAGCCATCAGTTGATCTAGACAGACTTCTAATTGAGTCATATTGATCTGACAGACTCGAGCAGTGAGACCGATCAGAGTAGACTGACAGATTTTGAAGTCAGTGATTGATCTGTAAGAGAGAGAGAGAGAGAGAAGAGAAAGAGAGAGAGAGAGAGAGAGAAGAGAGGAGGAGGGAAAGAAAAAAGAAAGAAGAAGAGAGACAGAAACAGAGAGAGAGAAGAAGAAAGAAGAAGAAGAGAAAGAAGAAGAAGAAAAAACAGACAGACAGACAGACAAACAGACAGACAGACAGACAGAGACACAGAGAGACAGACAGACAGACATAGAAAATACTGCATGCACCATAAGTGTCGATCTTACGAAAATCTATTTTCAAAAAATCGTAACAAAAATAAGAGCAAAGATTCTATCTTTCTCTATGAGAGCAAGTACAAAATGTTTCGCATTTGTTACAAATTAAAAACTAAGGTGACTGAAAAGAATGAGCTGAAACAAACAAAAAGACAACAATAAAAATGTAATAAGAAGATTGACAACAGAATAATGATGTAGGAAAGCTACAGGTATTGTTTTAATGTGCTTTGCCTGGAGCTCATCATACATGCTAGGCTGGACGGAAAGAAAAGATGGGCCCCACTCATAGGATGATAAGGACTAAATATACCGCTTGCCCCCCACTGGCTAGACACACAGCAGTAAGCAGGATAATAGGGCCAATCTATGACTGCCTCCCACTGACTAGACACACGGCAGCCGTTCAGATGTCTGAACCTTCAGGCTAAGGCCCAGTGAGCCGAAGCCTAAATGTCAGGTGTCCATCCTCCCCCAATCCTCCCTCCCTCCCTCCCCTCCCTCCCCTCCCTCCCTTCCCTCCCTCCCTCCCCTCCTCCCCTCCCTCCCCTCCCTCTCCCCTCTCCCACGCAGAATGTGACCTTCTCTCACGATCTGAGTCTTAACTCGATGGATGGACCTTTAGAAAATGTG
>CM060311.1:90343731-90346231 GCA_030674185.1 Monoplex corrugatus | reverse complement strand
GTGTGTGTGTGTGTGTGTGTGTGTGTGTGTGTGTGTGTGCATACATGAGGGAACGAGAGAGGGGAGAGAAGAGAGAGAGGAGGAGAGAGAGAGAGAGAGAGGAGAATGAGAGAGAAAGAGAGAGAGAGAGAAAGAAAGAGACAGAGAGACAGAGAGAACTAGGTGGGTAGGCTTGTGTAAGAAAGAGAAAGGAAAGGGGGAAGAGAGACGGAGATAAGAAGAGAGAGAGAGAGAGAGAGAGAGAGAGAGAGAAAGAGAGAAAGAGAATGTGTGTGTGTGTGTGCGTGCGTGTGTGAGTGCATGTGTGTGTCTGTATGTGTGTGTGTGTGTGAGTGCGTGTGTGTGCGTGTGTATGTATGTGTGAGTCTGTGTGTATGTATGTATGTCTGTGTGTGCACGCGTGTGCCCGTGCAAACATATGTTTATGTGTGTATTCATGCAAGTGTTTTAACGGTATGCTACATGGTCACCACTCACGGTATGGATAGTTAAGTGGATACACTTTGGATTTTTAATTGGAGGATGCAGGTTTCGAACCGCCCGGCCGAACATTAAGGTTTAAAAATAATAATAATAATTACAATATTTATATAGCGCAAAATCTTGATAAAATCAAATCTAAGCGCTGAAAACACACACACACGCACGCACGCACACACACGCACGCACGCACGCACACACACGCACCCACGCACACACACACACACACACACACACACACACACACACACACACACACACACACACACACGGCTATAAATGGGGAGAAAGAATAAAAACAATGGAAAATTATAGAGAGCATATTATATACAATTATATATTGCAATGTGATTCCCCTCCGAGTGGAGACAGGCTGCAGAGGGGATTGAGTGAGGTCAGGATTTTATGCAGAGGAGAAAAGGTGAGTTTTGAGAGCGGACTTGAAGGAGACAAAAGTAGGTTTGCTGACGGACTGAGAGAGGAAGTTTGTTCCAGGAGAGCGGACCAGAAACAGAGAAGGCTCGTGGACCATAGGTATTGAGCTTAGTGCGTGGAAAGCGAAAAGTCAGAGGATCGGAGGCAGAGCGGAGGGTACGTGAGGGAAGATAGATCTCAAGTAGGCTTGACAGGTAATCGGGGGCTGCGTTATTGAGGCTTTTGTAGCACATGGTGTCTAGTTTGTACTGTATGCGCTTTGATACAGGGAGCCAGTGAAGTTGTGCCAGGAGAGGAGATATGTGGTCAGCTTTTTTTTTCTTTTTGAGTACAAGGCGTGCAGCATTGTTTTGAATGCGCTGTAGGATGTGAGTGGTGGAGGCAGGAAGACCAGACAGGAGTGAATTTCAATAGTCAATGCGAGACATTATGAAGGAGAGAACGAGTTTTGCAGTTGTTTCGACAGAGAGATATTTCCTGATCAGACTTATACGATGGAGGTGATAGTAGCAAGATCTGGCAGTTTGAGAAACAAAGTTGTTCATGGAGAGGGTAGAGTCAATGCAGACACCAAGGTTTTTAGCTGAATTAGAAATTGGGACTGATGTGTTACATAATGGGAGAGAAAGAGGAGGCAACTGAGAAAGTTTCTGACGGGTGCCAATGAGGATAGCTTCTGTCTTGTCATCATTAACTGAAGTTTGTTGTATGTCATCCAATTTTTGATGTCCGAGTAACACTCAGTGGTGCGAGTCAGGAGGCACTGTATATTTTCAGGTGAGTCACTGTCTTGAAGTTGGGTGTCATCAGCATAGAAGTGGTGTTTTATAGAGTGGGAGTTGATGATGGTGGACAGGGGGGAGGTGTAAAGAGTGAAAAGAACAGGACCAAGGACAGATCCTTGTGGAACACCACAGGTCAGGTATGCAGGTTGAGAGTAAGTGCCATTGATGAGAACAGTTTGTTTTCTGTTTGATAGATAAGAAGTGAACCAGGAGAGAGCAATGTCAGAGATGCCAAAAGTATGATGAAGTCTAGAAAGGAGAATACCATGATCAATGGTATCAAAGGCTGCAGACAGATCAAGGAGTGTGAGGAGAGAGACTTTGCCAGTATCAGTTGCAAGGAGGAGATTGTTGAGAATGTGTAGCAAGGCAGTTTCAGTGCTATGGCACTGGCGGTAGGCTGACTGGAAAGGATTGAGGAGATTGTTGGCAGACAGGTGAGAGTTCAGTTGGTTGAGGACAACTTTTTCAAGCAGTTTTGACAAGAAAGAGAGATTAGAGATAGGCCGGTAATTTTTCAGTTCATTTGGGTCTAAATTGTATTTCTTGAGGAGAGGGTGAACAATAGCAGACTTGAAAGAATCTGGGACAGTTCCAGTTTGGAGAGAAGTGTTGATGATGTCAGTGATGAATGGGAGGAGCGTAGGGAGACAGTCAGAGTAGAGAGAACCTGGAAGAGGATCCAGTTCGCAGGTTTTGAACGACATGGATCTGATTGTGTTGAGAATTTCTTCTTGTGAGACTAGGGTAAGAGTAGTAAGAGGTGTGCCAGAGAAGGAAGGGTCAGGTGGGCATGGTTT
>CM060311.1:90326231-90336231 GCA_030674185.1 Monoplex corrugatus | reverse complement strand
AAATGAATAAATGTGACTTTCCACCACGAAATGAGTCACTTGTCCACTTCAGGCAGTTTTCACTTTTTCAATGCTTCTAAATGTACATTTACTGCTCTTTCTAATGAAGAAAACCATTTTAAAATCGGACAATAAATACCTGAGGTACAGCCTTCCAAACATGGCACTCTTCCGAAACACAGTTTTGAGAAAATCAAGAAAAACGAAAGTGAAAGTTCAGCATCAGCATGTTGGGTAGGGTAATGCAAATAGCTTTTTCACTAAGAAAGAACAACAATATGCGTAATTTATTGAGTGTAGAATGTGTACGAAGGGTCCCGACATCCGCTAAAATCAACAACTCCATAATGAGCCCTGACACCCCCTCTCGCTTATTTTGCCCCATTGTGCAAAACGCAGCCAGTGGACAAGCGACTCATTCCGTGATGGAAGGTCACAAATAAACAAGTGATGAATAGATAAAAAGATATATAAATGAATCCATACATAAGTACATAAATAGATAAATAACATATAACAAATAAAAGAAAAAATAACTGAATAATAATAACACATAGATATGAACATAGCTAGCTATCTATCTAACTAACTAACCTACTAACTTACCAACCAACCAACCAACCAACCCGCCAACCAACCAACCAACCAACTAACTAACTAATTAACAAATAAATAAATAAATAAAAATAAATGAGTAAACAAACAAATAAATAAATAAATAAATGAATGAATAAATAAATAAAAATATGGTGCCATATGCTTGTCAGAGGAACAACAAATCTCTATGATTAACTACATTCATATGGTGGCACCCGTACCCTAGCAGACTGGCAACAGAATAATTGTTTCCGCGTGTTTCCCACTGGGAGACAAAGAGATGAATGCTGTCAGTACTCCATGTAGACACAATGACACTATACTTGGTTTTCTAGTATCGACACCTAAGGTGATTGAGTCGTCTCGGTGTTCTACAAATCATTGCAAACTAACTGAACTGTTTTGTACCGATTGTCAGCATTACCAGTTTCCAACCCTGGGAGCATTTTTCTAAAAAAAAGATTTCTATTCATATGTTTTAATTTGATGGACAGACATTTGTTGTGTAGCAACGTAAAATCGATTACACGAAAAACAAACAAACAAACAAATTGAAAGTACTAGTATAACATCTTAATTTTCAACAAAGATTCTACATATAATAATAATAATAATAATAATAATTACAATATTTATATAGCGCAAAATCTTGACAAAATCAAATCTAAGCGCTGAAACAGACACACACACACGCACGCACGCACACACACACGCACGCACGCATGCACACATACGCACTCACGCACACACACGCACACGGCTATAAATGGGAAGAAAGAATAAAAGCAATGGAAAATTATAGAGAGTATATGCGCAAGAAGTACTATTACTATTACTGCTGCTGCTGCTGCTGCTACTACTACTACTACTACTACTACTACTATAACTACTAATACTATTGCTGCTGCTGCTACTACTACTACTGCTAATACTACAACTGCTGCTGCTGCTGCTGCTACAACTACTACTACTATTATTGCTGCTGCTGCTCCTGCTGTTATGCTGCTCCTGCTAGTACTACTACAGCTGCTGCTGCTGCTTCTACTACTACTACTGATGCTGCTTTTGCTACTACTATTGCTGCTGCTACTACTACTACTACTACTGTTACTACTAGTAGTACTGAGGAATGTGATAATGATATCAAAATTATGAAATACAATAAAATAACACGATAGTCAAGCCATTCCAAAATCGTCCGTTTCTATTCAAAGAAAAAAAAAAAAAAGAAAAAACTACACAAAATCCGGAACTTGTACTTCTCAATGTGACTCTGACTTTGACGAAGCAGAAGACAAGATAAAACTTGATTTGAAACAAGAACAATGGTAGATCGTCACAACAGTACAAACAGAATGTAAACATTATCAGGAGGTCTGGAGAAATCTGCTTTGCACATACCATCCCGAAAAATGGTGTTTTTTAGACATGATATTTCATTTTATTTCATTCTATTCTATTTCATTTTATTTTATGTTATTTTATTCTAACTTATCTTTTTTGTTTTATTTTATTCTATTTCATTTTACTTTGTTTCATTTTATTTCGTTTTGTTTTGTTTTATTATGTTTTATTTTGTTTTAATCTATATGTATTTTCCTGTGTCATTTTGACCTATTTGTCATGAACGTGAAATGCATGCATTCGCTTCTTCTCAACAATCCATAGACGTGAACCAAATTTGGTAAAGTTATATCCAGAAAGAGCTGAGAACACTTTCGTTACAAAATCATTCTTCTCACAGACACAGACACAGACACTGAGGTCCTTCCTCTCATATCGATATGAAATCATCCCATTTTGTCTTATTCCTCATGTCGCCGATCCCTCATTCATGCCAGCGCTGATTTTCATATCTGCTTTTCTCAAACGTTTTATATCTGAACAATGAATCATCCAATTATCTTGTTTTTCGTTTTTGTTTTTTATCTATTATTTATCTACTGATCTATTTATTTATTTATTCATTTATTTATTCATTATTTATCTATTTGTTTGTTTATTCATTTATTCATTTGTTTGTTTGTTTGTTTATTCATATACATATACATCTATTCATTTATTTATCTATCTATTTATTTATTTATTTATTCATTCATTCATTCATTTGTAAAAAAGAGATTATTAAAAAATTTTTTCGTCAAGTCATTTAAATATTTTTGTGAGAAAATCTGTTGTTTTTATTTCAGAGGGAAAATGATGACGTCAAGCATAAGGCGTACAAATATTCTTTAAAAAAAAGAGAGATTGACAAAACATTACAAAATGATAAAACATTACACAACAAAAACATTCCTTTTTTTTAATAATTCAACATGTAGAATACAGGGTGGATGTCGTATTAGAATCATATGCATCTTATAATCAAAGGGCAAGCCTACACATTGTTATGGGTAGTCTCCTGTAAGTAGACCCTGGAGGGACTGATCGTCTCCCTTGTCAGTTACGTTTCTGTTCTTCATGCGTTAGGTTGCCTTGTTCTGATGTAAGTCTGTGTCATTTACTTGTGCTAGATTACCTCGTTCAGCTGTCTGGCATTCTGCCCTAGAGCAGATGAATGTATTGCTTTTGTATTCAGCGGGTTTGGGGAGTAGGAGAATCGATTGGAGTTACGTGTATACTGACTTCATTAAAAAATAAATAAATAAATTTTAAAAAAGCACATCGTCCGACAGACTACACAAACACATATACACCACCATCATCCTCTTCACCATCACCATCACCACCATCATCATCATCATCATCATCATCATCATCATCATCATCATCATCATCATCGTCATCATCATCATCGTCACTATCATCATCATCATCAACATCATGACAACCACCACTACCACCACCACTATCATCATCGTCGTCACCATCATCATCATCATCATCATCATCATCATCATCATCATCAATCATCATCATCATCATCATCAACATCGCCACCAACCCCAACACCTCTATCATCATCATCATCATCATCAACAACAAGATCAACAGAAACACCACCACAACCACCACCATCACCTTTGTTGTCATCGTCGTCGTCGTCGTTGTCGTCGTCGTCGTCGTCGTCGTCGTCGTCGTCGTCGTCGTCGTCGTCGTCGTCATCATCATCATCATCATCATCATCATCATCATCATCATCATCATCATCTACATTTGGCTGTCAGGTTTACATACCAATTTCACAGACAATTCAAACACACGTGTGTGAGCAAAAACACACACAACACACAACACACACACAACCACACACACACACTATATATATATATATATATATATATATATATATATATATATACTCACGCACACATACTTACACACACGCACCTAGCACGCACGCACGCACCCACGCACACACACAAACATACACACACACACACACACACACACACACACACACACACACACACACACACACACACATGCACACACTCCCTCTCTCTCCAACTTTCTTTCTCTCTCTCTCTCTCTCTCTCTCTCTCTCTCTCTCTCTCTCTCTCTCTCTTTCTCTGTGTGTGCCTTTCGCTATCTGTCTTTCTTTCTGTCTGTCTGTCTCTCTGTCTTTTTGTCTGTCTGTCTCCCTCTCTCTCTCTCCCTCTGAGAATGTGGCAGTGTGTGTATGTGTGTGTGTGTGTGTGTGTGTGTGTGTGTGTGTGTGTGTGTGTGTGTGTGTGTGTATGTGTGTGTGTGTGTGTGTGTGTGTGTGTGTGTGTGTGTGTGTTACCCATACTGACTGACGAATACCAGACCCTGACACAAAACAAACAGCAGAAGGAAAGAGCACAGCCTGTGACATCAGATGTCTCAGAAGAGCAAAAGATCAACCCCAACCTGACTGAGTTGTAAGAAACAGAACCGAGAGATGTTTTTCAACAAGACCTGTCAACCCTCACATCATACAATAATGGTTGAAGTGGTTTGGCCATTTGATCAGGATGTCAGTCAACCAACCAGCCCTTCCAGCTTACATGTTTTGAACAAGACCTGTCAACCATTACATTGCACAATAGTGGATGAAGTGGCTTGACCATGTGATCTGGATGCCATTCAGCCAACCAGCCCTTCCAGCTTACATGTTTTGAACAATACATGTCAACCCTTACATTATAAAATAATGGATGGAGTTATGACCAACAGGCCCTTCCAGCTTACATGTTTTGAACAATACATGTCAACCCTTACATTATACAATAATGGATGGAGTTATGACCAACAGGCCCTTCTGGCTTACATGTTTTGAACAATACATGTCAACCCTTACATTATACAATAATGGATGGAGTTATGACCAACAGGCCCTTCTAGCTTACATGATTTGAACAATACATGTCAACCCTTACATGGCACAATAGTGCACTGAATATTTTGTCCATATGACTAGTATGTCAGTAAACAAAGCAGCCATTCAAGTTTGCATGTTTTGAACAATAGCTGTCAATCATTACATCAAACAATTGTGGATGAAGTGTTTGTCTGTGCGATCAGGACGCCATTCAACCAACCAGCCCTTCCAGCTGACATGTTTTGAACAATACCTGTCAACCCTTACATCACACAATAGTGTGTGACGTGTTTTGGCCATCTGACCAAGATGTCAGTCAACCAGCCAGCCCTTCCAGCTTACATGTTTTGAACACGACCTGTCAACCCTTACATCACACAATAGTAAATAAAGTTGTTTGGCCATCTGATCAGGATATTAGTCAACCAGCCAGCACTTTCAGCTGGTAACACCAGCATGTCAGTAAAGTCATCCCTCCACAATCAATCTTCCTCCTTGAAGACGGGAAGACAACTCCTGTCTCTTGTTCCACACCTGTCCTGAAAGCGATCAATAATGTGATGGTACTGAGCGAGTTTAGTAATGACACAGGTTGTAGTAAGTGTATCGTTTGACTCACACCTGTCTGTGACATGACTGTGCTGCAGTTTATTGATTTGTACATTTTATTCTGGGACTGTTTGTGCCATGAGAAAAATTAACAGAGAATAGAATTATATACTACTTTATCTGGCTTCATCTTACTATGTTATACACTGTAGACATTAAGTTAAAAACTTTTGTCATTATATTTCACATTATCATTTATGCTATACCCTACAGACAGTCAATTTAGAATATTATTTAACTGTCTCCTATCTTACCTGATTGTATTCTCTTATACCATAGAGAGTCTGCAATATCAGATGTCCCACGTGGAGTTTGGGCTGTACTTCTGAGGGAGTGTCCATTGCCACATGGCAGCCCCAATCTCTATTTTTTAAAACTATTTATATACATATTTTCAAAGAAAGACCACATACACATCTTGTACAGAAGAAAAGCTATGACCACATCACAGGATTCAAACTTCAAAACAAGTGAAAGTCGTCAGCATGTTACTTACAGAGGAACTATATGTAGTACACATATTTCAGAACTGCAATTACCGTGATCTGGTTCCAAATGAATTATTGTTGATAACCATGACACAAACACAAAGTGTTGTGTTCCAATGTACAAGTGTTGAATGCCTATGTACAAGTGTTGTGTGCCAATGTACAAGCGTTGTGTGCCAATGTACAAGCGTTATGTGCCAATGTACAAGTGTTGTGTGCCAATGTACAAGTGTTGTGTGCCAATGTACAAGTGTTGTGTGCCAATGTAAAGCGTCGAGTCTCAATGTACAAGCGCTGTGTGCCAATGCACAAGTGTTGTGTGCCAATGTACAAGCATTGTGTGTCAATGTACAATAGTTGTGTGCCAATGTACAAGCGTTGTGTGTCAATGTACAAGCGTTGTGTGCCAATGTACAAGCGTTGTGTGTCAATGTACAATCGTTGCGTGTCAATGTACAAGCGGTGTGTGCCAATGTACAATCGTTGTGTGTCAATGTACAAGCGTTGTGTGCCAATGTAGAAGCGTTGTGTGTCAATGTACAAGCGTTGTGTGCCAATGTACAAGCGTTGTGTGTCAATGTACAAGTGTTGTGTGCCAATGTACAAGCGTCGTGTGTCAATGTACAAACGTTGTGTGCCAATGTACAAGTGTTGTGTGCCAATGTACAAGCGTTGTGTGCAAATGTACAAACGTTGTGTGCCAATGTACGAGCGTTGTGTGAAAATGTACAAGCGTTGTGTGTCAATGTACAAGCGTTGAGTGCAAATGTACAAGCGTTGTGTACAAATGTACACGCGTTGTCTGTCAGTGTATAGGTGTTGTGTATTAATGTACAACTACCTTATAACCATTGTGTGTCAGTGTACAATCATTTTGTGTTAGTGCAAATGTACAGCACGTCAGTGTGAAATCATCTCGTTTGTTGCAATACTTGTTAGTGTGCAGTTAGTTTATGTCACTACAAGACCAGCAGCTTGTTCAGCGTACAACCCATAGCAAACACAGCCACTGACTGTCAGTGTGTGTTCGTTATGTGTCAGTGTATATGACCAATGTGTGTCAGTGTACAACCATTGCCATCAGTCGACACTGAAAAATGATGCTCCTGATGTTAGTGCACAACAGCAGTCATTCTTGAGCATCAAAGGATGGCAAAGATGGTTAACGTGTCTTAAGAACAACATTAGGGAGCAGCATCTATATTTATCATGGGTAGGTCCACATGTTTTGTGATCAACAATATAAAACTATATCTACCATTGGTAGGTCAACGTGTTTTGTGGTCACCAGTAGAAGACTGTATATACCATTGGTAGGTCAACGTGTTTTGTGGTCATCAGTAGAGGACTGTATCTACCATTGGTAGGTCAACGTGTTTTGTGGTCATCAGTAGATTACTGTATCTATCATTGGTAGGTCAACGTGCACTGTGGACAACAGTAGAGGACTGTATCTACCATTGGTAGGTCTACATGTTTGTGGTCATCAGTAGAGGACTATATCTACCATTGGTAGGTCTACATGTTTGTGGTCACCAGTAGAGGACTGTATCTACCATTGGTAGGTCTGCATGTTTGTGGGCACCAGTAGAGGACTGTATCTACCATTGGTAGGTCAACGTGTTTTGTGGTCACCAGTAGAGGACTGTATCTACCATTGGTAGGTCAACGTGTTTTATGGTGACCAGTACAGGACTGTATCTACCATTGGTAGGTCTACATGTTTGTGGTCACCATTAGAGGACTGTATCTACCATAGGTAGGTCAACGTGTTTTAGGGTGACCAGTAGAGGACTGTATCTACCATTGGTAGGTCAACGTGTTTTGTGGTCACCAGTAGAGGTCTGTATCTACCATTGGTAGGTCAACGTGTTTTGTGGTCACCAGTAGAGAACTATATCTACCATTGGTAGGTCAACGTGTTTTATGGTGACCAGTATATGATTGTATCTACCATTGGTAGGTCAACGTGTTTTGTTTGTTTGATTTCGTTGTTGTTGTTGTTTTTGTGGTGAACACTACAGGAGTGTATGAACCACTGATAAGTCAACGTGTTCTGTTAACCACAGTAGACAACTGTGTCTGTGAGGACGGTGTGCAGGTTTTGATGAAAATTATTTATACACAGAAATGTTTACTTTGTTCTCACAACTCTAACCACTATGTCCTGACATTTTGATGTATGGTATAAACCTGTACTGGTAAACAGATTCCGGATCCACAAGGACAACACAATTCTTCTATTGTTCTATTTAACTTCTGAAAAAAAACCCAACACATTGTATGTATAATTTTCTTAATACTTAAACACTTCGATGTTTGCACTTCTGAAACTGTTTCATAATACCATAAAGAAAATGTTAACGTGTATATGTAATTATTTTCCAGGCATGCATGAATACAAAACTGTTCAATTTAAAGGACAATCGATTTTTCCAATTTCTATTTGTGGATACTTTTCTGCCTTCATATAAATCTTCCAGATGGATCCTACAAAGCGTTGTAGATTGATTAAACTAGGAATCCGCTGTTTTGTAGGGTTTGCATTTTGGCTCTACTAACACGATCATGATACGCTGCAGCATATATCAGGCTTGTTGTGGAATAAATTTGTATAAAATACTTATACACCATAACTGCAGTTATTCCGACATCGTCTAAAGTCCTCTTTACTCTAGTTGCTAAATATCCTCCTTTCCTAGCTTGAGTAACAAAGTAACAGAAATATTTTCTTTGACTTTGTGAACTGCATCTCCAGCACGCACTGGAATTCACGAGTGGGCATATACGTGTATAACTGCTTCGTTTTTAAGGGAGGTGTTTATTTGTTTGTTTGACTGTTTGTTTGACTGCTTTTTTGTTGTTTGTTTGTTTGATTGACTGATTGTTTGTTTGTTCGTTTTGTGTAGCCGTTTAGGCAGTTAAACTCCATTTCCAGGCGATTATATATCATTGAAAATAACCATGTGTAAGCTTTCTGATATGGCTCCCTCTGTCGATTACTTCTACAGCTAATTTATTTATGAACAGAAAACAATACTGGTCCAGTCACATCACCTTGATTGACCCCAAAACTGCAATGAATGTAAACTGTCAGGTTGGATACCTACATACATACATACCTACCTACATACATACCTTCATACATACATAAATACATATATTCATACGATTATAGATAGATAGATAGATAGATAGATAGATAGATAGATAGATAGAAAGGTAGGTAGGTAGGTAAGTAGGTAGGTAAGTAGGTAGTTAGGCAGTAAGATAGACAAACAGACAGACATGCAGACAGACAGATAGACAGATAGATAGATAAATAGATAGATAGATAGATAGATAGATAAATAGATAGATAGATAGATAGACAGGAAGGAAGGTAAGTAGGTAGGTAGGTAGGTAAGCAGAAGGTAAGTAGGCAGGTAGGTAGGCAGACAGGCAGGCAGGCAAGCAGGTAGGTAGGTAAGTAGATAGGTAGGTAGATAGGTAGGTAAGTAGGTAGTTAGGTAGTTAGGTAGTAAGATAGACAAACAGACAGACATGCAGACAGACAGATAGACAGATAGATAGATAAATAGATAGATAGATATATAGATAGATAGATAGACAGACAGACAGATAGATAGATAGATAGATAGATAGATAGATAGATAGATATAGATAGATAGATAGATAGATAGATAGATAGATAGTCAGGCAAATAGATAATAGAAATAATTGCTGTAATTCTATCGTTTAAATTCCCTGAGAGAGAGAGGTAGGAGAGGGGGAAGAGAGGGAGGGAGAGACAGGGACAGACAGACAGACAGACAGGCAGACAGGCAGACAGACAGACAGACAGACAGATGGACATATAGACAGGCGGACAGACAAAGATGGAGACAGACAGAGAGACAGAGTGACAGAGACAAAGACGGAGATAAAGAGAGAGAAAACATTTCAAAATTGGTTCCACAATTGCTGTAAGCTGCTAGGAGTCTGTGACAGCGTTTTAACAGAAAAGATCAGTAAACAGGAA
>CM060311.1:90303731-90323731 GCA_030674185.1 Monoplex corrugatus | reverse complement strand
GCCAGCCATCTTACAGGTCACACTGTTTTTCCATACATCATCATAATGGAGATATCGACCACGGAACAGTTCATCAGCCACTCCAATGATAGCAATGTAGACACCCATCAGAAAATCAGAAATAGTGAGATTGGTGACAAATACGCTAAACCCACTGGAAGAGGTTGTCTTCCTCGTATGAAAACGTAACAAGAAACTGAAGGTGTTACCAGTCACTGACAGACAGCTGATCAGCCAGAGAAACCCTCGGTACATTCCTGATTGTAGCAAATCTTCACATGATGCAATCTCGTTTTGGGGAGAGTAACAAAATGCAGCATCAAATTTGTCTGGAAGAATTTCTTTACAGCAGATTTTATAGTTAAGTGTTGATACAATATGTAGAAAGAACAGATCTTTAAACACGTCAGGGGGAATGTTTTTACAGGACTACCATCCATGTATAATTCAGCTAAGCGGGGTGTGGACTTGAAACCACCAGGGCCAATACTACGAATGGCAGTAAAAGATAAATTAAGCTTTTTAAGGTTTAAGAACTTCAGCAAGACTCTGGTATCAAAGACAGTTAGTGTAGTGTAAGACAAGTCTATCTCTGTTAGCGCTGTTTGTACGGAATTCGATGAATTATCAGCGTAAAGTGAAGTGAGAGGATTGTTGGGCAGAGACAATGTTTGTAGGTTTTGTAAATTAACAAAGTGAGCCATGTTTACATGCTGCAGAATGTTGTCACTGAGATCAAGAAGCTTACATTGAGCAGACCAGTGTTAAACAGACGGGTCAGAGAACACTTTGCCAGAATTAGATGAATGAGGTAAGCATTGTTATTTAAGACAGACAGGTTAATTCCTGAACCTGTGGCATCTAAGGAGCGGATATCAGGAAAGAGTGATGCAGAGAAAGGCTGAACACATAGAAAAGAGTGACCTAAACACATACATTCCACAGGACAGGTCGCTTCACATGACATTTCATCATCATGCATTGGGCAGTGGGGCCAGCTATCACACAGGTGGTCGCCATGTACACACATTTTGGAAGCCCTGCATCTAAATAATCCTGGACACACCATGTTTTTCACATCTCTGTTCATCCCCATGGTCAATGCAGTCATACATTCCATTGCACCGTGTGTACACAGGTAGACAGTCATTAAACTTACCTGGACAACGATAGTGGGTGTCAGGACAAGAGTCGTTGGACTTCATTGGAGTTGATGTGAAAATCCTGATACCATCAAAATTGATAAGAGCAGGAGACGGAAACTGTCATAGTCTTTCTTATCGAATTCGATGTTATCACAGTGTTTTTCGTCCTATCCATCCGGACAATGAAACAACCAGTCACACAAGTTGTCATAGGAAACACACTGACCGTTAGTGCAGGTAAACATGTTGACACAAGGAGGATGTCTACAGAATGACTCATCACTCTCGTCCTGGCAATCAGGTCTGAAGTCACATATCAACGTGTATGACAATGTGGTGACGTCATCATCACACGTAAACAAAGCCATGTGTCGATCTTCTGGTTCACGTATGCCATACGTATCTGATGAATTTGTGGCAAAACCACATGGGAACGTGTGTCCTTTACTACATACATGAAATATGTGTGAGCCACAAAACAGAAATGTATGTGTCACATGATCACCAGGACAGGTCATCAGAGATGGTTGTCGTGTGTGCAACAACTGTATACTGGGCAGTGAGATAGTTTTTGAATATTGACGGTTCTCATCCGTTTTATCTTCAATGAATTCACATACGGCGCCATAATTTAGTAAAGGTGAACTGTGACACTCGAGCACGTAATATATTTCAGTAACTAACACACGCAGTTTCGCTTTAGCAAGCACATTTCCTACCAGTGAAACAGAATGAAAAGCAACAGTTCTGTCATTGTGAACAATATTGTATCTATACATGTTAGATAAACTTCTATCACCTATGTACATACCAACCAAAACTTGTTCATAAAAGATTGGCACTACTTTTGTCACATTTTTCACTGATGTCATCCATTCGTGGCCATATTTGGGTACACCCAGTGTGCCCCCCATTGCACGACAGTAACGGCTGGCTCTTTTGTCTGCAAGATTCCTGAACTGTCCAACCGACGCATAATTTTACTGCTAACATACCTGTAACAACGTTTGCAAAATGGCAATCCACCCTGACATTCAGGACTGCTGAAGGGACAGTGTTCTGTTTCATCCTGTCCATCTGTACACTCTGTGTTCAGGTTACAGTCAAGGTGGTGCCGAAAACTGGAATAATAATCCACCGAACAATTGAAAAGACCATCGGTATTTTCCTGAGGTGACTTATTTTCAGGGTGAAAATAAAATAAAAACTGCAAATGTTCTGGAACGTTTCTTTTGCAAAAACGAAGACTGCGCACTTCGTGCCTCACTTCTAATTGTGTAACTCTGTACACGTGTACAAAGAAAATAGAGCATGAGCTTGAACTCAGTGTTTTTGATGAAGGACGTACAGCACCGCGAACATACAGGTGAAGTGATACCTGTACATAACGTTTTACACTGATCATGACAACATGGCTGACTGGGACAAATAAACTTGTCTTCACATAATATATGTTGGTTAAAGCAACATTCCCTTTAAGTGTGATAAAACCAGTTGAATCGGATGTCATAACACAATGCAGGTACACAAGTGATTCGTTCTTTGATATTAAGTCACCTCGATCTACAAATACAGTACGAAATGAAACAAGAAATAAATAAATGCATCAAGAAGAAAAAGCATCAGCAAAATAAAGGAATAGTACGTAAATAAACAGAAAACTTCTTGTCCCAGTCATAACAAATGAATAGTTTGTCAACCCACATGAATGTCCAAAACAAACAGGAAAGAGATACGTTCGTAAGCAACAAACAAATAAACAAACAAACAAATAAAGAAACAAAGAAACTGAATGTTAAGGGGAGAGGAGAGTGAACGAGTGGTTGAAGGAGAGGGGCATACAGAGAGAGAGAGAGAGAGAGAGAGAGAGAGAGAGAGAGAAGAGAGCGAGCAAGACAGAGAGAAGAGAGAGAAGAGAGAGAGAGAGAGAGAGAGAGAGAGAGAGAGAGAGAGAAGAAGAAATTGAAGAGTCTGAGAAATAGATTCAAGACGAAGAAAGAAAGTAAAACGTTCCATTTATACCCGCTCTATTCTATCATCACCACCACCATCATCATCATCATCATCATTATCCTCCTCCTTCTCATCATGATGTGTCCTGCCGCATGGTGTTGGTGATCATAGCCCTCCATGCGAATCTATCCCTTGTCGCTGCAAGTATATCTCCCACCCTCTCTGTCCTTAGCCACCCTGCATGTCTGTAAGTAAGTAAGTAAGTAAAAACGTAAATAGGTGAATGAATGAATGCAAAATAAAGGAAAATGTAGGAAATTAAACAGGTAAGAAATGAAAATGCATGACAGGAAATACATGCATCTACCCATATGCCCTCACACAGGCATACACATATACATAATAATAAATAATAATAATAATAATAATATAATAATAATAATAAAAATAATAATATAATAATTACAATATTTATATAGCGCAAAATCTTGATAAAATCAAATCTAAGCGCTGAAACAGACACACACACGCACGCACGCACACACACCACGCACGCACGCACACACACGCACGCACGCACACACACACACCACACACACACGCGCGCGCGCGCGCGCGCGCACACACACACACACACACACACACACACACACGACACACGCACACGCTATAAATGGGGAGAAAGAATAAAAGCAATGGAAAATTATAGAGAGCATATTATATACAATTATATATTACAATGTGATTCCCCTCCGAGTGGAGACAGGCTGCAGAGGGGATTGAGTGAGGTCAGGATTTTATGCAGAGGAGAAAAGGTGAGTTTTGAGAGCGGACTTGAAGGAGACAAAAGTAGGTTGCTGACGGACTGAGAGAGGAAGTTTGTTCCAGGAGAGTGGACCAGAAACAGAGAAGGTTCGTGGACCATAGGTATTGAGCTTAGTGCGTGGAAAGCGAAAAGTCAGAGGATCGGAGGCAGAGCGGAGAGTACGTGAGGGAACATAGATCTCAAGTAGGCTTGACAGGTAATCGGGGGCTGCGTTATTGAGGCTTTTGTAGCACATGGTGTCTAGTTTGTACTGTATGCGCTTTGATACAGGGAGCCAGTGAAGTTGTGCCAGGAGAGGAGATGTGTGGTCAGCTTTTTTCTTTTTGAGTACAAGGCGTGCATCATTGTTTTGAATGCGCTGTAGGATGTGAGTGGTGGAGGCAGGAAGACCGGACAGGAGTGAATTGCAATAGTCAATGCGAGACATTATGAAGGAGAGAACGAGTTTTGCAGTTGTTTCCACAGAGAGATACTTCCTGATCAGGCTTATACATTCATACATACACACCCATATCCACACAGCATGATGGCTGACAAAATCAGCAACAACAAGAACAACAAAATCAACAACTACAACAACAACAACTACATCAAAGGGGAAACACACATATATATACACATCATGACAGCAAAGAGGAAACACGCATATATACATATCATGACGAACTTAAAGACATATCTGGACAACAATCAACAAACAGCCCACAAACACACCCATACACTGTTTGGCAAACTTGCTTGTTCTCCACTTGTCTTTTCCTTTTCTTCACTTTTCCTTTATCTCTATTTCAAGAAAAGCCCAAACACTTTCCACTCCACGCTGTAAGAGTCTGTGCAGCGTTATGTTTGAGATGATACCATTTTTGGTCTGATTCATGATACCTCTTGTTTTTCCTTTCATAGAAGAGTTTTGGCCATTTCCTCTATCTATTCCATTTTGGGTAATACGTTCGATTGTATGATGACTCAATTTTTTTTCCGCAAAGGTACGATTTAAAGCGTCTAAGAACATCAGACTTTTCCAGAGAACTTTTGTTGTAGTGGCATTGCCTGCAAGTTTAGCGGCCCTTTTTTGTTTTTTATTATATTTATTGCAATATTATTGGATACTGCCTAAATACCGTACAACAGAATAAAAACTACTAAAATATGCGTATTGGCTGGTGGTGAACGTTATACACGCGTGTGGGAACCAGGAAATTGTTGCGTGTGTACTGTCCTCAATTGGACAGTACCAAAGGTGGAGAGTCCTTCATAATGGAAGGTAATTGTATTTTTGCAACAATTTGTTTTTTGATTAAGTGATTCTTTTCACTGGTAAAGAAAGTCGTGATTTCAGGATATGTAATACATTCTGTTCTTGTGCCTGCTGTCGTCGCTGTGTTACAATAGTCCCCATGTGCAGCAGTGGACTGAATGCAGAGTTGAATGGTAATACAAACAATACCATAGTCATGTGGACCTTGTCTGATACGGTAACACCACACATAGACATAATGCTGGTCAGACCAAATGATAACCAGCAAATGGAGCCTATCACAGCCACGTTTATTATCAGGTTTGCTGAAGAATAAACTGATCTCTTGATAGGATCCACAACAACTAGGTACTTTGGTATTCTTTAGTAAATGCTGACATTACTAGCAACAACTAGTATGCACAATATAAAATTAAAAATGACAGTAACAGTAAACCATTTGAATTGTTGATTACAATTGTAACAGTCAAACAGCGCCAGACGACACAGACCAGACTGACCATCAAGGCCCCAGTGTGACAGCCCAGGAATAAAAGGAACCACTGCCAACACACTCGCAACAATCAAAGTTACAACACAAGCTGCAGCTGTTGAACGTCGACTGAACCTCCTTCTGGTCAAAGGGAAACAAAGGATGATGACGTGATCTAATGTGATGAACCAGATGGTTAGAACTGATACTTCACTGGACAGAATGGACAGAAAAGAAGATGTCTTGCAAGTCACACTCTCGATCCAAGCATTTTCATTAAAAATGTAATTGCCACAGAACACTTGATTGGCCACTGCAATAATACTTGTTTGAATTCCCATCATTATATTAGCAATCTGGAAAAGGACAAATAACAAAACATAATTGCCTTGAAATATTTTCTTTATAACCAAAGGAATCATGAAGCAAATACCATTACCTAAAATGCCAAATATACTAACCAACCAACAGAAAATCACAGACACATCAGTTGGTAATAGACTTTTACAGGACGAAAACACAGGCAGTGGTGACACGCACTTCATTTTACCTGACTGTTTTAAAACACTTTTCACACAACAGAGTCTAAAGTTGGACGAAAAGATTTTTTGTAAATATCTTAATCTTGACAATGCCCCCAAATGAAGAGTGGTAATTGGATTACCTTTCACGTCTAATTCAGTCAGTCGTGGCAGCCTTTTAAAGTCTACTGATTCGGTTGTTTCAAGCGCAGAAAAAGATAAATTCAAATGTGTAAGCCTGGGTAATAACATAGACAGTATACTGTCAAACTGTTTTAAACGCGTTTTTGATAAATCCACTTTACTCAGAGCATAGTATACATTAAATGGTTTACTCGTTAATGAAAACAATGGATTGCTTTCTAAGATCGGAACCTTTAAATTTGGTAGCCCTCTAAACACATACATATCAACGTGTCTCAGCTGGTTTCTGGTGAAATCGATAAACTGCAAGTTTAAAAGCTTGATACTGGATATATCAAATAAGGAAGAATGTGACAGACTGAGACGAATGAGATATATGTTAGTACTGAAATTAGCCAGTGTCATTCCTGAGCCTTTGGCGTCTAGATAACGTAAATGTTTAAATAAATCAGCAGAGAAAGACCGATGACATAAAACGGAATGACCTTGACACACACACTCTCCTGGACAGGTCATATCACAGAACCATTCATCATCACGTTGTGGACACTGACCCCAGCCATCACACAAATGATCTCCATGTACACACACTCTGGAACCTCGACACTGGTAGAAACCAGGACAAGACATCATTTCACAGTCCTGTTCATCTTCTCCATAAGTACAGTCAGAAAATCCGTTACAACGTGTGTAGACAGGGAGACAGTACAACAAATCTTCTGTACATTGATAATGCGTGTCAGGACACGAGTCATCAGATTTCATTGTCTGCTGAGTAAAATAGCCTGCACCATCCAAGTTGATGAAAAGATGTTGCGTTTTGTCTGATTCTCTGTGTTGAAACGAATTTGCCAAGTATCCGTATCCGTCACAGTTGATTTCATCTGAATCGTTAAGGCAATCTGTTTGTCCATTACAACGTTGACTATGCAATGCGCACTGTCCATTGGAACACAAAAAGCCGCCACAGTCAGGATGTTCACAGAATGATTCATCACTCTTATCCGGACAGTCATGTTTGATGTCACACACTTGACTGTATGGCATTGCCGTTATATCATCATCACAGATAAACATGGCAAACATATATAAAGCGTTCTTTCCAGGAAAATCCAGTGCGTTTTCATTAGCACTCATGTCCAAAAACACGCAATATTGTGAATACGTTGTACTCCCACAATTACTGTTTAAATCACATGCCAAAGATGAATGCGTCACATGACAACCTGGACACTCAAACAACTTTTGCTGTGTGTGTGTCATGGAGGATAAACATTGATACAAGAAAGGGAACTCAACTGTTAGGACTCTACTCTTATTTTCTGACTGTGATCGACTTTCACATACTAATTCATAGTTACTGAGGAACCGACTTTCTTTATATCTCAGCACCATATGTGCATTCAATATAGTCTTAAATACCCTCGTTGGGCTATATTTATGATGGAAACAGAAATGACCTATGTTGTATATCAAAGTACCATCAAACCATTTACGAAACATGCTGTAAATAAGAGGTACAGAGTCTGCTATTGTTCACCCTCTCCTCAAGAAATACAATTTAGACCCAAATGAACTGAAAAATTACCGGCCTATCTCTAATCTCTCTGTCTTGTCAAAACTCCTTGAAAAAGTTGTCCTCAACCAGCTGAACTCTCACCTGTCTGCCAACAATCTCCTCAATCCTTTCCAATCAGCCTACCACCAGCGCCATAGCACTGAAACTGCCCTACTACACATTCTCAACAATCTCCTCCTTGCAACTGATACTGGCAAAGTCTCTCTCCTCACACTCCTCGATCTGTCTGCAGCCTTTGATACCATTGATCATGGTATTCTCCTTTCTAGACTTCATCATACTTTTGGCATCTCTGACACTGCTCTCTCCTGTTCACTTCATATCTATCAAACAGAAAACAAACTGTTCTCATCAATGACACTTACTCTCATCCTGCATACCTGACCTGTGGTGTTCCACAAGGATCTGTCCTCGGCCCTGTTCTTTTCACTCTTTACACCTCCCCCCTGTCCACCATCATCAATTTCCACTCTATAAAACACCACCTCTATGCTGATGATACCCAACTTCAAGACAGTGACTCACCTGACAATGTACAGCGCCTCTTGACTCGCACCACTGAGTGTTACTCGGACATTAACAACTGGATGACACACAATAGACTTCAGCTTAATGACGACAAGACGGAAGCTATCCTCATTGGCACCCGTCAGAAACTTTCTCAGCTGCCCCCTCTTTCTCTCTCATTATGTAACACATCAGTCCCAATTTCTGACTCAGCTAAAAACCTTGGTGTCTGCATTGACTCTACCCTCTCCATGAACAACTTTGTTTCTCAAACTGCCAGATCTTGCTACTATCACCTCCATCGTATAAGCCTGATCAGGAAGTATCTCTGTGTTGAAACAACTGCAAAACTCGTTCTCTACTTCATAATGTATCGCATTGACTATTGCAATTCACTCCTGTCTGGTCTTCCTGCCTCCACCATTCACATCCTACAGCGCATTCAAAACAATGCTGCACGCCTTGTACTCAAAAAGAAAAAAGCTGACCACATTTCTCCTCTCCTGGCACAACTTCACTGGCTCCCTGTATCAAAGTGCACACAGTACAAACTAGACACCATGTGCTACAAAAGCCTCAATAACGCAGTCCCCGATTACCTGTCAAGCCTACTTGAGATCTATGTTCCCTCACGTACCCTCCGCTCTGCCTCCGATCCTCTGACTTTTCGCTTTCCACGCACTAAGCTCAATACCTACAGTCCACGAGCCTTCTCTGTTTCTGGTCCACTTTCCTAGAACAAACGTCCTCTCTCAGTCTGTCAGCAACCTACTTTTGTCTCCTTCAAGTCCGCTCTCAAAACTCACCTTTTCTCCTCTGCATGAAATCCTGACCTCACTCATCCCCCTCTGTAGCCTGTCTCCGCTCGGAGTGGAATCACATTGTAATATATATTTGTATATAATATGCTCTCTATAATTTTCCATTGCTTATATTTTTTTCCCCATTTATAACCATGTGTGAGTGTGTGTGTGTGCGCGCGTGCGTATGTGTATGTTCAGCGCTTAAATTTGATTTCTATCAAGATTTTGCGCTATATAAATATTGTAATTAATTATTAATTATTATTATTACCTTTGTCTACTAGGCGCGTTTCACTGAGTACCACAATGTCGACGTTGTAGCGAGCTAGCTCACTGGCAACTAATGCGGTTCTTCTTTCTGGTCTGTCTGCGTTGATGTTATCCAGCAGTGTTCGCACGTTCCACGTGCCAAGGTTAATATAATAATAATAATATTACAATATTTATATAGCGCAAAACTTGATAATCTAAGCGCTGAAGCAGACACACACGCAAGCACGCACGCACGCCCCACACACACGCACGCACGCACACACACACACACACACACACACACACACACACACACACACACACACACACACACACGCATGGCTATAAATGGGGAGAACGAATAAAAGCAATAAAAGCAAGAATAAAAGCAATGGAAAATTATAGAGAGCATACATATACAATTATATATTATAACCATGTGATTCCCCTCCGAGCGGAGACAGGCTGCAGAGGGGGGGGGGGGGTTGAGTGAGGTTAGGATTTTATGCGGAGGAGAAAAGGTGAGTTTTGAGAGCGGACTTGAAGGAGACAAAAGTAGGTTGCTGACAGACTGAGAGAGGAAGTTTGTTCCAGGAGAGTGGACCAGAAACAGAGAAGGCTCGTGGAACATAGGTATTGAGCTTAGTGCGTGGAAAGCGAAAAGTCAGAGGATCGGAGGCAGAGCGGAGAGTACGTGAGGGAAGATAGATCTCAAGTAGGCTCGACAGGTAATCGGGGGCTGCGTTATTGATGCTTTTGTAGCACATGGTGTCTAGTTTGTACTGTATGCGCTTTGATACAGGGAGCCAGTGAAGTTGTGCCAGGAGAGGAGATATGTGGTCAGCTTTTTTTCTTTTTGAGTACAAGGCGTACAGCAGGTTGAGTACTTTCAATTTATTTTTCTTTGTTGGTCGACTGCTAAGTGGGATCCTCACCAGCCACGGTTTACTGGCCAGGTGTGAGATGAAGCAGGCCATTTTTAGGGCACCTTTTCTACCCCCATCCTCAGTTGAGGTGAGCAGAGTGGTTCCTGAATAGGACTGCTCGGTCACCCAGGGGTGTGGAACTCTACTGCTGCTTTGTGTCAGTAGACAGCGACCATATGCCCTGAGCCACCTGTGTGCAGGTTTGTGACTTCAGCTTCCAGTATATCAGCACCTGCTGCTTTACTTCTCGCCCATCGCCACATGACTTTTTAAGCCATGACTTGCACTTACCTTTGATTCAAGTGAGGGAGAGTTGCACAAAGGTCGGCATCCTAACTCTCTCGTACATTTATATCTGAACCCCATGGCAAGACAACGTCAAGACGATTGGAGACATACCAGGATGCAGTGGATGGTTGACAGTGGTCTTCTGTGTCTCAGTGTGGCCTGTTCACGCTCTGCTGTCTTCATCTTCCAGCTGGTTGAACCGTGAGAAGTTGGTTTCTTCTGCATTGTCTGTCAGATCCAGTGTCCACATACAGTTAACCCAGCATGAACATAGAGACAGTGAATAATCAGGTATGTGACCAGGAACACATCAAAAACTGTGACACCAATACTACCAAGAGATAAAAAGAGACAAAAGCACTTCATGGCGGACTCCTTAAAGAACCTCTTCTGAGACGTTCCTCCTGATACAATTTTCCGTTTTTACAAGAGATCAATAGATTTCACCTGATATGATTTTACTGCCGTTCTTCTTTAACTGCATTTTAGACTTGCAGGGATAACGGTGGGCATGGTTTTAAACTGTTGTCTTTTATCTTAACCGGGTTGTTTTTTTGACATGATGTTAACCCTTATATGGTTTTAGCAGTCGGCTGGACTATGAGCAATATGAATTTGAACTAGATAAACATCACAAAGTATCACATCACTTACTGAAAACACAAAGACAAAGACATTAAATCTGACCAGAAAGACTCAGTGAAGAGCAAACGACACAGGTCCCAGCAAGGTGGGGGCCAGAACCTAAGACAGAAGCACACGATTCACACACAAGATTCACGCTGTCCCCGGACAATCTACAACGTTTGGAAACTGATGTACCAGATTTTGTTGATCGATTTAACATTGTTGGTGAAACTTGGGTCGCCACGCTACACCACAGAATAAAGAATAATCCAGACATTGGAGACATCTTGATTCTCCCCCTTCGAGAAGAACTTCAACTTCTGCTGGCAAGGTGTTGGCGCCTGTTTTCTGTAATGCTGACGGAATTCTGTTTGTTGACTGTCTTCAAAAAAGGTCCAATAATCAACGGAAGATATTCTTCTTCCTTGATATGTGAACTTCGATCAGCTATCATCACAGCACACAGAGGAAAGGTCACAGGAGGAACACTGTGCACACGACATCTGTTGTAACGGGTACTGTACAGTGACAAAAATGGACGTGGACGCCAGTGGACATATCACATAGTAGAGTTGATGTGTCGAACTGGATGTCTTTTATTTAGCTTGAAGCCAGAGTTAGCTGTGCGATAGGAATCCATCTTGCCAGACTGTATTTTGTCTTGAGCAAGTTGATTGAAGTTACCCACACAGATGATGCCCTGTTCCTCAAAGTTGTACATCGATGCTGAATAGAGATACTTTCATTTGTATCTTACTGAAATAGGCCACATCATCACTATTTTCCTACCTCAGTGAGGTCTTGGCTTTTTGCAGCTGCACATATGGCTTTATGCTTTTTATCTGTTTTGATTCTCGATTCACAAGACAAACCCAGTCGCGTTTGGCTTAGTTTCTTTTGTTGGTTTTTTGTTTGTTTGTTATATTTTGTCTTGTTTTTCCTCCAGGGACTCTGGTTTTCCCTTCAGCCCCTTGGCTGTTGGTTTAGGATGTGTTTCTTCCTATTTCAAGGTCAGATTGGATTCGTTGCACTAGGCATTATCCAGTTACATCAGCCATACCTTTTCAATTATAACTTTTCTATTCAGTCGATCACATGCTTATATTTTCTGTTATTTATACACTTTTGTGGTGATGAGTTTGTGTCCACAAGAATATATATATATATATATATATATATATATATATATATATACATGCATATATATACATACATATGCATATATAATGTAATATATATATATATAGTATATATTGTGTGTGTGTGTGTGTGTGTGTGTGTGTGTGTGTGTGTGTGTGCGTGTGTGTGTGGATATGTCTGTGTATCGTTCGTTCTTTGATTTAACGTCTTTTCACTATAAATGATATTAGACGGATGTCTGATGTAGGCTATGTATATTTCTGCACTATTTAATAGTAATATACTAACATTCTGTAGTGCGAAGGTTTAGGCTGAAATTGAGGAAAAGGAAACAGACCAAAAGCAACATCAAACTAAACCTTGGACTCTTAAAGACAGATGAATTGATACGTAAAACATTTAATGTACATGTTCAAAACAGATTCAATGCTCTGGAAGACGTTGGTGACAGTGAGGAACAATGGACAAAGTTGAGAAATTCGATATATGAAGCTTGTGAAGAAATTCCTAAGGCAGATAGAAAAGCAAAAAAGAACTGGATGACTAATGAAATGTTGGGCTTGATGGAGGAAAGGAGGAAGGCAAAGAGAAACGAGGAGATATACGGGAAGACGAACAAAGAAATCAGGGGAGGTTGTCTTCAGCCACCCTGCAAGTCCGTCCAACATTTTCCCCCTGGGTTTACCTGGTGCTCTCTCTCTCTCTCCAGCTTTCCTGGTTGACCAGGTGTTCTAATTCCCCTTTCCTCATAATATGTCCTATAAATGTTGCTTGTCTTTTCCTAATCTTTTTATTGATGATCTTATTGTGTCTGCCTCCATGAAGATGTGTCTTGTTTGTTTACTTTGCTGTCCAAGGAACCCTCAGAATTCTTCTCAGGAACCACATTTCAGTTACCTCAATTTTGTTCTGATTTTAAGTGTTAACTGTCCATGCCTCACAACCGTACAACGGTATCGGTTTTATATAACATTCAAGAACTCTCTTCCGGATGTTAACTGATAGGCATGTGTTGCTAAGAACGCTTTTCGTCTTCTTCAATGCTGTTTTGGCTTGGCCGATTCTGTTGGCTATTTCTGATGTGCATCTACCAACTGGTGAGATGACCGTTTTCAAATATTTAAAATGATCAATCTGTCTAAAAGTTGTGCTATTTGCTGTTATTTTGCATGAAAGATTTCTTTTTTTTTTTCTCTCTCTTTTTTTTTTACTATCTTCTTGTTATTCAGCTCCAGCCCTTTAACTTTGCTTTCTATTTCTATTATTTTTACAAGGTTTCGTAGGTCTTTTTTTCATTTTCTGCAATTAGCACAATGTTATCTGCGTAATAAATGTTATTTATTATTCTTCCCCCAATCTTTGTTGAAAGGAATTCTTCTAAGTTTCTTATGATGGTTTCGCTGTAAAGTGAAAATAAATCTGGTGACAGGACACAACCCTGCCTGACCTTCTTTTGATAATTTGGAAAAAGTTTATATCGTTTTCTATTCTCATTGCTGTTGTTTGTTTCCAATATGTATATTTCTGATTAATCTTAAATCTTTTCCATCAATATTGAGCCTTTCTAGTTGGTTGATCAATTCTTCATATCTTACCCGATTAAAAGCCTCGACAGACCTTGCTTCCTGAAATTACCACTTGGTCCTAAATTTGAAAAAAAAAGGGGCTGGGTAGAGATTTTTTTTCATCGCACTCAGGGAGGTTACCTTTGTGCTCGCCTTTTCTTTTCGACCATTGTCTACACCACTTTAATGATCACAGAGGCTGGGGCAATTTCTTACACTGCGATGATGATGATGTCGATGAGGATGATAATCATGATGCTATGGATTGAGACTGCATGACAGATCTGTACTCTACGCTTACTATCACAACATAGCCTGGCGCCAACCTGGCCCAAGAGATACAGACAACTATGATGCTGGTTTGAGCGACGCTCTCAGTGACGCATTCGTGAAGTGGATGAGACTCGACTGTGTGGTCCCAGTCTTCCAAATGAGGCCCATAGCACGCCCAACTCTGGGTAGGAGTCGGTTAGAGCCAAAAAATCCCGCAATGATTTTGAAGGGACTGATGGGGAATTTGAACCCACAACCGTTCAGTCGGTAGTCCGTTGCGTTAACCACTACACCACGGCGACTGGTGGCTGGGCAGAGCTTTGATTGTGGCAATGAAGTTATGGACGCCGTCAACGCCTACCTTCAAGTGCTCCCAAAGGAGTCTTCCAGAGCGGCTTGGAGGTGGTGCAGCGACGCTGGAGAAAGTGTATAGTGGTGAGAGAATGCTATGCTGATAAGGACAGGTAAAAATAAATCATATGACATCTCTTTTATATCAAAGCTGAGAAGTTTTGAGACACCCTGGTAGTGACAACTTCTCTCTGTTTCAGATTCCTCTGCCGTTACTTACTGGCAATATGATGCTATTCTGTGTCCAGAATTAGTTAATTTGTCATCAGGGGTGAAGGCCATGTGTAGGGTTCATTTGCACTCACGTATCAGCATACGATGCTATCATGTGTCCAGCATTCAGCTAATTTATCGTCATGTGTGAAGGCCATGTGTAGGGTTCATCTGCACTCATGTATTAGCAGTATGATATTACTCTGTGTCCAGCATTTTGCTTATTTTTTCATCAGGGGTGCAGTGATACGAGTATGTATGATTCATCTGCACTTATTAGCAGCATGATGCTATTTTGTGTCCAGAAGTTTAGCTAATTTGTCATCAGGGGTTAGCAGTATGATGCTATTCTATGTGTCTAGCACATTGTTCATTTGTCATCATGGGTGCAGTGATATGTAGGGTTCATCGGCACTGATGTATTAGCATTATGATGCTATTCTGTGTCCAGCATCTTGCTTATTTACCATCAGGGGTGCAGCGATATGTCGGGTTCATCTGCCCTTATTGGTGCTATGATGCTGTGCTGTGTCTAGCATTTAACTAATTTGTCATTAGGAATGTAGGCGATGTGTGGGGTTCATCTGTCCTTATTGACGGTATGATGCTATACTGTGTCTAGTATTTAACTAATTTGTCATTAGGAATGTAGGCGGTGTGTATTCCCAGATGTCATCCCAGACTTTTTATTAATTTAAACACAGGACAATGTCAAGTCTGGTTTAAAACGCCAGAGGCCAAGAAATCCTACAGTCATCCGGACTGAAAGGATTTGAAACTGGAATCTCCCAGTCGTTATGTCCTTAATTAATTTACGATGGTGACTGATTTCTTTGTTTGTTTTTTTGTTTTTTTGGTTTTTTCTTTTCTGTTTTTTGTTTGTTTGTTTGTTTGTTTTGATAAACTTTAGTTGCGTCTTGTTTAGGTTTCTTTGGTCTGATTCCAGTCTTCTTACCATTCCCAAAGCATGCTCAGTTCTGATAAGAAGCTATTTAGTGCAGAAGATGTTGACAATGATGTTTTTGGGGTGATGCTGGTTGCACTGACCGCATCATCACACTGGTTGGAAGCTGAGTGAAATTCAGTTTGTCTTCGAAAGGAAACTGGCAGCTATGCAAGCTGGTGCAGGGTGGGCTGCCAGAAAGAAGATGAACACCAGAGTGTGGCGAAGGAAGGGTCTTCTGTTCTCTCTTAGTCCAGAGGCTGGGCTGAACGTGGTTGATGCGCGTTATGTGGCTATGTCCCGGGGTTTGTTATCTTCCCTCCTTGTCATTCGGTTTATTAACAGGGTAACTGATGACTGGGTGTGAATATGCCATACAAAGCAAGGTCAGCCCCTCTTTCCTTGATGAAATGACTATCGAGTGGCGTCAGGAGTTTTGGAGCTGATTGTCCGGAGAGTGGCGGGGCATTGTTGCTCTGGGTCCTATCAGCACTCTCTTGTTTCTTGTTAAGTTTGGAGCGATGATGGATCCAGTTTATAACCTCACATTGCACTGACCACTTCATCACGCTGACTGGAAACTCCGTGTGGTTCAGTGTTGTCTTGCTTTCCTTCCTCTAGCCATGTTTACTGGGTGGGTGTGGTCATGGCTTTAGATGACCTAAACATGGAGGGGCACCTGTACATAGACACTAGTACACGCTATGTGTGCATTAATCCTGACCCGTCGTCACCCAGCTTTGTATAGTGATGTTAGTGTCGTTCTTAAGCTGTTATTAAATTTGGTTTAGCTCATATCGTTAATTCTTGTTTATAGTATAAAAGGATTTTGTACATAAAATACATCTGTGGCATCCTTAGTCGTTACCAACCATGTACAGTGATTGAGCTCTGAGATATAGCTCTGTGAACACTGGGCATGACTAGGATTCAGACAAACATTTCTCAGTGTAGGATATCAGTCAGTGCTCATTTGACAGAATTACTGAAAGAATAGAGAACAGTGAATTTAAATACCTGGACAGCATCTTCACTGAAAATGGCAAACTAGACAGAGAAATCGAGACCAGATGCCAGAAAGCCAACGCAGTCAGCTACCAACTTGCCCCTCTCCTGAAACACCCCAGCATTCCCACCAGCACTAAGGCGAAACTCATCAACGCCATTTTTCTACCAACGCTGACATACCAGTGCCAGACATGGTCCCTAACTAAAGTCCTCGAGAGAAAACTGGTCATCTGTGAAATGAAATGCCTGAGGAAAGCAGTAAACAAGACAAGGCGGGACAAGATCAGAAATGAGGTGATACGAGACATGGTAGGAGCAACACCAATCCTACAACACATCGAACATATGAGGATCAAGTGGTTCGGACACCTCACACGTATGCCCCTAAACCATCCAGCTCTTCGGGCATACAACATCAGATACTCTGGCTGGAGAGCCAGAGGAAGACCAAGACGACGACGGAGCGACTCCGTGGCAGACACCCTCACAGCTCACGAGATGTCCCTTCTCCAGGCCACCCGCCTTGCTGCTGACAGACGACTGTATCTCCCCGCGACGCCCACCGGTACAAGCGGAAGGAAAAAGTAAAGTAAATTATAGAGAACAGCTACTGTTAATAGTCACCTGCTCGTGTCTTACGGAACAGTAAACAAGATCATTAAGTCATTCAAACAGTTACAGTATAGAGTGAAAGATAAGTTTGTTTGTGGCTTGGATATACAATCACAGTCACAGTCGAACATCGATCAATGCAACAAAGAAACAAACACTCTGAACACACTGGTTGATAACATTGCCACCAGTACAAGAGATGTTTTCGTTCAACATATATACATGTAGCTCTCACAAAGATCAAGTGACCAACATATATAGCTCTCACAAAGATCAAGTGACCAACATATATAGCTCTCACAAAGATCAAGTGACCAACATATATAGCTCTCACAAAGATCAAGTGACCAACATATATAGCTCTCACAAAGATCAAGTGACCAACATATATAGCTCTCACAAAGATCAAGTGACCAACATATATAGCTCTCACAAAAATCAAGTGACACGACATATCGTTCTTTTCAAATGATTTATTATTTTTACCCAAGAAAACTCCAGGCTCCCAACATTTTAAACATCGACGAGGCTTGAAAAAAATCAAAATTTATGACCTTTGTGTGTCGTAAGGTTTATCGTATCTATAATTGTTTTCAAAATAAATACAATACAATATTCTATTTATATAGCGCAAAATCTTGATAAAATCAAATCTCAGCGCTAAAACAGACACACACACACACGCACGCACACACACGCACGCACGCACATACACACACACACACACACACACACACACACACACACACACACACACACACACGCACACGCACACGCACACGCACACGCACACGGCTATAAATGGGGAGAAAGAATAAAAGCAATAGAAAATTATAGAGAGCATATTATATACAATTATATATTACAATGTGATTCCCCTCTGAGTGGAGACAGGCTGCAGAGGGGATTGAGTGAGGTCAGGATTTTATGCAGAGGAGAAAAGGTGAGTTTTGAGAGCGGACTTGAAGGAGACAAAAGTAGGTTGCTGACGGACTGAGAGAGGAAGTTTGTTCCAGGAAAGTGGACCAGAAACAGAGAAGGCTCGTGGACTGTAGGTATTGAGCTTAGTGCGTGGAAAGCGAAAAATCAGAGAATCGGAGGCAGAGCGGAGGGAACGTGAGGGAACATAGATCTCAAGTGGGCTTGACAGGTAATCGGGGCTGCGTTATTTAGGCTTTTGTAGCACATGGTGTCTAGTTTGTACTGTATGCGCTTTGATACAGGGAGCCAGTGAAGTTGTGCCAGGTGAGGAGATATGTGGTCAGCTTTTTTTTCTTTTTGAGTACAAGGCGTGCAGCATTGTTTTGAATGCGCTGTAGGATGTGAATGGTGGAGGCAGGAAGACTAGACAGGAGTGAATTGCAATAGTCAATGCGAGACATTATGAAGGAGAGAACGAGTTTTGCAGTTGTTTCGACAGAGAGATACTTCCTGATCAGGCTTATACGATGGAGATGATAGTAGCAAGATCTGGCAGTTTGCGTGTGTGTGATGTGTGCATATACGCATGTGTCTGAGCGTGTGTTTGTCTTTGTGTGTGTATTGTAGTGTGCATACACATACATGTGTACATGCATGTGAGTGTGCGCGCTTGCCTGTGTATATGTATGTGCGTGTACGTGTATGCGTGCTTGCGTGTATTCGTGTGATCATGTGTGTGTGTGCTTCCTTTGTGCGAGCGCATACGTGTGCATATGCGCGCGCGCGTGTGTACGTGTGTGTGTGTGTATGTGTGTGTGTGTGTGTGTGTGTGTGTGTGTGTGTGTGTGTGTGTGTGTGTGTGCGTGCATGTGTGGTGGTAAGGGAGTGGAGCGGAGGGTAGTGATAATGATCTCCTACTGAAAACTGGTCTGATCAAAGCATGTATGTATGTATGTATGTATGTATCTCTCTCTTCTCTCTCTCTCTCTCTCTCTCTCTCTCTCTCTCTCTCTCTCTCTCTCTCTCTCTCTTTCTCTCTCTCTCTCTCTTTCTTATTACAAACTTACAAACCGTACTGTTTGGTGGTTCTGATACGTCATGTGTACAGGCACAACGCGTTGAATTATATGTCGAATTAACGTTTGGAGCCTGTAACAAACGTTTCTTTAGATATACTGTCACATGGGACAGGCGTAAAACTGGTCACGTACTGTAGTCCAGTAACTGTCTGGTAAAGGTATAACTGGTCACGTACTGCAGTCCATCTAGCAGAAGTATAACTGGTCACGTACTGTAGTCCAGTGTCTGTCTGGTAGATGTACAACTGGTCACGTATTGTAGTCCAGTGTCTGTCTGGTAGATGTATAACTGGTCACGTATTGTAGTCCAATGTCTGTCTAGTAGATGTATAACTGGTCACGTACTGTAGTCCAGTGTATGTCTGGTAGATGTATAACTGGTCACGTACTGTAGTCCAGTGTCTGTCTGGTAGATGTATAACTGGTCACGTACTGTAGTCCAGTGTCTGTCTGGTAGATGTATAACTGGTCACGTATTGTAGTCCAGTGTCTGTCTGGTAGATGTATAACTGGTCACGTACTGTAGTCCAGTGTCTGTCTGGTAGATGTATAACTGGTCACGTATTGTAGTCCAATGTCTGTCTGGTAGATGCA
>CM060311.1:90296231-90298731 GCA_030674185.1 Monoplex corrugatus | reverse complement strand
AGAATTACCGCAAGTTTGCAACAAGTGGAAAACTTGGGAGAAATGGTGTTTCGTCATAAACCGTTTTCTCTGTAACTTAAGATGACTGTCAATAAAGAGAGAAAAAAAATACAAACCTCTAATGTTTGTGCTAGATAGAAGACATTTACAAAAAAATTGCTGATTGAAAAAAAAAGACCTCTATTGCTCGTCCTAGCTGGAGAGAAATGGAAAAGAATGTTGATTGAATATGGGGCTCTGAAATGTATAAAGACAATGATCGACGAGGTAAAGTGTTACTGAGTAAACTTCCTAAATAATACCAAAGGAAATAAGAGGGAAGCAGGGGGAATTTTAAATATCAACTAAGTAACATAACTCTTGAGAGTCACGGAGTTATCTCCCATGTAGAATTTCTCAAACCCAACACATTTTGCGCTACTCATTCAGCTAGCATAGACGCAGCCACAAAGCATAAAGCGGTAAGCTCAGAACACAAAGCATAAAATTTTAAGCTCCTTAAAAGGAATGTTCTGAGCTTACCGCTTTATGCTTTGTGACTGCGTTTATGCTAGCTGAATGGGTAGCGCAAACTGTGTTGGGTTTGAGAAATTCTACATGGGAGATAACTCCGTGACTCTCAAGAGTTATGTTACTTAGTTGAAACTTTTTAAATGTTTTAATTTTATTTGCAAAGTGTTTGAATGTTTTCGGCACAGAAATTAGCATGAAATTTGTCTGGTCAGCCATCTGGTTGGAGAAACCAGACTCACTCTTGCAAGGGTGGAAATGTTTGTGAAACCCTGCCGTATTTCAGGACAAGATATTCTGATCACCTCTCTTTTTCACAAAGAGGAGGACGGGCCACATAATTCTGATTACACTGGCAGCATGTGTCAGAAGAAGCAGAGAAGCCAGAGAGCAGTGGTTTTTTTTACAATAACTGATACGAGACAAGATAAGACAAGTTGCAAGTTTTGATACTGCTGATGTTGAAACGTTGCAGTTGATGGTAAGAAGGCTGACAGATTTGGGTGGTGAACTTCTGCACGGGAAGTTGAGGATCAAGAATATTTCCAAGGTTCTTTGACTGAATCAGAAAGGACAATATAGTTTGTCACCTAATCGTGTAGAACAAACTGTTACAGTGGAAAGCTTGTACTTGGTGCCAATGAGCACTGCGTCTGTCCTATCTCCATTTAACTTTAACTAGTTCTGTGTCATCCGGTTCTAAATTTCAACTGGATCCTTACCGTGCACAACAGCCGAACACCTTGTTGTAGAGGGGTCAAATTTTCGACTTTAATGTCTTTCTCAAGTAAAATGAGAATGTCCACTGACAACAAAGCATAGCTATTTAAAAACATAGAATTTGTGATTAAAGTTCATATCAATGATAAAAGTGATAAAGTTAGTTTTAAATCTACATGTCTCTTGCCTGTCTCAATCCAACATGTTCACATTTTTCATGAATTTTTCTAACCTACATGTTTACGCCGCTGCACACACACACACACACACACACACACACACACACACACACACACACACACACACACACACACACACACACACACACACACACACCACACACACACACACACACACACACACACACATACACACACAGTCGCACACACATCCAGACACTCACACACACACACACACACACACACACACACATACTAAAACACACACATGCATACATACACACACACACACACGCACACACATACACACACACACACACACACACACACACACACACACACACACACACACACCGAGTCGCATACACCTCCACACACACAACACACACACACACACACACACACACACACACACATTCACCTACCCCCAAACACACACACACTGGATGACATATCATACCTGGCCACTTTTGCGGCAATTGAAACAACCCCTGTGGTTGAAGTAAGACAACATTGGGAGTTTCCGACTGCTAAGTGTCGAGACTACAGTAAGGGGGGCAGGTGCTAACAGCTATGCGACCTGGTGGCAGGGCGGGCTGCCCGAAAGAGAGATGAAGACCAGAGTGGGGCGAGAGGGGTCTTCATTCTCTCTTGTTCAATGCTGGGCTGGACCTGGATAATCTGCGTTGTGTGGCTCTGTCCCGGCGTTTGTCTTCTCCCCATCTTGCCATTCAGTTTGTAAACAAGGTAACTGATGACTGGGTCCGAATGGGTCATGCAACGCATTGACAGCCCCCACCCCCCTTTGCTTGAAGAAATGACTGTCGATTAGCGTCGTGAGATTGGGAGGTGAGTGTCCCGAGAGTGGCAGGGCATTGGTGCTCCAGGTCCCATCCGCACCCTCGTGGTGTTTCTTGTTAGCAATACGGCAGTTGGAATATTTGGAATGAAGAGTTGAAAGGTTTTCGGGAGATAAGCTGTTGTATAGTTGGGAGACTCTGGTAAGTGATGAAGTGTAGATTATTGTGAGGACTGGCCCCGAGTTCAGAAATTTGGGGACCCCATATGAAACTGTATATCCGTATGTATGT
>CM060311.1:90281231-90288731 GCA_030674185.1 Monoplex corrugatus | reverse complement strand
ATGACAGAGACAGCAGACAAGGTCACACCCATCATCATCAATGACAGTGATCAGCCAGGATCACATTGCTTTCCAGCCTTTCCTAACTCCAAAATTGCTAACACACAATACGTTGTCCGTAAAGTTGGGAGAGAGAGAGAGAGAGAGAGAGAGAGAGAGAGAGAGAGAGAGAGAGAGAGAGAAGAGAGAGAGAAAGAGAGAGAAAGAGATAGAGAGACAGAAAGAAACAGAGAGCAGTTTGAGACAGTTTCAGCATGTGCACTATCTCGTTGACACGATTTTTCAACCAAAAATTGAACAATCTATCGCCAATATCACCACTAAACATTGCATTCAAAATAGCACAGCTGTCTGATTCTTTCACTCGAGCTCCTTTTGATTGAGTTAATAAATTATCTTGCCAATGCACAAAAAGTTCCTTCATTCTATTTTTTTTTTTTTTTTTCAGTTTTACCATGTGGGTTTGTTTCACTCTTTGAAAATATCGCAATGGTTTCTTCATCAGTAATACACTGACTTTCGTTATGGGGTTAATACCGTTGGGATTTTATCAGTTTACTGAAAAAGGAAAACAACTATTGGCAAAGGTAGTCAAGTGGGTAAATGTCTGATTTCCGGTTGGAAGGTCCTCGTTTTGATTCACCTAGACACCTCCTTCAACAGAGCTTTTTTTCCCGATTCCCCAGGTCATCATACTGCAAACCTACCAGTACCTAAACCATCCTCGTGTGTATGAACATACAGAATGTCAATTATGTACTTTAAATATCCTGTAAGTCATATCAGGGTATGGTTTATGGAAACATGAAAACAGCCAGCATGCACACCCACCAAAGATGTAGACTGTGTAACGACATAGTAGTGTGGTCAGCTCACCTAACAGCTTGAGTTGTCCGAGCTCATATTAAAAGTCTGATTATGTGTAATGTTCAGTGAATCCACATGAGTGCAGAGAATAATGCTATATAATAATCATATATATAACAAATATCCGTATTATTTCATTTTTCCCTTACTTATTAACGTCTACAATATATTTCTAGTGTGTACATAATGGTGCATTTTACTGTAGGTATAAGTTCTCTCTCTCTCTCTCCTCACCCTCCTCCTCTCTCCCTCTCTCTCTCTCTCCCTCTCTCCTCTCTCTCTCCCTCTCTCTCTCTCTCCCTCTCTCTCTCTCCCTCTCTCTCTCTCCCTCTCTCTCCCCCCCTATCTCTCTCTCTCCTCTCTTTCTCTCTCTCTCACTCTCTCTCACATCCTCCCTCCCTGTATGTCTCAGTCTCCATGTCGTTGTCTCTGTCTCTTTGTCTGTCTGTCTGTCTCTCTGTCTGTGTCCTCTGTCGCTCTCTTTGTCTTTCTCTCTCTCTGTCCTCTCTCTCTCTCTCTCTCTCTCTCTCTCCTCTCTCTCTCTCTCTCTCTCTCTGTCACTCTATATCTCCTTTCCTCCCTCCCTGTATGTCTCAGTCTCCATGTCTTTGTCTCTGTCTCTTTGTCTGTCTGTCTCTGTCTGTCTCCGTCTCTCTCTCTGTCTCTCTCTCTCTCTCTGTCTCTCTCTCTCTGTCTGTCTGTCTGTTTGTCTGCGTCTCTGTCTGTGTCTGTGTCTCTGTGTCTCTGAAAGAGAGAAAGAGAGAGGGAGAGAGTGGGCGTGTGTGTGTGTGTGTGTGTGTGTGTGTGTGTGTGTGTGTATGTGTGTGTGTGTGTGTGTGTGCTTGTGTCTGTGTGTGTGTATGTGTGTGTGTGCGTGTGTGTGTTCATGTGTGTGTGTGTGTGTGGGTGGGTGGGTAGGTGTGTGGGGGACAGAGAGAGAGAGAAAGGGAGACAGAGACAAAAAGAGAAAGAAAGAGAGAGAGAGAGAGAGAGAGAGAGAGAGAGAGAGAGAGAGAGAGAGAGAGAGAGAGAGAGAGAGAGAGAGAGAGAGAGAGAGAGAGAGAACGCAATTTCCGGCCCCTTTGAAACCAGTAGCTGTCCCTGAAATCCCCTCATCCTCAGGCTGTGCGCTTGGTTGACCATGAAAAGACCCTGTGTACTGTCTCTCTTCCTCTGTCTCTTTCTTTTCTGTCTGTTTCTGTCTCGTCATTGTCTGTCTGTCTGTCTGTCTGTCTGTCTGTCTCTGTCTCTCTCTTTCTCTCTCTCTCTCTGGCTCTCTTTCTCTGTCTGTCTGTCTGTCTGTCTCTCTCTCTCTCTCTCTCTCTCTCTCTCTCTCTCTCTCTCTCTCTCTCTCTCTCTCTCCTTTCCTCCCATCCTGTATATCTCTGTCTATCTGTCTGTCTGTCTCTCTGTCTGTTTCTTTCTCTGTCTTATCTGTCTGTCTGTCTGTTTGTATCTCTCTCTCTTTCTTTCTCTCTCTCTCTCTCTTTCTCTCTCTCTCTCTCTCTCGCTCTCTCTTTCTCTCTCTCTCTCTCCCCTCTCTCTCTCTCTCTCTCTCTCTCTCTCTCTCTCTCTCTCTCCTTTCCTCCCATCCTGTATATCTCTGTCTGTCTCTCTCTCTCTTTCTCTCTCTCTCTCTCTCTCTCTCTCTCTCTCTATAATAATAATAATTACAATATTTATATAGCGCAAAATCTTGATAAAATCAAATCTAAGCGCTGAAGCAGACACACACGCAGGCACGCACGCTCGCACACACACGCACGCACACATACACACACACACACACACACACACACACACACACACACACACACACGCATGGCTATAAATGGGGAGAAAGAATAAAAGCAATAAAAGCAAGAATAAAAGCAATGGAAAATTATAGAGAGCATAGCATACAATTATATATTATAACCATGTGATTCCCTCCGAGCGGAGACAGGCTGCAGAGGGGAGGGTTGAGTGAGGTTAGGATTTTATGCAGGAGAGAAAAGGTGAGTTTTGAGAGCGGACTTGAAGGAGACAAAAGTAGGTTGCTGACGGACTGAGAGAGGAAGTTTGTTCCAGGAGAGTGGACCAGAAACAGAGAAGGCTCGTGGACCATAGGTATTGAGCTTAGTGCGTGGAAAGCGAAGAGTCAGAGGATCAGAGGCAGAGCGGAGGGTACGTGAGGGAACATAGATCTCAAGTAGGCTTGACAGGTAATCGGGGGCTGCGTTATTGAGGCTTTTGTAGCACATGGTGTCTAGTTTGTACTGTATGCGCTTTGATACAGGGAGCCAGTGAAGTTGTGCCAGGAGAGGAGATATGTGGTCAGCTTTTTTCTTTTTGAGTACAAGGCGTGCAGCATTGTTTTGAATGCGCTGTAGGATGTGAATGGTGGAGGCAGGAAGACCAGACAGGAGTGAATTGCAATAGTCAATGCGAGACATTATGAAGGAGAGAACGAGTTTTGCAGTTGTTTCGACAGAGAGATACTTCCTGATCAGCTTTATACGATGGAGATGATAGTAGCAGGATCTGGCAGTTTGAGAAACAAAGTTGTTCATGGAGAGGGTAGAGTCAATGCAGACACCAAGGTTTTTAGCTGAATCAGAAATTGGGACTGATGTGTTACATAATGGGAGAGAAAGAGGAGGCAGCTGAGAAAGTTTCTGACGGGTGCCAATGAGGATAGCTTCTGTTTTGTCGTCATTAAGCTGAAGTCTATTGTGTGTCATCCAGTTCTTAATGTCCGAGTAACACTCAGTGGTGCGAGTCAACAGGCGCTGTATATTATCAGGTGAGTCACTGTCTTGAAGTTGGGTGTCATCAGCATAGAAGTGGTGTTTTATAGAATGGGAGTTGGTGATGGTGGACAGGGGGGAGGTGTAAAGAGTGAAAAGAACAGGGCCAAGGACAGATCCTTGTGGAACACCACAGGTCAGGTATGCAGGTTGAGAGTAAGTGCCATTGATGAGAACGGTTTGTTTTCTGTTTGATAGGTATGAAGTGAACCCAAGACAGAGCAATGTCAGAGATGCCAAAAGTATGATGAGTCTAGAAGGAGAATACCATGATCAATGGTATCAAAGGCTCTCTCTCTCTCTCCTTCTTCATCTCCTCTCTCTCTCTCTCCTCTCCTCTCTCTCTCCTCTCTCTCTCTCTCTCTCTCTCTCTCTCTCTCTCCTTTCCTCCCATCCTGTATATCTCTGTCTGTCTATCTGTCTCTCTCTCTCTGTTTCTTTCTCTGTCTTATCTATCTGTCGGTCTGTCTGTCGGTCTGTCTATCGGTCTCTCTCTCTGTCTCTCTCTGTCTCTCTCTCTCTCTTTCTCTCTCTCTCTCTCTCTCTCTCTCTCTCTCTCTCTCTCTCCTTTCCTCCCATCATGTATATCTCTCTGTCTGTCTGTCTGTCTGTCTGTCTCTCTCTCTCTGTTTCTCTCTCTGTCTTATCTGTCTGTCTGTCTCTCTCTCTGTCTGTCTGTCTGTCTGTCTCTCTCTCTCTCTCTCTCTCTCTCTCTCTCTCTCTCCTTTCCTCCCATCATGTATATCTCTCTGTCTGTCTGTCTGTCTCTCTCTCTCTCTCTCTGTTTCTCTCTCTCTCTCTCTCTTATATGTCTGTCGGTCTGTCTGTCGGTCTGTCTGTCTGTCTGTCTGTCTCTCTCTCTCCTCTCTCTCTCTCTCTCTCTCTCTCTCCCCCTTCTCTCTCGCCATACCCCCATCAATCTTCATATCTCTCTCCATATCTTTCTCTGTCACTGTCTCTTTCAATCTCTCTATCTCTGTCTCTCTCTAGGTCTCAATCTCTCTCTCTCTCTCTCTCTCTCTCTCTCTCTCTCTCTCTCACACACACACACACACACACACACACTCTTTGTCTTTCTCTGTGTCTATCTCTCTCGCTCACTCTCTGTCTCTGTCTCTCTCTCTCTCTCTCACATACACTCTCTCTCTTTCTATCTCTTTCTCTCTGTCTCCCTCTCCCTCTCCTTCTCTCTGAAATGTTCAAATCACTGAGCATTTAAAGCAGTCGTGAATTCCATGTGTTGGATTAACAATGACATTCTTATATTACCAGCTACAATCATAAGCAAAACTGTTCCCTACATCAAGAGTACGTGTTTTGATAAGTGCCCTTTCCATTTCAGTTCAGAAAGGTCAGAGTAATTGATGACCCTATATTGAACCTTGAAACGATCTACTCTGTCCAAAATCTTCGGAAAAGCATATGAGCAAATACGTTTCTGAACATTTCAAAAAGTCAAGAGAAAAATGGTTGATAAAGGTTTTACATCTACCCAGATATATTCAACTTCTTTGGTTTTTAAAATGAAATGCCCAGGGATCATATGCTGAATACCAAGATGGATGAAAACTGCATTCCTATTCTCTTTAGGAACTTGGTGTCCCGTCCGACTATTGCAAAGTTTGAAATAGTTAGAGCGTGTTCATATACACTAATCGAGTCTTAATTATACCATATACATGAAAGTAGTTAAGATTTTTTTAGATATATGTATAGATATCATACTATATTCTCAAAATTCTCAAAATGTCTGCTAAGACTAGTACTGTTATATGGCTGAAAAGTGTGGTCATGCAGAAAAGCAAATGAAAATGAGATCGAAACAGCAGAGATGTACTTCTGCAGGTGACTTCTGAGAGTCAAATGGATCGATAAAAGAACAGATACAATCATTTTGAAGAAACTTATAGAGTTTAACGTCAATTGGCGGCAGAAATCAAGAAAAAAAAAAAAGATTGAAATACTTCAGCCAAGCAACCTGCAACACCAAGTAGTAACAATTTTACAAGGAAAAGTTGAGGCCAAAGAAATCTGGACAGAACAATCACCTCCTACATGAAGAACGTCACCAACATCAGCAGTTTGAAGGTCTACGAAGTAGCATTATCATCATCATCTTCAGGTGCCCTGCCGCATGGCGTTGGCGATCATGGATTTCCATCTGTCTCTATCTCTCGTTGCCCCCAGCATCTCCCCCACTCTCTTCGTCCCCAGCCACTCTGCAAGTCCGTCCAGCATTTTCTCCCTGGGTCTACCCGGTGATCTCTTTCCCTCCAGCTTTCCCGTTGTGACCAGGTGCTCCAATCCCCCTTTCCTCATAAAATGGCCTATAAATGTTGCCTGTCTTTTCCTAATCTTTCTTATGAGTGATCTACTTGTGTCTGCCTCCATCAAGACTGTCTCGTAGTAGCATGCATTGAAAAGTCAAGACCGGAGTAAATGGAGAAAAATTGTGGCGTTTGACAAGGCGGAATTGGATGATGCTGACTGGTGATTGGTCATTGTGATTCCCACGTGATAACCATTACTTTATCATGGCCGACAACCAGATCTTTATTCTCATGTAAGCCCAAAGAAATGGACATTTCGTCTGCCATATACGAATGTTATGAACGTTAAGAACACGACAGTACGAATAAGAAAATATAACACAAAAGATATACACATACAACTGCATTAAATGTAGCCATCAATTAACGAAGAATGCAAGAGTTTAAGAAGATGAATAAAAAAAGAAGACACTTTACTTAATAAAATTAATAAAATCTTCAGAAAGCACAGCGAAGAATGCAGATTTAAGAGATAATAAAAGAAATTACCGAAAATTATAATCTCAAAAGCACAGATTAATCTAAGACCGAAGAGACGGAATGTCCGTAAAAGTACTCGGAATTCATCTTTTAGTATAGGTAAACTTAATGTTAATCGCTGAAGGGTAATGCTAACTGCACACTTTTTTTTCTCAACATCAGCTTTGTTCTGAAATTGTGAGTTCTCTCTGAATGAAATCTCTTAATAAACAAATCGTTTGTCACTGTCACTGTCAACACCAACACAATTCAATATTCGGCAGTTTTATTACACTTGAAATTCTGTCACCTACTATGCAAAGTACGCGGACAATTTTTTCCCCCAGTTAGTGTTCTTCACAAAATTCAAGAGAAACAGAGAAAGAAGAGAGAAGAAGGAGGAGAGGAGAGAGGGAGGAGGGAGGGAGGGAGGGAGGGAGGGGGGCGGGATAGCAATTTGATATGAAATATGACTTTATGGAGAGAAGATCGTCACCCCTTCAGGATTCAAGCATCATTAATCTCATGAAGAGTCTCTCTGTCTCTGTCTCTGTCTCTGTCTCTGTCCTCTGCCTCTGTCTCTGTCTCTGTCTTGTCTTGTTCCTTTCTAGTCTCTTCTCTGTCTTTGTCTCTTGTCTCTGTCTCTGCCTTCTCTGTCTCTCTCTCTTCGTCTACTCTCGTCTCTCTCTGTCTGTCTCTGCTCCTCTCTCGTTCTCTCTCTCTCTCTCTCTCTCTCGTCTCTCTCTCTTCTTCTGTCCTTCTTCTGTCTCATTCACTCACTCACTCATTTCTCTCTCTTTCTCTTCTCTCTCTCTCTCTCTCTCTCTCTCTCTCTCTCTCTCTCTCTCTTCCTTCTTTCTTCTTTGTCTTTCCCTCTCACTTTCTTTTTCTTGCTTTTTTTTCTCTCTGTGTATATCTGTCTGTCTCCCCGTCTGTTCAGTCTCTGTCTCTCTTTGTTGTCTGTGTCTCTTTTTTCTCTCTCTCTCTCTCTCTTCTTCTCTCTCTCTCTTCTCTCTTCTTTTTTTCTGTCTCTTTCCCTCTCACTCTTTTTCTCT
>CM060311.1:90226231-90258731 GCA_030674185.1 Monoplex corrugatus | reverse complement strand
CAGTAAGTCAATCAATGAGTGAATGAGTGCGTGAATGAGTGAGTGAATGAGTGAGTGAGTGAGTGAGTGAGTGAGTGAGTGAGTGAGTGAGTGAGTGAGAGCGTGAAGGAGTGAGTGAGTGAGTCAGTCAGTCCACCAGCCAGTCAGTCAGTCAGTTAATCAATGTTTGAGTCAGTCAGTGAGTGAGTATATGTGTGTATATATGTGTGTCTATCTGTCTGTCTGTCTGTCTGTCTGTCTGTCTGTGATTGTCCCGTAGCCTCATAATAACCATCGCCAGTCAAAGCTCAGGATGTCTCTCTCACAGTGTCTACGCGAAAATGCATGCAATGTGCTCTGGATGACAGTTGATAGGCTGTACCCATTATTATTTTACAACACCCATCTAACGTGTGGACCTCCTATGGAGGCTGTACTCATTTTCTTTAATAACACCCCTCTGTGGTGTGAACCTGTTGATGTCAGTTGATAGGCTGTACCTGTTCTCTTTAACAACACCCCTTTGTCGTGTGGACATCCTGATGTCAGTTGATAGGCTGTACCTGTTCTCTTTAACAACACCCCTTTGTCGTGTGGATCTGTTGATGTCAGTTGATAGGCTGTACCTGTTCTCTTTAACAACACCCCTTTGTCGTGTGGACCTGTTGATGTCAGTTGATAGGCTGTACCTGTTATAACAACACCCCTTTGTCGTGTGGATCTGTTGATGTCAGTTGATAGGCTGTACCTGTTCTCTTTAACAACACCCCTTTGTCGTGTGGATCTGTTGATGTCAGATGATAGGCTGTACCTGTTATAACAACACCCCTTTGTTGTGTGGACCTGTTGATGTCAGATGATAGGCTGTACCTGTTATAACAACACCCCTTTTTCATGTGGACATGTTAATGTCAGTTGATAGGCTGTACCTGTTCTCTTTAACAACACCCCTTTGTCGTGTGGATCTGTTGATGTCAGATGATAGGCTGTACCTGTTATAACAACACCCCTTTTTCATGTGGACCTGTTGATGTCAGTTGATAGGCTGTACCTGTTCTCTTTAACAACACCCCTTTGTCGTGTGGATCTGTTGATGTCAGTTGATAGGCTGTACCTGTTCTCTTTAACAACACCCCTTTGTTGTGTGGATCTGTTGATGTCAGATGATAGGCTGTACCTGTTATAACAACACCCCTTTTTCATGTGGACCTGTTGATGTCAGTTGATAGGCTGTACCTGTTCTCTTTAACAACACCCCTTTGTCGTGTGGATCTGTTGATATCAGTTGATAGGCTGTACCTGTTATAACAACACCCCTTTGTCGTGTGGATCTGTTGATGTCAGTTGATAGGCTGTACCAGTTATAACAACACCCCTTTGTTGTGTGGATCTGTTGATGTCAGTTGATAGGCTGTACCTTGTTATAACAACACCCCTTTGTTGTGTGGACCTGTTGATGTCAGTTGATAGGCTGTACCTGTTATAACAACACCCCTTTGTCGTGTGGATCTGTTGATGTCAGTTGATAGGCTGTACCAGTTATAAACAACACCCCTTTGTCGTGTGAACCTGTTGATGTCAGTTGATAGGCTGTACCTGTTATAACAACACCCCTTTGTTGTGTGGACATGTTGATGTCAGTTGATAGGCTGTACCTGTTCTCTTTAACAACACCCCTTTGTCGTGTGGACCTGTTGATGTCAGTTGATAGGCTGTACCTGTTCTCTTGAACAACACCCCTTTGTTGTGTGGACCTGTTGATGTCAGTTGATAGGCTGTACCTGTTCTCTTTAACAACACCCCTTTGTCGTGTGGACCTGTTGATGTCAGTTGATAGGCTGTACCTGTTCTCTTTAACAACACCCCTTTGTCGTGTGGACCTGTTGATGTCAGTTGATAGGCTGTACCTGTTCTGTTATAACAACACCCCTTTGTTGTGTGGACCTGTTGACGTCAGTTGATAGGCTGTACCTGTTCTCTTTAACAACACCCCTTTGTCGTGTGGACCTGTTGATGTCAGTTGATAGGCTGTACCCGTTCTCTTTAACAACACCCCTTTGTTGTGTGGACCTGTTGATGTCAGTTGATAGGCTGTACCTGTTATAACAACACCCCTTTGTTGTGTGGACCTGTTGACGTCAGTTGATAGGCTGTACCTGTTATAACAACACCCCTTTGTCGTGTGGACCTGTTGATGTCAGGTGATAGGCTGTACCAGTTATAACAACACCCCTTTGTTGTGTGGACCTGTTGACGTCAGTTGATAGGCTGTACCTGTTATAACAACACCCCTTTGTCGTGTGGACATGTTGATGTCAGTTGATAGGCTGTACCTGTTCTCTTGAACAACACCCCTTTGTCGTGTGGACCTGTTGATGTCAGTTGATAGGCTGTACCTGTTCTCTTTAACAACACCCCTTTGTCGTGTGGACCTGTTGATGTCAGTTGATAGGCTGTACCTGTTCTCTTGAACAACACCCCTTTGTTGTGTGGACCTGTTGATGTCAGGTGATAGGCTGTACCTGTTCTCTTTAACAACACCCCTTTGTTGTGTGGACCTGTTGATGTCAGGTGATAGGCTGTACCTGTTCTCTTTAACAACACCCCTTTGTTGTGTGGACCTGTTGATGTCAGTTGATAGGCTGTACCTGTTCTCTAACACCCCTTTGTTGTGTGGACCTGTTGATGTCGGTTGATAGGCTGTACCTGTTATAACAACACCCCTTTGTTGTGTGGACCTGTTGATGTCGGTTGATAGGCTGTACCTGTTATAACAACACCCCTTTGTTGTGTGGACCTGTTGATGTCGGTTGATAGGCTGTACCTGTTATAACAACACCCCTTTGTTGTGTGGACCTGTTGATGTCAGTTGATAGGCTGTACCTGTTATAACAACACCCCTTTGTTGTGTGGACCTGTTGATGTCAGTTGATAGGCTGTACCTGTTCTCTTTAACAACACCCCTTTGTTGTGTGGACCTGTTGATGTCAGTTGATAGGCTGTACCTGTTCTCTTTAACAACACCCCTTTGTTGTGTGGACCTGTTGATGTCAGTTGATAGGCTGTACCTGTTCTCTTGAACAACACCCCTTTGTTGTGTGGACCTGTTGATGTCAGTTGATAGGCTGTACCTGTTCTGTTATAACAACACCCCTTTGTCGTGTGGACCTGTTGATGTCAGTTGATAGGCTGTACCTGTTCTCTTTAACAACACCCCTTTGTTGTGTGGACCTGTTGATGTCAGTTGATAGGCTGTACCTGTTCTCTTTAACAACACCCCTTTGTTGTGTGGACCTGTTGATGTCAGGTGATAGGCTGTACCTGTTCTCTTTAACAACACCCCTTTGTCGTGTGGACCTGTTGATGTCAGTTGATAGGCTGTACCTGTTCTCTTGAACAACACCCCTTTGTCGTGTGGATCTGTTGATGTCAGTTGATAGGCTGTACCTGTTATAACAACACCCCTTTGTTGTGTGGACCTGTTGATGTCAGTTGATAGGCTGTACCTGTTATAACAACACCCCTTTGTTGTGTGGACCTGTTGATGTCAGTTGATAGGCTGTACCTGTTCTCTTGAACAACACCCCTTTGTTGTGTGGACCTGTTGATGTCAGTTGATAGGCTGTACCCGTTCTATTTAACAACACCCCTTTGCCGTGTGGATCTCTGGTGTTCTGGCTCTATTTTCGTGTGTCTTTTTTTCTGGTTCCTGTTTGCTTGAAAGCAAGCAATCGCACTTGTTTTGGAATTTCCGCACTCCACGTTCTGGAGCATGCATGCAGCAGTGACGTTTACCTCTTCCCTTATCTTTACTGCTCTCTGCCCCCAGTCCTGTTTATCGTCTGTCCCTGTCGTGTGGACCTGCCATCGTTATATCCCTGTCCATTGTCTGTTTTTGATGACAGATCTGGTTGTTTGTCATTCTGTTGTGTGTGTGTGTGTGTGTGTGTGTGTGTGTGTGTGTGTGTGTGTGTGTGTGTGTGTGTGTGTACACGTATATATGTGTGTGTTTATGAGCGTGCGTGTGTGTGCATGTGTGCGTGTGTGTGTGTATGTGTATGTTTGTGTGTGTGAGTGTGTGTGTGTACGTGTGTGTGTGTGTGCACACCTATGTGTGTGTGTGTTTATGAGAGTGCGTGTGTGTGCATGTGTGCGTGCGTGTGTGTGTGTGTGTGTGTGTGTGTGTGTGTGTGTGTGTGTATGTTTGTGTGTGTGTTTGTGTGTGTGTTTGTGTGTGTGTGTGCGTGTGCATGTGTGTGTGTGTGTGTGTACATGTACGTGTGTACACACACATATATAGAGAGAGGTGTATGTGTGTGTGTGTGTGTGTGTGTGTGTGTACAAGTATATATGTGTGTATTTATGAGCGTGCGTGTGTGTGCATGTGTGCGTGCGTGTGTGTGTGTACATGTGTGTACACATACACATATACAGAGAGAGGTTTATGTGTGTGTGTGCGTTCGCGCGCGCGCGCACGCGTGCGTGTGTGTGTGTGTCTGTGTGTGCATGTGTGTGCGCGTGTGTGTGTGTGCGTCAAATCAAATATACATTACACAATCATGCATAGCCACATGCACGTATGGATTTTTAGCATCTTCACAGCCTGTCTTAATGCCTCAATAATTCTGGTGCTCTCATTATTTCATAGGTCACCTCAAGACTTTTTCAGCACATAGGGTTTTGTCCAGGATTAGAGTCTGCCAAACTGCTGCCAGGAGATTTGGGATGAGCGGATGATTATATGTCCGAGCGTGATGAATACTGTCAAGAACACATTCTCAAACTCCAAGGTCTGGAGCATGCATGCAGCAGTGACGTTTACCTCTCCCCTTATCTTTACTGCTCTCTGCCCCCAGTCCTGTTTATCGTCTGTCCCTGTCGTGTGGACCTGCCATCGTTATATCCCTGTCCATTCTCTGTTTTTGATGATAAACGCGTGAACCTCCCAAACTCCAAGAAGCAGGAAAAAACACGAAAATAGAATCATAACGCGTATTTAATACTACCAGATAAGACAGGCGCAAATGTTCAGCCAACTGGCCTTTGTCAAGTGTAAATGTAAATGTAAGATCACAAGCGAACAGACACCAAACACAAAAACTTTGAAGAAAAAAGACCGAAACTGAGTTGTTTTCTCCCCACTGGACGAAGCAGCAGGGACGTTTTAATCTTCTCCTCCTAATTTTTGTATTTGATGTTTGTTCGTTTATGATCTTATGTTTACGCTTGATATTGGCCAGATGGCCGGTAATGTGTGGCTGTTTTGTCAGGTAATATTAAACAAATGTTCTGGTTTTATTTTTGTGTTGTTGTTGTTGTTGTTGTTGTTGTTGTTGTTGTTGTTGTTTCTGGTTTATTTTTGCTTGAACACAGGCAGTCGCACTTGTTTTGGAATTTCCGAACTCCAGGCTCTGGAGCATGCATACAGCAGTGACGTTTACTCTTCCCTTATCTTTACTGCTCTCTGCCCCCAGTCCTGTTTATCGTCTGTCCCTGTCGTGTGGACCTGCCATCGTTACATCCCTGTCCATTCTCTGTTTTTGATGACAGATCTGTTGTTTGCCGTGTGTGTGTGTGTGTGTGTGTGTGTGTGTGTGTGTGTGTGTGTGTGTGTGTGTGTGTGTGTGTGTGTGTGTGTGTGTGTTTGTGTGTGCGTGAGTGTGTGTGTGTGTGTTGTGTGGTGTGTGTGTGGTGTTTTCCAATGTCTTCTTTTGATTCCAGAGGGGCTTGCTTGCTTATAGCTCACCTTGATCACGAGAGAAAGAAGAAACAAGGAAAACCAACAATCTTTGTCAACGAGAATAGCAGTAAAAATGTTATTTTCACATCACAGAGAGAAAAGAGAAGAGGAGAGAGAAGAGAGAGAGAGAGAGAAGAGAGAGAGTGAGAGAAACGGACAGACAGAGAGACGACGGACACCACAGAGACACAAAGAGAGAGCCAGAGACAGGCCAGAGACAGAGGCAAGAGACAGTGATAGAGAGAGAGACACACACACACCAGAGGGAGAGAGAGAGAGAGATTGAAGAAATAGAGAGAGAAAATCAGAGATAGAGAGAGACAGAGAGGGAAGAAAGAGACAGAGAAAGACAGAAGACAGAGAAGAGAGAGAAAGAGAAAAGGGTGGAGAAGAGAGAGAGGAAGAGAGAGAGAGAGAGAAGAGAAGAGATGAGAGAAAGACACAAAGAGGGAGAGAGAGGAGAGAGAGACAGACAGACAGACAGACAGACAGAGAGAAGAGAGGAAGGAAGAAAGAGAGAGAAAAGAGAATGAGAGAGAAAAAAGAGAATGAGAGAGAGAGAGAGAGAGAAGAGAGAGAGAGAGAGAAGAGAGAAGAGAGAGAGAGAGAGAGAGAGAGAAGAAATATCAACTTTTTTTTTCCAAAGGTAGAAGTTATTAAGCCAACATTCATTTTTTCAAATTTGCCGTCGCTAACCAACATATATGCATGAAATCAAGAAACACTGGAGGAAAATACATCAATAAACAAATCAGAAAATAAAATTTATTGCAACGCGTGAGAGAGAGAGAGAGAGAGAGAGAGAGAGAGAGGGAGAGGAGAGAAAGAGAGAGACAGACAGACAGACAGGCGGGCACACAGACAGCTAGACAGACAGACATAGACAGAGAGAGGGAGAGAAACAGAGAGAGACAGAGAGGAAAGAGAGAGAGGGAAAGAAAGAGACAGGGACAGAGACAGAGAGACAGACAAACAGACAGACAAAGAGACACAGAGAAACAGAAAGAGAGACAGAAAACAGAGAAAGAGCCAGGGGCAGACAGACAGACAGACAGAGACAGAGACAAAGAGAGAGACAGTGACAGAGACAGAAACAGAGACAGAGACAGAAACAGAGACAGAGCCAGAGCCAGAGGCAGAAAGAAAGAGAGAGAGAGACAGAGACAGGGACAGAACCGGAGCCAGAGGCACAGAGAGAGACAGAGACAGAGACACAGAGAGAGAGTGTTGGAGAAAGAAAGAGAGAGGGAGAGAGAGAGAGAGGAGAAGGAGTGAGAGAGAGAGAGAGAGACAGAGAGTCCCTAAATCCCCTCCCAATTACAGTATACGTACACCAGAATACCAACTATCCAACTAAGCACGTCAAATTTCCTCTAAGTTATATCAGCGTTCAGTGGCTAAAATGGCGAGGTGTAAAAGAATCAGAATCGTTGCTCATAGGAATTGCACCCCGTGAAGGAACAATGATAAGTATCATAATGATGATGATATGACAAAAAAACGAAAAATTATTATGTCAGGCTGATATGATATTTATAATGAAAACAATAAGAATAACAGCAACATGATGAACTGATAATATAATGATAACATTAATGAAAACAAAAAAAACAACAACGTCTATCATCATCATCATCATCATCAACTTTATGATGATGATGACATGATGTGATGATGATGATGATGTGATGACGACGACGATGATGATGATGATGATGTGATGATGATGATGATGAGATGATGATGAAGATAATGATGATTGATGATGATGATGGTGATGAAGATAATGATGATGATGTAACAACATTATAAACAGTAGTAGTATACTGTTCACTCGTCGAAGGTGCTGACAGGAATCGGAATCCATAGCCCCGAGGTCATCAAGGGATGAGGTGGTAGAGACCTCACTTTTGTGGAGACCATCATCATCAGGGTGGTGCCCTTTCCCTATCCCTCGCTGAAACAACATCAAAATCAAGCTCGAAATTTCATAGGTGCATAGAGATAGATTATAGATATGATAGATAGATAGATAGATAGATAATAGATAGATAACAGATAGATAGATAGATAGAGAGATAATAGAAGATAGACATAAGATAGATATTGACAGACAGATAGACAGTCAGATAGACAGACAGTCAGATAGACAGATAGCAGACAGTCAGATAGACAGACAGACAGACAGATATATAGATACATAGTAGATACATGATTGAATACATGTGATAGATACATAGATACGTAGATAGATACATAGATAGATACACAGATGCATAGATAGACACATAGATAGATACATACATACATAGTTAGACACATAGATACAACTACATACATACATAATACATAATACATACATACATGCATATACAACATACATACATACATACATACATAACAAATACATACATACATACGTAGATACATAGAAGATACATAGGAAGATACATACATAGATACATACATACATAGATACATACATACATGTAGATACATAGGAAGATACATAGATATATACATACATAGATACATACATAAAATAGATACACAAATAGATACACATATAGATAGATACATAGATACATACATACATACATACATACATACATACATACATACATACATACATACATACATACATACACCACCATGCTGACTGACGCCACTGTCCATGTGCTTTCAGGTGCTGGCCCTGTTCCTCCCATGCTGCTAATGGTGGGAATCGACGTGGCCTTGGTGCTCAAGATGGTGTCCCACCGCCTGCGCAACTCCACCAAGACACGCTCCGCCTCCGACCGGATGTTCACCTCCCTCAAGGCCATGGGAGAGCACTCTCTCCGCTCCACCAACAAGGACTACGCTAGCGCCGACAACGGTGAGATCACGGCGCTGTCCAAGAACGTCCACCAGGCAGAGACGGTGACAGTGAAAGAGGGGGAGAACGGGAAACGCACCACGGCCACCAGCACGAAGGCAGCGATCAGCCGGTGACCATCGATCTCAACAAGGAGAAGTGTCGCTCTTCCGTCATGTGCATCGTCATGGGCCTCGTCTTCATCCTCCTCACCCTCCCTTCCGCTTACCTGAGAGCCCGGATGAGCTTCGCGGAGCAGAAAGGTCGGCTGCCTCTGACGCTGTACGAGATCCACCTGATGCAGGTGTTGGAGAAGGTGAACCAGTTCACCGGCCTCTACAAGGTCCTCCTGTATCTCCTCTTCCTCTCCTCCTTCAGGCGCGCCCTCCTCTCCCTCCTCCATTCCGCCCTCTTCTCGCGCTGTTGCAAGCGTCGCCAGTCTGTCACTACCGTCTGACGTCAGTCCTTACTGCCTGACGTCGTTGTGACGGTCATCCATGACGTGATGGTGTTTATCAGCCGTTCAGTGATTATAGGTCATTCAGTGATTATCAGTTATTCAGTGATTATGGGTCATTCAGTGTTTATGGGTCATTCAGTGTTTATGGGTCATTCAGTGATTATGGGTCATTCAGTGTTTGTTTATTTATGGGTCATTCAGTGATTATGGGTCAGTCAGTGTTATGGGTCATTCAGTGATTAGGGTCATTCAGTGTTTGTTTATGGGTCATTCAGTGATTAGGGTCAGTCAGTGTTTATGGGTCATTCAGTGATTATCATCCCTTCAGTGATTATCAGTTATTCAATGACTATCGTTCATTCAATCAAGCCACTGTAAACACCTCTCTTTTCCAGACAAACGTCAATCAGTTACTTTTTGAGTAATGTCTCTGTGAATGACCGTTCTCTATGAATGCCCGAGAACCTTATGAACGTCTTTGTGTGACACATTCTGAAGGAAACAAAGAATGGTGGCATCTGGTGGTACTTCCCGCCATTCGTTAGATTTCTGACGTATGGAATATCCTCAGTTATTTTTTCTCTTTGGGGACTTCCTCAGCTGGCATTCCTTCATTATCCTGTTGTCGCTGTTGATTATTAACATGTTGGCCGTGTGTCTGTTTAGGGGGCATCATGATACAGATGGACCTGCGAGGAAATTTTGTATCAGTGGCTGCAATTTTCACAAGTCCTTTTCTTCTTCTTCTTCTTCTGACGTTTGCTATCAACATAGTCACGTAATATATGTTGATATACGTGTGGTCTGCGAGTCCAGTGCATGCGCATTTTCATTTCCTTAAATTAAAGGAAGGAGCATTGTATTTAACTGAACTGAGCTGACTGAATTAAAGTCTTTTCCAAGTCCTACCTTCTACCACGGATTTTGAAGGATCACCAGGGTTATATCTGCTTCATCTCTTGTCGCTCTTCTTGATAAAGATGACATCGCTGATGTTTGTCTTTCTGTTCAGCTAATATTCATACGTAAACTAGCGTCTCTAATAAGCACATTTTTTGCTACTGGTTAAAGAAATCGAGAAGCTTGTCAAACTGTTAATCGGCGTGCGAAACCATGACAGTTATTTCAGCTCTGTTGGGATTTACATCAAAAGGAAATCCAACATTTGATTCTTCTTCTTCTTTTTCTTCTTCTTCTCTTCTTCTTCGTATTCTTCTTCGTATTCTTCTTTTTCTTCGTATTCTTATTATTATTAATTTTATTATATTATTATAATATTATTATATTATTGTTATTGTTATTGTTATTATTATCATTATTATTATTATTATCATTATTATTATCATTATTATTATTATTATTTATTATTATTATTATTATCATTATCATTATTATGATCATTGTTATTATTTTGCTTTGTTTCAAATCAGTGTCAAGTACAGTCACTGGAGCAACAACCAGAAGAATCTTTGTTTATTTATCGTTTTGTTTATTACTTTGTGTTGTGTTACCAGGTGGTCATGTTTTTAGTTTATTTGAAAGGCAGTATCATTGACGTGTCCTAGTGGCGGGATTAGAAGTGAGACTGCACGATTATTTCAAAAAACACAACAGGCATCGTGGTTGGCGAAAAGAGAAATGAACCTGAACTCCACAAGTCGTGTGCTGGCGTTTGAAAATCACTGGATCGTTAGTGATGTTATTGACGATGGTGATGTCATGGGCTGAACAAACAGTACCAGATGGTCAGTGATGTTATTGATGGGTGTGATGACGTCGGCTGTGTAAATAATGTCCGAGCATTTGAGACGTTGTTGGTGATCATGATGACACATCTGGACAAACGTTGTCAGATGCTTAGTGATGTTGTTGGTGATGGTGACAGTGGTGACACAGGCTAGACAAACGTTGTCAGATGTTTAGTGATGTTGTTGGTGATGGTGACAGTGGTGACACAAGATAGACAAACGTTGTCAGATGTTTAGTGATGTTGTTGGTGATGGTGACAGTGGTGACACAAGTAGACAAACGTTGTCAGATGTTTAGTGATGTTGTTGGTGATGGTGACAGTGGTGACACAGCAGACAAACGTGTCAATGTTGTGAGACAGAATGCACAGCCAGCAACTCGTCAGGCTGCTAGTTATGATGTACATGATGATACAGGCTAGAAACATCGTCGACGCTAGTATGTGTGATGGCGAAGGCAAGGCAGACAACCGCGATGTTTAGTGAGTTGTTGTATACGACGAACATCGACAACATTGTCAAATGTTTAGTAATGTTTTAAATGTGACACAACCTGACAACATCATATTATTAGTGATGTTTTTGGTGACGGTGACAGTGGTGACACATCTAGACAAACATTGTCAAATGCTTAGTGATATTGATGGTGACAGTGATGACAAGGTAAACAAACATTAATCAGATGTTTAGTAATCTTGCTGGTGACGGTGACACTGGTGGCACAGACTACACAAACGCCAACAGATCGTTGAATGATGTTATTGGTGACAAGTGACACGGACTAGATAAAAACTACGCTGTTTCCTCTTGGATTATTCTGTCATACCTGCTACACGTCAATCCAAAATCCTCTGAAGTAAATGAACATCGGATTTCATTTAGAAAATCGTGGATTCAAATTGCCATGACATCTCCTGGTAGATAAAGGAAGATTTTTTTTCTGATCTCCTGTGTCAACATGTGTGCAGACTTGCCAATGTCCTAAATCTTCTTCGTGTGTTTGTGCATGCAGAAATCAGCTATGTACGTTAAAGATCCTGTAAGTCAGTGAATAACTTATAGAAATACGAAAACAGCCAGCATTCACGCCCACCAAAGATGCAGACTGTGTAAACAACATAGTGGAGTGTGATCAGCCAGCCTACCAACTTGGGTACGTCGTGATCTGCTGAAAACTCTTTGAGTTTGTGTACTCTGCAGTGAGTCCGAATGTGTCTGGAAAATGTCGCTGTACAAAATGATTTTGGTGAAAGAGTCATACCTGCTGTGTCTGCTATGATGTGTGTTGCGGGTTATGAAAACAACGTTCTTGTGACGTTTTCAGAGAACACACGTCTCATAATGACAACTTAAGATATACAAACTAAGCTTGGACTAGACTAGGGGGCGTTCATGGTGGCTTCTGCGAGCTGGTTCGTTTCGTTTTTTGATAGAAATGTGGACTGAACATCTGATATGTCGAGTTCAATTCTAGCACGCAACATAAAAAAATAAAAACAAACAAAAAACAAAAAAAACGGCCCACTAATCTTAATGTTTCTATCAATGGTGTCAACTTAATGTTTCATCGGTTCCTTCTCCCCCCTCCCCCTCCCCCTTCCCCATTTCAAGACTGTGCCAGCGCATATGGTTTTGCAAAGGATCAGGGATTCTGCCAGACAGTTGCTGGTAGTTTGAGTGAGGCAAAAATGAAATTGTCTTAGTGCAATGAACAAACTCTGGAACAAACTCCAAGTAAACTGTATATTGATGGCTTCTGTGGGGCTTTGGTATTGTATCAATAACCTCCTGATCGGAGCGGTTATACATATCTATCTATCTATATGTCTATCTATCTCTATCTATCTATCTATCTATCTATCTATCTATCTATCTATCTATCTCTATCTCTCTATAACTATCTATCTATCTATATATCTGTCTATCTATCATCTATCTATCTGTCTATAGCTATATATCTGTCTATATCTATCTATCTATCTATCTCTATCTATCTATCTTATCTTATCTATATAGTATCTATATATATATCTCTATCTATCTATCTATCTGTCTATCAATCTATCTACTTATCTTTCTATTCAATCTCTCTCTCTCTCTCTCTCTCTCTCTATATATATATATATATATATATATATATATATATATATATATATATGTGTGTGTGTGTGTGTGTGTGTGTGTGTGTGTGTGGTATGTATGTATGTATATATATATATATATATATTTACATATATATGTGTATACATACATGTATATACATATAAGTCTACATACATATACACACACATATATAAATATTATATTAAAATGTATATATATATACATATATACATACTATACATATACATATACAGCCCTTAGGCTAGGTGTTAAAATGTAATAGGCACAACCCAAAAGCCTTACTGAGGCGAAGGATTTAACCAGCAGGCGCAAGGATTATGATATGTTTTCTTTGATCTCCTTTTCATCACATGGCATTTACGGTGTAAGTGCATATACGAGTAGAATTCATTTTGCACGAGGAGACAATGTCTTGGGAAAACAAACTTAAAATAACAGTGTAACAACATGTATGGAAGTGTTTCAGGAACTGGCAGTGTTGTGTGACTATTGTGGAATTAGAAAGACCTTGTGTGACATTTGCTGTAATACAAAATATGTAAAGCGTGTTTTATGGCAATTACAATTATATTCATTGAATTGTATTCATTGCATTTAGAGTGGTGTGTGTGTGAGTGTGTGTGTGTGTGTGTGTGTGTGTGTGTGTGTGTGTGTGTGTGTGTGTGTGTGTGTGTGTGTAGTGAGAGAGAAAGAGAGGTGTGTGTGTGTGTGTGCATGGTTGTGTGAGAATGTGTGTATGTTGTGTGTGTGTGTGTGTGTGTGTGTGTGTGTGTGTGTGTGTGTGTGTGTGTGTGAGTGTGTGTGTGTGTATGTGTGTGTATATGTGTATAGTGTTGTGTGTGTGTGTGAGTGTGTGTGTGTGTATGTGTGTGTGTGGTGTGTATGTGTGTGTGTGTGTGTGTGTGTGTGTGTGTGTGTGTGTGTGTGTGTGTGTGTGTGTGTGTGTGTGTTAGATGGGATTCCACGCCTTCTGTGTCTATGGCACTGTTACTGTAGAGAAGCCAGTTTTTTTTTCCCCACTGATATTCTTCATCGAGTGGCCTGTCTGATTGAAATAGATACTTTGAGATAGTTTGGTCTCTTTGATGTCATGCATTTGCTCCCGCCTATGTTTCTTTCTTTGTTTTTTGTTTCTTTCTGTCTTTCTATCTTTCTATCTTCTTTCTTTCTTTCTTTCTATCTATCTTCTTTCTTTCTTTCTATCTATCTTTCTTTCTTTCTGTCTGTCTATCTATCTTTCTTTCTTTCTTTCTTTTTCGTTCGTTCGTTTGTTCGTTCGTTTTTGTGTTTGCTATTGTTTGTGTGTGTGTGTGTGTGTGTGTGTGTGTGTGTGTGTGTGTGTGTGTGTGTGTGTGGTGTGTGTGTGTGTGTGTATGTTGTGAGTGTGTGTGTGTGTGTGTGTGTGTGTGTGTGTGTGTGTGTGTTTGTTTGTTACCTGGTTTGTCTGTTTTGCTTGTTTGCTTGTTTGTTTGTTTGTTTGTTTTAATTGTTCATCTTTTGTTCGTTTGTTTGTTTGATCGTTCGTTCGTTCATTTTGTTTGTTTTGTTGGTTGTGGTTGGTTGGTTTGGTTGTGTTGGTTTGTCTGTTTGTTTGTTTGTTTGTGTTTGTGTTTGTTTGTTTATTTGTTTATTTGTTTGTTTCGTTCTTTGTTTTCGCTCGTTCGGTCGGTCGTTCGGTAGGTTGTTTATGTGTTTGTTTCTTTGTGTGTGTGTGTGTTCGTTTGTTTGTTTGTTTGCTTTTGTTGTTGTTTCTTTTTGTTACCTGATTTGTTTGTTTGTTTGTTTGTTTGCCTGTCTGTTTGATTGTTTGTTTGTTCATTTATTTATTTGTTTGTTTATTCGTTTGTGTTAAATTCACTTTCTCATTTGAATCTTGTGTACTTGTTGCTCGTTTTAGTTTGACCACTGGCAGTCATTGTGTTTTAGAAATCCAAATGCTGACTGTGTACTGAGTGTCATGCCGTGATAAACAGTAAACTCAAATACCCAACACTGTTTCGTCTATATTTGTATGTGTGTGTGTGTGTGTTGTGTGTGTGTGTGTGTGTGTGTGTGTGTGTGTGTGTCTGTGTCTGTGTCTGTGTTTCTGTGTGTGTGTTGTGTGTGTGTCTGTGTATGTGTGTGTGTTTGTGTGTTGTGTGTGTTTGTGTGTGGTGTGTCTGTGTGTGTATGTGCGTGTGTGTGTGTGTGTGTGTGTGTGTGTGTGTGTGTGTGTGTGTGTGTGTGTGTGTGTGTGTGTGTGTGTGTGTGTGTGTGTGTGTGTGTGTGAACCAGAAAAACACTAAAGTAGAATGGGGACGCGTACTTACTACACAGAATTTGTGCCTGTTTTCTTTTGTGCATTAATTACTCGTTCTCAGTCTACTTTTGCATCTTTTGGTTTCTTATTGGAATGAATGCAGCAAGGAGAGTAGAAAATAGCATAACTTCTTTCCATACTCTCAAAAAGATGTTTCATACAGGAATCTGTTCTGTCACTAGATTTGTTTTCACTTTACAGCGAAACCCCCATGAGAACCCTAGAAAAATATCCCGGGAAAAGGATTGGAGGAAAAATAATAAACAACATTCGTTACGCAAACAAATGCAAAAAAAGGCAGACTTACAAAACCTTGTGAATATAATAGAAAGCAGCAATAAAAGGCTAAAACTAAATGATAAGAAGACTGAAGTCATTGCAATCAGTAAAAAAAAAAACAAGCAATCCCACCATGTAAAATAACATCAAATGGCACAACATTGTGACAAATTAATAAATTCAAATATCTGGGAACAGTCATCCCACCAGACGGCAGATGCGCATTAGAAATATCCAGCAGAACTGGCCAAGCTAAAACAGCATTCAAGAAAATGAAAGGCATTCTTACCAACAAATGCCTATCAACTGACGTCAGGAAGACAAAAAGAGAACGGGAAAGTTCCTCTGCAGTCGTGGGATTTTTAACTTGAGCTGAATGCGTGATGCACAGGAAACCTCCATGATTCTTTGTTTTATCTGAAAGACTAGCACCCAGGCCAAGACTTAGGATCGAGTGGAGAGAAGAGGAGGAGAAGAGACATCGCTGTTTGAGTCTTGGATTCAAACCTGGGTCTCTTGTGTCTTAGGCAGCTACTTTTAACCACTAAGCCACATACTTCGCTATTGTTATCGTCATAATGATACTTTGAGATAGGTTGGTAAGTTTGAATATCTGGGAACGGTCATCTCACCAGACGGCAGACGCACATCAGAAATAGCTAATAGAATCGGCCAAGCCAAAACAACATGAAAGAAAAAAAACCCATTCTTACCAACAAATGGCTATCAGTTAATTTAACATCAGAAAGAGAGTTCTTGAATGTTATTTAGAACCGATAATTTTATACGGTTGCGAGGCGTGGACAGTCAACAACCAAAGCCAGAACAAGACTGAGGCAGCTGACATGTGGTTTCTAAGAAGAATGTTGAGAGTTCCATGGACAGCAAAGAAAACAAACGAGACAGTCAACAGATGGCGGCAGACACAAGAAGATCATTGATAAGGAAGAATCGGAAAAGACAAGCATCATTTAAAGGCCATCCTATGAAGAAAGGGGACTTAGAGCACCTGGAAAGCTGGAGGGTAAGAGAGCACCAGGTAGACCTAGGGAGAAAATATTGGACGGACTTGCAGGGTGGCTGAGTACAGAGAGGATGGAAGATGTGCTTGCGGCGACAAGGGATAGATGCATACGGGAGAGGGGGGGGGGGGGCTTGATCGCCAACGCCATTCAGTGGGGCACATGATGATGATCATGGTGATAATAATAATACAGATAATGATAACATTCATGAGCGCCAAATGTTGTTCAAGAATCAGACCAAAGCGCGCACTCTCATCATTCACCAAAGCAATCACCCACCATCAACCGAATCTCCAGGGCACACGGCACACGCAAACTGGTCGGGGGAAGACAGGAGGGAAGTAAAACGTGTAACCCCTGATCCCAACAGTCATCATCCCTCCCTCCCTCCCCCTCTGTCTCTCTGTCTCTCTCTGTCTCTCTCTGTTTCTGCCTCTGTATCTCTGTCTCTGTGTCTCTCTCTTTCTTTCTCACTCTCTCTCTCTCTTTCTCCCTCTTTCTTTCTGTTTCTCTCTCTCTCATACACACACATACATACACATATACACAGACACACACACACACACACACACACACACACACACACACACACACACACACACACACACACACACACACTCACTCACTCACTCACTCACTCACAAACACAAGATGATCAACTAAGGTGCACGCAAGCGTGTTCGGTAAATGACTCGACCCATGTAATCATACTCTATCACGCACACACACACACACACCACACACACACGCGCGCGCGCGCGCGCGGAAAGACAGATTCGGGGTGGGGGTGGCAGAGTGGGGGGGTTGCTTTTAGTCCGACATGAACAAAGATCACGAACCTGTACATTTGTCACGTGTAATTGCTTGTTAACCTTGCATTCCATTTGACCCCCCAATGTTCACCAAATTTGAACTTTGCACAGACTTCGTGGCAGCAGTAGAATTGAACTGATGACTGAATGCATTTATCTATTTAACTGCAACGAGGTTGAAGACTATAGGTCACTCAGTCTCTTGAATTATTAACACAGGCGTGGGGTTACTCAAGTATCAACGTATTAATTTTGTTTATTCCACCGGCTTCCGCCAGAGCGTGTGGTTGCTGCACCATCCATGAACTGTTGCAAATCAAGACTCGACGCTCATTGGGCAGACCTATAGACACTAAACAATCCACGATGCCAAACTGACATGAAGGCGACAAGGGATAGATTCGTATGGAGGGCCATGATCGCCAACGCCGTGCGGTAAGGCACATAATGATGATGATGATGATGAGTGGATGATAATGCCATACTAGTCGATTTCAGTAGAGTCACAGTGCATTCAAAAAGTTAATGAGTTGACGAAGATTTAGTGGAGAACAGGCTTGGTCAGTATGAGGATTCTGTCATCCTACGCTCAACTTCAATTTTGCTGCTACTTTGCTGCAGTGTTGGACATGGCCATAATTCACGTACGGAGATGAAGGGAGATAATCGTGGGTATGGACATCTTAGGAGGTAAATTTACTTGCTTTTGGGGTGGTTGGATTGGAATGAAAGCGACTGGTTACTTTTGTCTCTTTTTCTATACAAAATGCTGATTTCTCTTTCCAGTAAATAGCATGTTACCATAGTAAGGCGCCAGTTATTTTCGTTCATTTTTTCTCTTTCATGCATGCGTGTGTATTTCTATACCTATAAGAGTTAGGGTTCTCTACACTGAGAATTTTCGAAGGGATAACTCTTGTGGCTGTAGGATCTTTTACGTGCATTATGAGCATGCTGCACAGGAGACTCTTGTTTCATCCGAAAGACTGAAACTAAAATCGCCAGTCAAGGTCGAGTGGAAGGGTATGGCAATGGGGGATGGGGAGTGGGGGTCGGGGGGAGTCCCCTGTCCTACCGAGAATGGAGTCTCGCTCCCCAGGCAGCAGGTCCGTTAAACAGTATGGCCTACGCTTCACCCTTTGGAATAGCTATTAATGATGTTAACTACTGATCCTTGGCGTCTCATCTGTCGCGCCTGTTTGCGTCACCGGGTTTGGTGTTGGCCGCTGCACATTTGGATGCCACTGTCTCCCTCCAGGATCCTTGGCGTACATTCAGATTAAGAAAAGGGTGAGGAAGGGGGATCTCCAGATTTGTCTTTCCAGAAAAACCGTCGGCCAGGTTGTGCAATATCTGGCTTCTGGAAGAGTTCACAGAGAGAGAGAGAGAGAGAGAGAGAGAGAGAGAGAGAGAGAGAGAGAGAGAGAAGAGAGAGGAAGAAAGGAAGAAAGAAAGAGAGAAATTTATACATTAGCGTTGCAGTTATATCCAGGAGCAAAGGACAGTTTCATGTTAACCACAGTGAGACTCTTGAGAGTCACGTAGGAATTATCTCCCATGTTGTGAAACTTCTCAAATCTAACACAGTTTGCGCTACCCATTCAGCTAGCATAGAAGCAGATACAAAGTACAAAAACTGTATGAACGGCAGAATCTCATTCCCCCTAGTCCTACAATACTAATGTTAAGCCTTAACATGTCCATTTTGATATTGTCTAATTTCCCTTTGTGCAACAGTGTTCTGATGAGTTTGAGTTTGGATGGAACTCTACTCAGAGCTATACTCCAGCTTTTGAGGAGTTGCTTGTGATGCACGTACGTTGTCCATTTTTCAATACTATAGAGAAGGGCACTCAGTATGCAGGCTCTGCACTCCAGTGCTGGTGGCTTTGGTGAATACGTTGTACCACACTCTTGGCATGACACCACAAAAATGCACAGATAAATAAGCAATGAAAAAGCATTTCAGATGATAGAATGATTGAAACGTTTTGATTTGAGAACGGTAACTTAGAATGATGATATCTGCCCATTGCTAAAATGAATGTGAACAGTTTACTACAAATAGAAGACAACTTCACCTTGGCTGAAGTTTTACTTCAAGCCAACCACCAGTGTAAGTTGACGGGTTTGCATGAATGCAAATCACGCTTGAGGAAGATAAACCGCAGCGTCCACTACGGCGAAAAGAGAAGCGTCATCAGATCACTCCATAAGCCACAACAGAAAGAGTCAATGACCACCACCTTCTGTCCAGAGAGCAGCAAGTGGTCTTTATGAGGTACCGCCGATTGAATGTTATATAAAACCGATAATGTTATATGGTTGTGAGGCGTGGACAGTCAACACTCAAAGCCAGAACAAGATTGAGGCAGCCGACATGTGGTTTCTGAGAAGAATGTTGAGACTTTCATGGACAGCAAAGAAAACAAACGAGACAGTCAAAAGATGGAGGCAGACACAAGAAGATCATTGATAAGGAAGATTAGGAAAATACAAGCAAGATTTATAGGCCATTTCATGATAAAAGGGGAATTAGAGCACGTGTTCACAACAGGAAAGCTGGAGGGAAAGAGAACACCAAGTAGACCCGGGGAGAAAATATTGGACGGACTTGCAGGGTGGCTGAGGACAAAGAAGGTGGGAGGTGTGCTTTCGGCAATAACGGATAGATGCATATGGAGGGCCATGATCGCCAACGCCAAGCGGCAGGGCACATGATAATGATGATGACCAACGTGCCCCTGCAGTATACAGGACCAAACAACGGATGACATGTTACAGCGATGTTGCCTCTGTCAAATGGTGGGAATGGAGACACGGTGGTAGTCAGCTACACGAAGTCCATGTAAGCCAGCAGGAGCTGAAAAATACAACGGCTACACTGATTACCAGATGTGGCCAAACCATGCACACGGTGAACGTGTGTGTGTGTTTCGGGGGGGGGGGGGGGGGGGAGGGTTAGACGAAAACGCTGTTCGGAGAAAAAAAAAGGGGTACCTAACCTTGTTCAGGTTGGGGGGAAAAGCAGCAGGGGAGGAAAATGAGATGGACACCGCCGTAGTGGTGTTGGTCCCGATACAGGTTGTAGGCTGTATCAACTCGCTAACCTACACGCTGCGAGTTACCAGACAATCATTAACATTTTATTTGTTAAAGTATTACTGTTGCCACAGTTCTTATGACATCAACCAGTACATGCCAGTATCTCTTCTCGACTGGAATATTCCATCTTCTTATTTACATGCGAGACATGAACCCTTACGGTGGATTTGGAAAGAGGAATCCAAGCTTTGGAAATAATGTGTTATGGCAAGACACTAAATGTCAAATACATTGATCATTCCACCTGTGAACAAGTACGGTAAAACCATAAAACAACAAATTGGACCGTGTGAAGATCTGCTGACGTCAGTTAAGAAAAGACAACTATGTCGAAATGGCCATTAAAAACAATTCCCAACGGCCTTGCAAATCCGTCTTCCAGGAAACTTTTCAGTTTAAATTTCAGTTTCAGTCTCAAGATGAAGTCTCCGTGCTGGGAATAAATTCCATATGTACTAGCGTCACAGATGCCATGTGATGTAAAAAATCCAGAATGATCACGGCACACGCGTTAAGAATGCACATATACCCAAGAGCTGGCCAGGTCCTGAGGTCCTACCTAGATAGTTCTATAACCCTGAGGTCGTAGGGGAGTCAGGTGACAGAGACGTCAACATTTTTCCGGGGCCAGCACCACGAGGATGGCTCCCATCCCCTGGCCTTCACTTCACTTTCATGCTCATATTCACATTGTTTTTACTGAGACTTCAGAAAGGTAAGAACGCTAATCGGATTTCAAGGGTTGGGATCTGGGAAATCAACTTATCTCCCCAAAAGATTATACCAAGGCAGCTGGGCAATGCATTGCTCTTCACGATTTTAACTGCTGTGGGATGTTTAGCGTGTCCAGTCAGAAGGCACACAGGTCCGACTCGTTTTTCGTCCCCTTCCGAAGGACTAGACATTCAGTTCGATTTTCCGGTCAAACTGAGGAGAAAAGTTAAGGCCTCTACGGGGAACGAACCCTGGAACCTCGAGTTTAGTTATTGGCAGGCGAACGTCTGAACCATTCTGCCACTCTTCTCCCCTCCACAGGAAACTGGTGACAGACAGAGACGGAGGGGAAGACAGAAAACCGATGGACTGACAACATTGCGGAATGGACAAAGAAATAATTTGCAGAGAACCAGGAACAGGCACACAACCAACCGAGCTGGTGACCAATTGTTTTTGGCTAGCGCCTCAGTGACTCTTCGTGGAGTTAAAGAAGAAGAAGAAAATGTTTGAAAGAGTGAACACCACTAAGGAAATGGTCAAGCCAAATAAATGTCTGTTATTTTACAGGTTAGACCGTAAATAAAGTAAACCATAAAAAGGGAGACTGACAGTGTGCTTAACCAGCTTTTACATTATTTATTTGAATAGCTGATTTTTTCCTGAATATTCGTGATTTATCTCTTCATAACAGTTTCTCTTTTTGTTTGTTCCAGTGTGTTCATACAGGTGCAATGCGCAGTGACATGGTACAAGCTACGTCTCAAAAGAACAACGAAAAGAACAATATGAAGATCAAGAACACAAGCAAACATACAAGCGAGAACAAGAACAGAAATAAGAGCAACAAAAAGAAAGCATGAAAAAAATCGCCATATCTAACAAAGAATACAACGGCATTAAAACATAGATTGAAGGCTTAAAGAAGAAACCACAACAAACAAAATGCGACCCTGAGAGCTAAAAAAACGAGAAACAAAAAACAAAACAAAAAAGAGAAAGCAACGTTAAAGGAAAAAAGAAACAAAGCCAAAAACGTCCATACAAAGAAGGAAAAGAAACGTCGATAAAAAGACGAAACAGCGTCAACAAAGAAAAGAAACAACACCAAGAAAAAAAGAAAAAAAAGGTGGCGAAAAAAAAAACCGCCAACAAAACAGACAACGCCAAAAAACATGAAAGAAACACCTACAGAAAGAAGAAACAAAACCAAGGAAAAGAGGAAACAACGCCATCAAAAAGAAAGAAAAAACGAAACCAGAAAAAAGAAATGCAACCAGTAAAAAGAAAAAAGTACCAATAAATGAAGAAACAATACGAACAAAAAGAAGAAACAACACCAACAAAATGAAGACACAACACCAACAATAAGAAAAGGAAGGAAAAAAGGCACAACACCAACAAAAAGAAGAACAACACCAACAAAAGAAGAAAACACCAACAAAAACAAGGAACATCTTCAACAAAAAGAAGAGACAACGCCAACAAACAGAAGAAAAAACAACACCAACCCCCCCCCCCCCCCAAAAAAAAAAAATTAAGAAAAATCAAACATCTGCAAACAAAAAAACACAAAAAAATTAGAAACAACACTAACAAAAAGAAGAAACAACGCCAACAAAAAGAAGACAGAACGCCAACAAAAAGAAGAAACAACACCAACAAAAAGAAGAAACAACACCAACAAAAAGAAGAAACAACACCAACAAAAAGAAGAAACAACACCAACAAAAAGAAGAAACAACACCAACAAAAAGAAGAAACAACGCCAACAAAAAGAAGAAACAACACCAACAAAAAGAAGAAACAACGCCAAACAAAAAGAACAAAAAAACACCAACAAAAAGAAGAAACAACACCAACAAAAAGAAGAAACAACACCAACAAAAAGAAGAAACAACGCCAACAAAAAGAACAAAAAACACCAACAAAAAGAAGAAACAACACCAACAAAAAGAAGAAACAACGTCAACAAAAAGAAGAAACAACACCAACAAAAAGAAGAAACAACACCAACAAAAAGAAGAAACAACACCAACAAAAAGAAGAAACAACACCAACAAAAGAAAGAAACAACACCAACAAAAAGAAGAAACAACGCCAACAAAAAGAAGAAACAACACCAACAAAAAGAAGACAGAACGCCAACAAAAAGAACAAAAAACACCAACAAAAAGAAGAAACAACACCAACAAAAAGAAGAAACAACACCAACAAAAAGAAGACAGAACGCCAACAAAAAGAACAAAAAACACCAACAAAAAGAAGAAACAACCCAACAAAAAGAAGAAACAACGTCAACAAAAAGAAGAAACAACACCAACAAAAAAAAAAAGAAGAAAAACAACACCAACAAAAAGAAGAAACAACTCAACAAAAGGAAGAAACAACACCAACATAAAGAAGAAACAACACCAACATAAAGAAGAAACAACACCAACATAAAGAAGAAACAACACCAACAAAAAGAAGAAACAACACCAACAAAAAGAAGAAACAACACCAACAAAAAGAAGAAACAACACCAACAAAAAGAAGAAACAACACCAACAAAAGGAAGAAACAACACCAACATAAAGAAGAAACAACACCAACAAAAAGAAGAAACAACACCAACAAAAAGAAGAAACAACGCCAACAAAAAGAAGAAACAACACCAACAAAAAGAAGAAACAACACCAACAAAAAAGAAACAACGCAACAAAAAGAAGAAACAACGCCAACAAAAAGAAGAAACAACACCAACAAAAAGAAGAAACAACACCAACAAAAAGAAGAAACAACACCACAACAAAAGAAGAAACAACACCAACAAAAAAGAGAAACAACGCCAACAAAAAGAAGAAACAACACCAACAAAAAGAAGAAACAACACCAACAAAAAGAAGAAACAACACCAACAAAAAAGAAACACACCGACAAAAAAAAGAAACAACACCAACAAAAGGAAGAAACAACACCAACATAAAGAAGAAACAACACCAACAAAAAGAAGAAACAACACCAACATAAAGAAGAAACAACACACAACAAAAAGAAGAAACAACACCAACAAAAAGAAGAAACAACACACCAACAAAAAGAAGAAACAACACCAACAAAAAGAAGAAAAACACCAACAAAAGAAGAAACAACACCAACAAAAAAAATTAACAACGCCAACAAAAAGAAGAAACAACAACAACAAAAAGAAGAAACAACACCAACAAACAGAAAAAACAACACCAACAAAAAGAAGAAACAACACCAACAAAAAGAAGAAACAACAGGAACAAAAAGAAGAAACAACACCAACAAAAAGAAGAAACAACACCAACAAAAAGAAGAAACAACACCAACAAAAAGAAGAAACAACACCAAAAAAAGAAGAAAACAACGCCAACAAAAAGAAGAAACAACACCAACAAAAAGAAGAAACAACACAAACAAAAAGAAGAAACAACACCAACAAAAAGAAGAAACAACACAAACAAAAAGAAGAAACAACGCCAACAAAAAGAAGAAACAACACCAACAAAAAGAAGAAACAACACAACAAAAAGAAGAAACAACACCAACAAAAAGAAGAAACAACACAAACAAAAAGAAGAAACAACACAAACAAAAAGAAGAAACAACGCCAACAAAAAGAAGAAACAACACCAACAAAAAGAAGAAACAACACAAACAAAAAGAAGAAACAACACCAACAAAAAGAAGAAACAGCACCAACAAAAAGAAGAAACAACGCCAACAAAAAGAAGAAACAACGCCAACAAAAAGAAGAAACAACGCCAACAAAAAAAAAACAACACCAACAAAAAGAAGAAACAACACAAACAAAAAGAAGAAACAACACAAACAAAAAGAAGAAACAACGCCAACAAAAAGAAGAAACAACACAAACAAAAAGAAGAAACAACACCAACAAAAAGAAGAAACAACACCAACAAAAAGAAGAAACAACACCAACAAAAAGAAGAAACAACGCCAACAAAAAGAAGAAACAATGCAAACAAAAAGAAGAAACAATGCACACAAAAAAAAAGAAACATGGCAAACAAAACGAGGAAACAACGTCAAAAACAAAAAGAAGAAAACCGTCAACAAAACGAAGAAACAACGGCAACTAAAAGAACAAACATCGCCAAGAAAGAGAACAAACATCGCCAAGAAAAAGAACAAACATCGGCCAGAACAAAAAAGAAACAACGCCAAGAAAAAGAACAAACATCGCCAAAAAAATAGAAGAAACAACGCCAAGAAAAACAAAACAACGCCAACAAAAAGAAGAAACAATGGGAAAAAAAACAGAAAAAAAGAAGAAACATCGCAAATAAAAAAAGGAAACATTGCAAACAAAACGAGGAAACAACGCCAAAAACAAAAAGAAGAAAACCATCAACAAAACGAAGAAACAACGCCAACAAAAAAAAAAAAGAAACATCGCAACCAAAAAAAACAAACATCGCCAAAACGAAACAAAAGGATAATAATGCCAACAAAAAGAGCAACCATCGCAAAAAAAAAAAAGAAGCATAAGAAACAATGCCAACAAAATGAAGAAACATCCCCCCCCCCCCCAAAAAAAAGGAGAAGAAACAACGCCAACAAAAAGAAGAAACAACGCGAACAAAACGAAGAAACAACGCTAGCAAAAAGAACAAACATCGCTAAATAGAAACAAAAGGATAACGACGCCAAGACAAAGAAGAAACAACGCCAACAAAAAGAAACAACGCCAACAAAAAGAGGAAACATCGCCAAGAAAACAAAGAAGCAACGCCAACAAAAAGAGGAAACATCGCCAAGAAAACAAAGAAACAACGCCAACAAAAAGAAACAACGCCAACAAGGAAGAGAACATCGCCAACAAAAGGAAGAAACAACGCCAACAAGGAAGAGAACATCGCCAACAAAAAGAAGAAACAACGCAAACAAAAAGACAAAAAGAACGCAACAAAACGAACAAACAACGCCAACAAGGAGAAGAAACATCGCCAACAAAAAGAAGAAACAACGCCAAAATAAAGAAGGAACAACGCCCTCAGAACGTACAAACATCGCCAACAAAAAGAAGAAACAACGCCAACAACAACAAAAAAGAAACAAAGCCAACAAAAAGAAAACAACATCGCCAACAAAAAGAACAAACAATGCCAACAAAAAAAAAGGAAACATCACCACAAAAAAAAATAATAACAAAGAAGAAGAAGAAACAACGCCAACAAAAAGAACAAACATCGCCAAGAAAAAGAAGAAACAACGCCAACAAAAAGAACAAATATTGCAACAACAACAAAAAGCAACGCCAAGAAAAAGAACAAACATCGCCAAGGAAAAGAAGAAACAACGCCAACAAATAGAACAAACATCGCAAAAAAATATAGAAGAAACAAAGTCAAGAAAAAGAAAAAACAACACCAACTAAAAGAAGAAACAACGCCAAAAAAAAACATAGAAGAAGGAACAACGCCAACAAAAAGAACAAACATCGCCAACAAAAAGAAGAAACAACACCAACATAAAGAAGAAACAACACCAACAAAAAGAAGAAACATTGCCAACAAAAAGAAGAAACATTGCCAACAAAAGGAAAAAACAACGCCAACAAAAAGAAGAAACATTGTCAACAAAAAGAAGAAACAACGCTAAAAAACAAACAAACAAGAGGAAGAAACACCATCAAGAGGAAAAAACAAGAAAATCAAGTAGGTGAAACAACGCCATCAACAAGAGAAACAACGCCATCAACAAGAAGAAACAACGCAATCAAGAACAAGAAGCAACAATATCGATAAAAAGAAGAAACAATACCAACAAAAAGATTAAACGACGCCATCAAGAAAAAGGAAACAACCTCAATAAAAAGAGGAAGCAACACCATCAAGGGAGAGAAACAACACCATTGAGAAGAAGAACCATGAAGAAACAATGTCGTCAAGAATAAGATGCAACACAATCAAGAAAAGGAAACGACAGCAGCAATTAGAAGAAACAGCAACATCAAAAGAGGAAACTACGCAATCACAAAAAGGAAATGACGCCATCAAGAAGAGGAAACAGTGCCATTACGAAGAAGAAAGAAGATCATCTAGGAAACAACACAACCAGAACGAGGAAACAACACAACCAGAACGAGGAAATAACGCCATCAAGAAGAGGAATAAACGCAATCAAGAAAAAGAAACAACGCCTTCAAGAAGAGGAAAGATCTATATCAAGAAGAGGAAACAACAACACCAAGAAGAGGAAACATTGCCATCAAGAAGAGGAAGCAACACCATAAGAGAGAGAGAAACAACACCATCAAAAAAGAGAAACAACACCATGATGATGAAGAAACAACGCCATCCAGAGAAAAAAAAACGTCAACCAGAAAGTAAAACAAAACAATCAGGAAGAAGAAACAACACATCAGGAAGAAGAAACAACACCATCAAGAGGAAGAAACAACACCATCAGGAAGAAGAAACAACACCATCAGGAAGAAAGAAACAACACCATCAGGAAGAAGAAACAACACCATCAAGAGGAAGAAACAACACCATCAAGAGGAAGAAACAACACATCAGGAAGAAGAAACAACACATCAAGAGGAAGAAACAACACATCAGGAAGAAGAAACAACACCATCAGGAAGAAGAAACAACACATCAGGAAGAAGAAACAACACATCAGGAAGAAGAAACAACACCATCATGAGGAAGAAACAACACATCAGGAAGAAGAAACAACACCATCAGGAAGAAGAAACAACACCATCAGGAAGAAGAAACAACACCATCAGGAAGAAGAAACAACACATCAGGAAGAAGAAACAACACCATCAGGAAGAAGAAACAACACCATCAGGAAGAAGAAACAACACATCAGGAAGAAGAAACAACACCATCAGGAAGAAGAAACAACACCATCAGGAAGAAGAAACAACACATCAGGAAGAAGAAATAACACATCAGGAAGAAGAAACAACACCATCAGGAAGAAGAAACAACACATCAGGAAGAAGAAACAACACATCAGGAAGAAGAAACAACACCATCAGGAAGAAGAAACAACACATCAGGAAGAAGAAACAACACATCAGGAAGAAGAAACAACACATCAGGAAGAAGAAACAACACCATCAGGAAGAAGAAACAACACATCAGGAAGAAGAAACAACACATCAGGAAGAAGAAACAACACATCAGGAAGAAGAAACAACACATCAGGAAGAAGAAACAACACCATCAGGAAGAAGAAACAACACATCAGGAAGAAGAAACAACACATCAGGAAGAAGAAACAACACCATCAGGAAGAAGAAACAACACATCAGGAAGAAGAAACAACACATCAGGAAGAAGAAACAACACCATCAGGAAGAAGAAACAACACATCAGGAAGAAGAAACAACACATCACGAAGAAGAAACAACACATCAGGAAGAAGAAACAACACCATCAGGAAGAAGAAACAACACATCAGGAAGAAGAAACAACACATCAGGAAGAAGAAACAACACCATCAGGAAGAAGAAACAACACATCAGGAAGAAGAAACAACACATCACGAAGAAGAAACAATACATCAGGAAGAAGAAACAACACCATCAAGAGGAAGAAACAACACATCAGGAAGAAGAAACAACACAACTTTGTTTCTCAAACTGCCAGATCTTGCTACTATCATCTCCATCGTATAAGCCTGATCAGGAAGTATCTCTCTGTCGAAACAACTGCAAAACTCGTTCTCTCCTTCATAATGTCTCGCATTGACTATTGCAATTCACTCCTGTCTGGTCTTCCTGCCTCCACCATTCACATCCTACAGCGCATTCAAAACAATGCTGTACGCCTTGTACTCAAAAAGAAAAAAGCTGACCACATATCTCCTCTCCTGGCACAACTTCACTGGCTCCCTGTATCAAAGCGCATACAGTACAAACTAGACACCATGTGCTACAAAAGCCTCAATAACGCAGCCCCCGATTACCTGTCAAGCCTATTTGAGATCTATGTTCCCTCACGTACCCTCCGCTCTGCCTCCGATCCTCTGACTTTTCGCTTTCCACGCACTAAGCTCAATACCTATGGTCCACGAGCCTTCTCTGTTTCTGGTCCACTCTCCTGGAACAAACTTCCTCTCTCAGTCCGTCAGCAACCTACTTTTGCCTCCTTCAAGTCCGCTCTCAAAACTCACCTTTTCTCCTCTGCATAAATTCCTAACCTCACTCAACCCCCCTCTGCAGCCTGTCTCCGCTCGGAGGGGAATCACTTTGTTTTAACTCTTTCCGTGCCGATCGACGATATATCGTCGATATAGGTGGCTGCAGTTGTGCCAGGCAACGATATATCGTTGATATAACTTTGTGTGCTTCATTTAGTTTCCGATGATAGCCGATCCGACTTTTTACTGTAGCCACACGACCGATAACTCTTGTAGTTTCCGTCGCTTCTGCCCTGAGCAGTTCTTGTGTGTTTACGTTTGTTTTGACCGTGTTTTTCGGATCTTTTTCAACAAAACAATGGAGGTACGTCGGGCGTTGCCAGTGAACGTTTTAGACAAAAATGTGCACAGAACAGTGACTAACTGGAATATTTTCAAGCTGTAAAAAGCATTCATATCACAACTGGATGTGCCTTTTGGAGTATTCATCTGATTTTGTAAGGGAATCTGCACAGACGATAGGCAGTCTGATTTGTATGAAAAATGTGCATGACTTTTTGTTTTGTTTTTTGTCCTCATTTTATAACCCATATAATCCTAATTTACAACTCCAATATTGTTGTTTTCCATGCATATCCTTATTGCCTGTCCTCTTACCTTTCTTTTGATATCTAACATGACTAACTTATGTGAATAATCACATGCACAGTGACCTCAGATATAAACACACCCTAAACAATTTTCAGTCACGCGAAAATGGTCTGGCACAAACGTGGAAAACCCTCTGGCACTCAATGAGTTAATATATAATTGTATATGATGTGCTCTCTGTGGTTTTCCATTGGTTTTATTCTTGCTTTTATTGCTTTTATTATTTTCTCCCCATTTGTGGCCATGCATGTGTGTGTGTGTGTGTGTGTGTGTGTGTGTGTGTGTGTGTGTGTGTGTGTGTGTGTGTGTGTGTGTGTGTGCGTGCGTGCGTGCGTGTGTGCGTGTGTGTCTTTTCGGCGCTTGGATTTGATTTTGTCGAGATTTGCGCTATATAAATATTGTAATTATTATGTATGCATGTGCGTACGTATGTATGTATGTATGTATGTATGTATGTATGTATGTATGTATGTATACGCTTAGATTTATGTATGTATGTATGTATGCATGTATACGCTCAGCTTAGATTTATGTATGTAAGTATGTAAGCATGTATGTATGCATGTATACGCTCATATGTATGTAGGTATGTATGCATGTATACGCTCAGCGCTTAGATTTGATTTTATCAAGATTTTGCGCTATATAAATAAAATATATTATTATTAAAATAAAATATATTATAAGAAACAACACCATCAGGAAGAAGAAACAACACATCAGGAAGAAGAAACAACACATCAGGAAGAAGAAACAACACATCAGGAAGAAGAAACAACACATCAGGAAGAAGAAACAACACCATCAGGAAGAAGAAACAACACATCAGGAAGAAGAAACAACACATCAGGAAGAAGAAACAACACCATCAGGAAGAAGAAACAACACATCAGGAAGAAGAAACAACACATCAGGAAGAAGAAACAACACCATCAGGAAGAAGAAACAACACATCAGGAAGAAGAAACAACACATCACGAAGAAGAAACAACACATCAGGAAGAAGAAACAACACCATCAAGAGGAAGAAACAACACATCAGGAAGAAGAAACAACACAACTTTGTTTCTCAAACTGCCAGATCTTGCTACTATCATCTCCATCGTATAAGCCTGATCAGGAAGTATCTCTCTGTCGAAACAACTGCAAAACTCGTTCTCTCCTTCATAATGTCTCGCATTGACTATTGCAATTCACTCCTGTCTGGTCTTCCTGCCTCCACCATTCACATCCTACAGCGCATTCAAAACAATGCTGTACGCCTTGTACTCAAAAAGAAAAAAGCTGACCACATATCTCCTCTCCTGGCACAACTTCACTGGCTCCCTGTATCAAAGCGCATACAGTACAAACTAGACACCATGTGCTACAAAAGCCTCAATAACGCAGCCCCCGATTACCTGTCAAGCCTATTTGAGATCTATGTTCCCTCACGTACCCTCCGCTCTGCCTCCGATCCTCTGACTTTTCGCTTTCCACGCACTAAGCTCAATACCTATGGTCCACGAGCCTTCTCTGTTTCTGGTCCACTCTCCTGGAACAAACTTCCTCTCTCAGTCCGTCAGCAACCTACTTTTGCCTCCTTCAAGTCCGCTCTCAAAACTCACCTTTTCTCCTCTGCATAAATTCCTAACTTCACTCAACCCCCCTCTGCAGCCTGTCTCCGCTCGGAGGGGAATCACTTTGTTTTAATATATAATTGTATATGATGTGCTCTCTGTGGTTTTCCATTGGTTTTATTCTTGCTTTTATTGCTTTTATTCTTTTCTCCCCATTTGTGGCCATGCATGTGTGTGTGTGTGTGTGTGTGTGTGTGTGTGTGTTGTGTGTGTGTGTGGTGTGTGTGTGTGTGTGTGTGTGTGTGTGTGTGTGTGTGTGTGTGTGTGTGTGTGTGCGTGCGTGCGTGTGTGCGTGTGTGTCTTTTCGGCGCTTGGATTTGATTTTGTCGAGATTTGCGCTATATAAATATTGTAATTATTATGTATGCATGTGCGTACGTATGTATGTATGTATGTATGTATGTATGTATGTATGTATGTATGTATACGCTTAGATTTATGTATGTATGTATGTATGCATGTATACGCTCAGCTTAGATTTATGTATGTAAGTATGTAAGCATGTATGTATGCATGTATACGCTCATATGTATGTAGGTATGTATGCATGTATACGCTCAGCGCTTAGATTTGATTTTATCAAGATTTTGCGCTATATAAATAAAATATATTATTATTAAAATAAAATATATTATAAGAAACAACACCATCAGGAAGAAGAAACAACACATCAGGAAGTAGAAACAACACCATCAGGAAGAAGAAACAACACATCAGGAAGAAGAAACAACACCATCAGGAAGAAGAAACAACACCATCAAGAGGAAGAAACAACACATCAGGAAGAAGAAACAACACCATCAGGAAGAAGAAACAACACCATCAGGAAGAAGAAACAACACCATCAGGAAGAAGAAACAACACCATCAAGAGGAAGAAACAACACCATCAAGAGGAAGAAACAACACCATCAAGAGGAAGAAACAAAACCATCAAGAAGAAACAACACCATCAG
>CM060311.1:90211231-90216231 GCA_030674185.1 Monoplex corrugatus | reverse complement strand
GAGCCAGTGAAGTTGTGCCAGGAGAGGAGATATGTGGTCAGCTTTTTTCTTTTTGAGTACAAGGCGTACAGCATTGTTTTGAATGCGCTGTAGGATGTGAATGGTGGAGGCAGGAAGACCAGACAGGAGTGAATTGCAATAGTCAATGCGAGACATTATGAAGGAGAGAACGAGTTTTGCAGTTGTTTCGACAGAGAGATACTTCCTGATCAGCCTTATACGATGGAGATGATAGTAGCAAGATCTGACAGTTTGAGAAACAAAGCTGTTCATGGAGAGGGTAGAGTCAATGCAGACACCAAGGTTTTTAGCTGAATCAGAAATTGGGACTGATGTGTTACATAATGGGAGAGAAAGAGGAGGCAGCTGAGAAAGTTTCTGACGGGTGCCAATGAGGATAGCTTCTGTCTTGTCGTCATTAAGCTGAAGTTTATTGTGTGTCATCCAGTTCTTAATGTCCGAGTAACACTCAGTGGTGCGAGTCAACAGGCGCTGTATATTATCAGGTGAGTCACTGTCTTGAAGTTGGGTGTCATCAGCATAGAAGTGGTGTTTTATAGAGTGGGAGTTGATGATGGTGGACAGGGGGGAGGTGTAAAGAGTGAAAAGAACAGGGCCAAGGACAGATCCTTGTGGAACACCACAAGTCAGGTATGCAGGTTGAGAGTAAGTGCCATTGATGAGAACAGTTTGTTTTCTGTTTGATAGGTATGAAGTGAACCAGGACAGAGCAATGTCAGAGATGCCAAAAGTATGATGAAGTCTAGAAAGGAGAATACCATGATCAATGGTGTCAAAGGCTGCAGACAGATCAAGGAGTGTGAGGAGAGAGACTTTGCCAGTATCAGTTGCAAGGAGGAGATTGTTGAGAATGTGTAGTAGGGCAGTTTCAGTGCTATGGCACTGGCGGTAGGCTGACTGGAAAGGATTGAGGAGATTGTTGGCAGACAGGTGAGAGTTCAGCTGGTTGAGGACGACTTTTTCAAGGAGTTTCGACAAGAAAGAGAGATTAGAGATAGGCCGATAATTTTTCAGTTCATTTTCTCTCTCTCTCTCTCTCTCTCTCTTGCTCTCCCCCCCCCCCCATTTTCTCTCTTCCTCTCCTTCTCACTGCGTCTCTGTCTCTGTCTGTCTGTCTGTCTTTCTGTTATGGTTACTGTTTGTCTCTGTCTCTGTCTCTGTCTTTGTCTCTGTCTGTCTGTCTGTGTGTCTTTCTGTTATGGTTACTGTTTGTCTCTGTCTCTGTCTTTGTCTCTGTCTGTCTGTCTGTCTGTCTCTCTCTCTCTCTCTCTCTCTCTCTCTCTCTGTCTCCCCTTTCTTCTTTTTTCTCTATCTCTCACTATGTGTGTGTGTGTGTGTGCTTGTGTGTGTGTGTTTGTGTGTGTGTGTGTGTGTGTGTGTGTGTGTGTGTGTGTGTGTGTGTGTGTGTGTGTCTGTGTCTGTGTCTGTGTCTGTGTGTGTATATCTTTCTCTCTTTTTCTTTCTTTTTCTCTGTCTTCATCTCTTCTCCTGTCTGGCTCTCTCTCTCTCTCTCTCTCTCTCTCTCTGTCTCCCTCTCTCTCTCTCCTCTCTCTCTCTCTCTCTCTCTCTCTCTCTCTCTCTCTCTTGTCTTTGTGTCTCTCTTTGATGTCTGTTGCACTCAGACAAATACGACCTCTGTTATGGTATATCTTTGTCGTTAGTGTTGATTTCCGATCATGGCCCTGACCACCGCTATGTAAGCCATTCCCATTGTCATCTTGCAGTATGACTGTACTTATTTGTCCTGGTACTTGAGGCTGTTCTTTCATGTATTTATGTCATTCTGTGTTTCTGTGTCTGCCTGTGTAGAGGGGGTGAGAGACAGACAGACGGACAGACAAACAGACAGACAGACAGACAGCAGTCTCTGTCTCTGTCTCTGTCTCTGTCTCTGTCTCTGTCTCTCTCTATCTATCTATCTATCTCTGTCTGGCTGGCTGTCCGGCTGGTTGGCTGGCTCTCTCTCTCTCTCTCTCTCTCTCTTCCCTCTCTCCCTCTCATGTGTCTCTGTCTCTGCGTCTCTGTCTGTCTCTGTCTTTCTGTCTGTCTGTCTGTCTGTTCTGTCTTCTCTGTCTCTCTCTCTCTTTCTCTCTCTCTCTGTCGTTTGTCTTTGTGTCTCTCTTTGATGCTTGTTCCACTCAGACAAATACGTCTTTTGTTATGGTATGTCTTTGCTGTTAGTGTTGATTTCCGATCATGCCCATGACGACTGCTATGTAAGGCATTCCCATTGTCCTATTACAGTATGACTGTACTTAGGTGTCATTCTGTTACCTGTGGTTGTTCTTCCATTCGTTTACGTATTTGTGTGCTTCTGTGTAGGTGTGTGTAAAGGCTGTGTGTGTGTGTGTGTGTGCGTGTGTGTGCGTGTGTGCGTGCGTGCGTGCGGGTGTGCGTTCGTTCGTTCTTTGATTTAACGTCTGTTCACTATGAGTGATATTAGACGGTGTGCGTGTGTGTGTGTGTGTGTGTTTGTGTGTGTGTGTGTGTGTGTGTGTGTGTGTGTGTGTGTGTGTGTGTGTGTGTGTGTGTGTGTGTGTGTAAGACAGAGAGAGAGAGATAGAGAGACACAGACAGACAGACGGACAGATAGGCAGATAGACAGACAGACAGATAGGAACAGAGACAGAGATGGGGGGAAAGCAAGTAAGAGAGAACAGCTCAGACAAACAGAAACAGAGAGAAAGGGATAAGGACAATATTTAATATTCGTGAAAGATAAAAAAACACATATGCTGTACTGAGCAAGTGACTGCCAGTGGTCGTGTACTTGTCACCCATCACCACAGAATCAGCTGTTAGTCGCCAGTACTTTTTTTTATATTATTGAAGAATAAAACAAAAAGTTCTGATGCTTTTTCTAAATGTGAAAACCGTTTAAAAATCAGATATATGCTGTCTAGAATAAAGATTTTGGAAGATGGTATCCCTCTAAATGGCCATTTTAATGTAAACACACACACACACAATTTATAGGCCATTTTATGAGGAACGGGGATTTGGAGCACCTGGTCACAATGGGAAAGCTGGAGGGAAAGAGAGCACCAGGTAGACCCAGGGAGAGAATGCTGGACGGACTTGCAGAGTGGCTGGGGATGAGGAGGGTGGGGGAGATGCTAGGGGCAACGAGAGATAGAGATGGATGGAAGTCCATGGTCGCCAACGCCATATGATGATCATCACACACACACACACACACACACACACACACACACACACACACACACACACACACACACACACACACACACACACACACACACACACACACACACACACAACACACACACACACACACACACACACACACCATTATTACTGACATACGAATTTTTTCGTTAGCCTATCTGAAAGTCCAATAGTTCAATATTTATAATTCTTTCATCTTCCTGTTCATAGTTACAGTTAGCTAGTTTATTGTTATATTTGTTGTATCATGCTACTTCATTTGTTATGTTTATGCTTCCCTCCGACATTTGCATTGTCCTTGCTTCTTACTTGTTTTTCACATGATTTCAGCCCGAATATGTTTTTGATGCTCGAGTGGGCTAAAAGTAATATGAATTTAAACTTGATCTTCATTTTTTTTTTTGTATTTATTTTTTTATCTTTTTTTTTTAAAACTAAGATTGACTACACATAAACACCTGCATTTACTCCTATTTCTACTCCCCTTCCCAACATCGCTCCTTTTTTTTTTCATTTTTCATTTATATATTTATTTTGTTTTATCTTGTATTCATCATTTATTTATCATTATTATCATTGTTATCAATTATTACGGTTTATTTATTTATTCTTTTTTTTATAATTATTATTTTTTTATTCATTTTTTTTATTTGTCTAAATCACTTAAGTGATTAGACATTAAACCAATGACCACCACCACCACCACACACACACACACACACATACACATTTACACACACATTCTCACAGTCGCAGAATTAACTGTTCCTTTGCAAGCAAGATCCAATGTTCGTGATATTGTGTATACTTCTGAATCACATATTTGCGGTTTCACGTCTCTGTTGTTGACAATGTGGCTTAGCCACTGACTTCAGGGAATCAGGCCTGATGACAGCAAGGAAAGACCTGCTGGCGGCTCGGTAAGACGTCAAACTTGGAACCTCTTGGGGGTATGTCAGACTTAGTTGTATAGCTAAATGGCTGTATTTGGAACATCCTGCCTGGCCATTTTTTGGCCATTCAAATCTCCTGCGGTTGTAGTAAAGCAACGTTGGGAGCCACTGACAGTTGAGACGATTATGGTAATGGGGAGAAGAGCTGGTAACTATGCAAGCTGGTGACCAGGTGGACTGCCCAATAGAGAGATGAAAGGCCAGGGTCAGGCAAAAGAGTGCTCTTCCATTCTCTGTTGGTCAAGTGGCTGGGCAGGATCTGGTTGGAGCGCATTGTGTGGCTGTGTCCCAGGGTGTGTCATCTGCCCCACCTTGTCATTCGGTTTGTAAACAAGGTAACTGATGACTGGGTCCGAAAGAGTCATGCAGTGCATGGAGAGCACCACCCCCCCCCCCCCACACACACACACATACACACATACACACACACTTTTTTTGCTTGATGAAATGGCTATCATGTGGCGTAAGGAGCTTGGGAAATGATTGTCGAGAGAGTGGTGAGGCATTGGTGCTCTAGGTCCCATCAAGCATCCTTGGATGCTTCTTGTTTACTCATGCACATATTTTTGCGATTCCATCATCTCTACCGCAGACAATGAAGGTGGTAATTTGGTTGTCGAACGCGTGTAAAACTGTGTGGTAGGTCTTTTCAATAGCGTTTTAACAACGAAGAAAGAATCACAATATTAGGAATTTACAGGCAGTAGTATGTGCAGTAAGAGCTATAATACCAGTTTAAATCAAAATCTAGAAATCAAGTTCTGACACCGTTCCTCCTATTTCCGGAGCTTGTGACAAATACCCAGATGATAAACGACTCATTTCGTTGTGGATGGT
>CM060311.1:90196231-90203731 GCA_030674185.1 Monoplex corrugatus | reverse complement strand
GGGCTATTCTGAGGTCTTTCTTAAGGCTTAATAAAAGCATTTGTGCCAAAAACATTTTGCCAGTTTTTCGTTCCCGAAATGGCTTCTATCAAAAGTTGAGTTTGCTATGGGCACATTGGGAAGATAAAATCGAGTTTTATCCCTGTCGTGGATGCGTCATCGAGGGTTCACTCAGATCTGTTGACCAACACCGCAGGAATCTGTATCCCTCGAGTCTGATTGACGCCAAGATGTATTATGATGATAAGCGTAGGGTACAACTTTGTCATGCAGTCTCAATCCTAGATGGAACGCCATCGTATCATGGTTATCATCTCCATCGTTATTATCGTAATATTATTGTGATATATGCTCCCAGATTATGTGGCCATTAAGGCTTATGAAATGAGATCATCATCATCAGGTGCCCTGCCGCATGGTGTTGGCGATCATGGACTTCCATCTGTCTCTAACTCTCGTTGCCCCCAGCATCTCCCCCACCCTCCTCGTCCCCAGCTACTCTGCAAGTCCGTCCAGCATTTTCTCCCTGGGTCTACCCGGTGCTCTCCTTCCCTCCAGCTTTCCCGTTGTGACCAGATGCTCCAAATCCCCCTTCCTCATAAAATGGCCTATAAATGTTGCCTGTCTTTTCTTAATCTTCCTTATGAGTGATCTACTTGTGTCTGCCTCCATCAATACTGTCTCGTTTGTTTTCTTTGCTGTACATGGAACTCTCAACATTCTTCTTAGAAACCACATCTCGGCTGCCTCAATCTTGCTCTGGCTTTGCTTGCTGACTGTCCACGCCTCACATCCGTATAACAGTAATGAAATGACATACAAAAACAAATTTTCGCCTATTGGCATATCGTTTCGTTTAACTTGCCAAAATGGATCAGATTCGTATCCGATGTGTTCTAATGCTTCCTTGGCTTAAACCCAATGGCAGAAAAACACGTAGCTGCATTGGTGAGGCTATTACCTAAAGATATGAAATGGACTATGGTATCGATATAAATCTATAAATACTGCTTGAGGATTTTTTCTTATTATCAATGAATTTTTCTTATACAACAATATTCTCGAAACTCATGTGGACTCAAAGGAAATACGAGGGAAGCAGGGAAAATTTTAAATATCAACTAAGTAACATAACTCTTGAGAGTCACGGAGTTATCTCCCATGTAGAATTTCTCAAACCCAACACAGTTTGCGCTACCCATTCAGCTAGCATAGACGCAGCCACAAAGCATAAAGTGGTAAGCTCTGAACATTCCTGTGTTGGGTTTGAGAAATTCTACATGGGAGATAACTCCGTGACTCTCAAGAGTTATGTTACTTAGTTCATGTGGACTCATTTCGCATTGAACGTAACCAGACTTCACGGCAGAGCATGGATAAGTCAAACTGTGAGGTGAGCTGACCATATTCCACTATGTCATTGCACAGTCAATATCTTTAGTTGGTGTGCATGACGTGTGTGTTTTCCTGTTTCTGTTAGCTAGCCACTGATCTGACTTAAAGGACTTTTAATATACGTATTTGATATTCTGAATGCGTAATACACGCGGCGGGGACTTAGGCATTGGTAGATTTGCACACATGCAGAACTAGGACATGAAATAGAAAAAAAAATCCACCATTTATGTATCAGACGGAGGTGTCTGGATGGATCGAACCCAGGACCCTTCTGATTGGCAGAGTGACGTTCACCCACTTGACTACCGTTCCCAGTTCTGTCGATAACATATTGAAGACAGATAATCGTCTTGCAGAGTTGCGATACACATAATGACACAAGCTGTCGGCTTCGTCATCCATACTCCATCGTACGTCTTGGTCATTCACATGGGTGAACACGAGAACTGAAAATGATAATAACAATAATAATGAATATAGATATTGATAATAAAAATAACAATAATGATAATAACAATAATAATAACAACAATGATAATTACAGTATTTATACGGTGCCAAATCTTGACAATTCAAATCAAAGCGCGCTCATGCACCAGGCATACGCATACAATCGACAAAGACCAGCTTACAATATTAAAAAGAATTGAATCCAAGAGACAGCCAGTGTTTAAGCAAATACGAACCGGGAAAAAAAAAACAACAACAACACAAAAACAGGATTAGAACTCGTATTTGATATAAGAAAACAAAAAACAGGCGCAAATTTTCAGCCAACTAGTCTTTGTCAAGCCTATATAAAAGACAAAAAGATAAATAAATAAATAGATAAATAATAAATAAATAAATAAATAAATAAATAATAAATCAATTAATAAATAAATAATAAACATACGATAAATAGATAAATAAATAAATAGATAAATAAATAGATAAATAAATAAATAAATAAATAAATGAATGAATAAATAGATAAATAAATAAATGGATAAGTAAATGCACAATATCCCAAACGTAGCGTCCAGCAGGAGAAAAGGACATGCACTTTTGGTGCACAGAGGAAGATATAATTGTCCTTTCCAAAATCAAAGCGGGAACGTCTTTGATGTAGACACATTATCAAACAACACTTCCAAGACATGTGTCACCGCTTTGCCCAGTAGTGAGTGAGGCAATCATAGCTCAGGAACTGCAGGGCAAGATCAATGATTCAAACCATTAACCTCTTGCCAGCACACAGCCTTTCAAGCAGCAAATTGCTAAACCTGGACACATGTAGAAACAAAATCTGATACCTCATGATGCTCGTGGAGTTTTTTCTTCAGTTGATTCAATGTACAAAATACTCCAAAACGTTTCAGTGACCTCTACGTTAGAAAAATTGTAAAATCATTAGAGATGAAAACTATTGAAGAAAGTATTAGTGAGCTAAACTTAGAAAATATCATTTTATTAAATGATCGATCTGCTCCTTGTCTGGTAGACAAAGTTCACCGAGTTCAACGAGAACACGAACAACGTATTTTCAATTGTTCGTTTGTCTTTCTTTCTTTCTTTCTTTCTTTCTTTCTTTCTTTTTCTTTCTTCTTTCGTTCTTTCTTTCTTTCTTTCTTTCTTTTGAAATTAGTGGCATAAGTAAGGCAATGCTTCTTTCCCTGTTTCTGTAGATGTTTTTGTGTGTATGTGCATATTTTTTTTAACATTTAGGCCTTGATCATAGTGTCCAAATAAGACGTTTAAGCAAGGGAGAGAAACACTCTTGGGGTTGGATTTTCACTTTAAGTGTTACGAATTTTCTTGAATGCGTACGTGCACGTTGTTTTGCCAGTACCGAGCATGGGGCATGTTGCAATACATGTACATTCTGCACAATCCATCTTCGTTGGATGTGCATGCTGGGTATTTTCATGTGTCCATAAGCTACTGACATTGTGACGTGATTTAATGGTTCTTTGACATCATCAGCCTGGGCATCATTACTCATCATCACCATCACCAGGTGCCCTGCTGCATGGCGTTGGCGATTATGGACTTCCATCTGTCTCTATCTCTAGTTGCCCCAAGCATCTCCTCCATCCTCCTTGTCTTCAGCCACTCCGCAAGTCCGTCTAGCATTTTCTCCCTGGGTCTACATGGTGCTCTCTTTCCCTCAAGCTTTGGTATCATTACTGCCAACTGGAAAGACATTGCCCAGAACAGAGTAAGCTGGCGACACGGCACAGTCATATTAGAACGGTGCATAACAGCTGATATTCAACTGAAGAGAGATCAGTGGAAGCAGAATCCACGGCCCCTTGACTTCTTCTTACGCAGCGCCTGTGAAACAACATGAGCTTCCGGAATCAGTGTTGGATCCCCACATAAAGACCCATACCGGGTGATAGAGGCTCAGTGTGCCTGCTCATCAACCGGACCAGCGAGATAATTAGTCAGTACAACACAAGACAACGTTCAACAATGTCCAGCCTTCAAGTTCTGAAGAAGCGTGTCACAGAGTTTCTATACATCCAATACCAGCTTCAATGGACAGGGCTCGTTGTCCGTAAGGAAGACAACTACATCCTAAAGATGATCCTGTGTGGAGACTTGAAGCAAGGACACAACAACCAGATGGGGCCACCAAAAAATACAAAGGTACCCAGAAGGGAAGAGGTCAGTCTAACCACCCACATGTGGCATCAACACCATTACCTGAGAAGACATTGCATCAGAGCAAGGTTTGCACAGCAGCGCACAAAGATCTTCGAACAGACCAGAACAGCCAATAGAGGCAGGACTGGCAGAAGCATAACCACAGGTTGCAGGAGTCCTTACCATGGAGTTCCTGTTAAAGAACATGTGCCTACTGGAACTGATCTTGTATCACACATGATGACACACACCACGCGATACGGACCAGTACATCTACTTATCCGTCGAATAGACGGGACAGCCCATAACCTATGAAGCGCAGGTGAAGCCTTCTGTACACTGTAATGGTTTCTTGTGCAAACCAAAGCTAAAATCGCTATCAGAAAAAACACGAAAAATGAATAAGAACAACACAACAAGATAAGACAGGCAAAAATGTTTGGCCAACTGCCCTTTGCCAAGCGTAAGAACACAAACAAACAAACACCAGATACAAAAATTAGGAAAGACTGAAACTTCCGTGTTGCTCTGTCCGTTATCATCATCAGATGCCTTGCCGCATGGCATTGGCGATCATGGACTTCCATCTGTCTCTTATCTCTTGTTGCCTCAAGCATCTCTTCCACCCTCTTTGTCTTCAGCCACTCTGCAAGTAGGTCTAGTATCTTCTCCCTGGGTCTACCTGGTGCTCTCTTTCCCTCAAGCTTTCCCATTGTGACCAGGTGCTCCAATTCCCCTTTCCTCATAAAATGGCCTATAAATGTTGCCTGTCTTTTCCTAATCTTCCATATGAATGATCTTCTTGTGTCTGCCTCCATCAAGACTGTCTCGTTTGTTTTCTTTGCTGTCCATGGAACTCTCAACATTCTTCTTAGAAACCCCATCTCGACTGCCTCAATCTTGTTCTGGCTTTGCTTGTTGACTGTCCACGCCTCACAACCGTATAACAGTATTGGTTCTATATAACATTCAAGAACTCTCTTCCTGATGTTAATTGATAGGCATTTATTGGTAAGAATGCTTTTCATCTTTTGGAATGCTGTTTTGGCTTGGCTGATTCTGCTGGCTATTTCTGATGTGCATCTGCCGTCTGGTGAAATGATAGTTCCCAGGTATTTAAACTTATTAACCTGTCTCAAGGTTGTGCCGTTTGCTGTTATTTTTGCATGAGATGATTTCATGTTTTTTACTGATCACCATGACTTCAGTCTTCCTGCTGTTTAGTTCCAAGCCCTTACCTTTGCTTTCTATTTCTAGTATATTCACAAGGTTTTGTAGGTCCCTTTCATTTTCTGCAATGAGCACGGTGTCATCTGCGTATCGATTTTGTTTATCATTTTCCCCCAACCTTTAATCCAGGGTCTTCCTCTAGGTTTCTCATGATGTTTTCGCTGTAAAGTGAAAAATCTGGTGACAAAACACAACTTTGTCTGACTCCTCTTTTGATGTTTTGGAAAGAGCTTATGTCGTTTTCTATTCTCATTGCAGCTGTTTGTTCCCAATACATATTTCTGATTATTCGTAGATGTTTTCCATCAATATTGAGTGTTTTCTAGTTGGTTTATCAATTCTTCATGTCGTACCCGATCGAAAGCCTTGGTGCAATCAACAAAGCATAAACATAAATCCTTATTCATCTCGATTGACCTCTCTATGATAGTTCTTACGATGCATATGGCATTAACAGTTCCTTTCTCTTCCACAAATTTACACTGTTCTTCTGCTATTTCTCTTTTCATTCTATTCCTTGTCCTTATCATGAATATTTCTTAACAGGATTTTTGTTACATGACTCATCAAACTGATTGTGCGATGGAGTTCGCATTCTATAGCCCCTGTCTTCTTTGGAAGTGCAATGAAAATTGATTTTGACATATCTTTGGGGATTTTTTCAGTGTCGTAAATTTCATTCAGGAGGATTGTTATTTTTTCAACACCAAATTCCTCCAGGGCTTCAATTTTCTCTGTAGTAATGTTGTCTGGTCCTGGGGCTTTTCCTGGTTTCATCTTTTTCGATGCTGCTCTGACTTCATCTTTCATTATGGGTGGTCCTTCAAAGTTCTTTCTTATAATGTGTTCTTCGTTTCTGTCATCTTCAAAAAGGTCTTTAATGTACTCTCCCCATCTTTCTAATATTTTGTCTTTTTCCATGATAAGCGTACCATCTTTCGATTTTAAGCAACCAGTTGACGTGCATGTATTTTTCCTGTGGACAATTTCTTCAGTTCGTCTGTACATACCCTGAGGATCCGTTTTGTGTCGGTCTTCTGTTTCTTTGCATTTTGTTTTCAGCCAAGCCTCCTTAGCTTCATTGCACCTGTCCTGATTTCTTTGTTTATCTTCCTGTATATATCCTCCTTTCTCTTTGCCTTCCTCCATCAAGTCTAAAATTTCTTTTGTCATCCAGTTCTTTTTAGCTTTTCTATCTACTTCAGGGATTTCTTCCCAAGTTTCATTTATCGAATTTCTCAACTTTGTCCATTGTTCCTCATTGTCACTAACGTCTTCCAAAGCACTGAATTTGTTTTGAATATGTACATTAATTTTTTTCGTATCATTTCATCTGTCTTTAAGAGTCCAAGATTTAGTTTGATGTTGCTTTTGGTCTGTTTCCTTTTCCTTAATTTCAATCTTAACCTTCCCAATACAGGATTGTGGTCACTGTTGCAGTCTGCGCCTGGTAGTGTTTTTGCTGACAGTAAAGAATTCTAAATCTTTTATTAATCAGGATATAATCAATCTGAGTTTAGGTATTATCTCCCGGACTCATCCAAGTCCATTTTCTTCTATTAGGCTGCTTAAACCAGGTGTTTCCTTCTATGAACTCATTCATCTGTGCCCATTCTACAAGTTCCCCTCCTCTTTCATTTTGTGTACCAAGGCCATGAGGTCCAACTATATCTCCCACCCTATCCTGTCCCACTTTAGCATTAAAATATCCCATTATGACTGTAACTTCTTGTGATTTACACTGGACCTTGGCCATCTCTAAAACTTCGTAGAAGTTGTCAATGTTTTCCTGAGTACTTGCAGATGTTGTGCATACACCTGTATGATGTTGATATCAAAAGGTTTGCCTCCCAATTTGACCAGCAAAACTCTGTCGGACACAGCCTAGTATCCCTTAACTGCTTTTGATTTGTCCCTGTCCATTACGATGCCTGCTCCTCTTTCAGGTGAGTTTCCACCAGAGTATATTACTGTATACTCTCCTGATGTTATCATGCCTGCCCCCTTCCATCTCACTTCCCCTAGTCTAAAAATATTAATGTTAAGCTTTTCCATCTCCATTTTGATTTTGTCTAATTTACCTTTTTGCAACAATGTTCTAATGTTCCATGTTGCGATTTTGGTATTTTTGAGGTTGGTTTTTAAGAGGTTCGTCGCAGTAGCTTGTTGACGGTCTGGTGTCACCTGCGCCACATGACGGTCCCTACCGGACGAAGGTGCTCCATAGGAGCATCTGTTTAC
>CM060311.1:90188731-90191231 GCA_030674185.1 Monoplex corrugatus | reverse complement strand
TCTCCGACCTCATTCCCTGCTCTTACATGTTTCATTAACCCAGAGAACAAGGAGGTCGTTGTCTTCGTAGTTGTGTCCCGAAATCTCTGGTAATCATTTCTCACCGTGGAAATAAGGACATATGGTGTTTATTGCTGTCATCAAATGACAAAGCTGATCATAGGCTTTGTTTAATAGATACAAAACTACTGGATTTCCAAACTAACTTGACATTTATTAAACGGACGAGGAGAGAAAGCAAGTTTTTTCTTCTTTTTCTTCTCCTTGTTCAACCTCTTTTTTTTCATCTCCCCTTTCTTCTCATTTTTTTAAACATTTTCTTAATCTCCTTTGAGATTACCTCTCTCTTCTCTCTCTCTCTCTCTCTCTCTCTCTCTCTCTCTCTCTCTCTCTTCTTCTCTATCTATCTATCTTCTTCTCTCTCTATCTCTATCTCTGTATCTCATGTATATGTTTGTTGTGTGTGTGTAAAGTGTGGTTGTAGGTTTATGTCTGTGTGTATGGATGCACGTCTGAAGTCTGAGCACGTACGCAAGTGTTCTGTTGTGTGCTTTGTTAGAGAGAAGGGGAGTAGTCCTGTATTTCAAGGCAGAAGCTTGGTGTGATAAGAAAAAGGAAAAAGAGTTTTCCAACCTGAAACCTGGAGCTTCTCCAAAGCAGACAGTCAACATGGACTAAACGTGCAGTGAGAGGGACATCAAAGGGATTGTTGACTTAGATCATTGACCTTGTGCATTAACCCCTTGACAAGCCACACAACTCTTCATGCCACAAAAATAAAAAATAAACATCAAAGTGCATAAAAATAAACATAATATATAATAAAAAAAAATTACTGATGGATTCTGAAATTGTAAACCCCCCCCCCCCCCCACAGACAAATTAAAACACTGCAAAACATCTTTTGATATGGATGTGAATAGAATGGTATAATGGCTACACATTAAAAAGGCATTTTGTCCAGAACCAACTGATCAATCCTGTCCTCATTTATCCGTTTAAGTAAATGTAATTGAGTTTCATCCTTTGACTCCGCACCCTATCCACCAACTGCAAAAACTTCACACTTTGATTCCTGAACACTCTCTGTGAGGGGGTCAAAAGGATAAGTTTTGGTTTGGTAGCATGGTTGACAATGCAGGATGCTGGTGTACAGGGTGTGGTGGTCAAAAGGTTATTAAAATGCTGGTAAAAAAATAAGGCAGTGGTGTCACATGTTATGGTTGTTTTTATTCCTAAACTGTTTTTTTTTCAGTACTTGAAACATGCGCATGTGTAAATAAGATATGGACTATTGGATTTAACTTAAGTGCTTCACGTTTGGATTTGAAGTGTTACAAGATAAATTAATTCATTCATAGCACTAATGCTTTTGATAATCTGCCAATTGATGTTGACTTTTACAAAAAAGAAGACATGAAATGCTTGCTGCACGCTTAAAACAAGTAAAGTGCTTCTTGTAATCATTTTTATGCATATTTCGTTGCTTAACTTTTACGAACGACGTTTTCTGGAAAGAGCATATCCAAAGCAGACAGGACAGCATGGACTAAAACGTGCAATGCCATGGACATCAAAGGGATTGTTGGCTAAATCGATGGCGTAGTGCGTTAACCCCTTGACAGCCCACAACTCTTCATGCCACAAGAAATAAAACCTCAACAAGTATACAACAAACAAACTGAGAATTTACTGATTAATTCTGAAATGGTAGATCTTTTCCCCCTCGATGATTTAAGACGTTAAAAAAACTGCAAACATATCTTGATGATGTTGATGTGAATAAGATGGCATGATGGTAACACACACATAAATAGGCATTCTGTTAACTAATTGATTAGTCATGTCCACATTGATCTGTTCAAATAAAGGTCATTGAGTTTAACCCTTAGACTCCTACACTCTATCCACCAACTGCAACAAAAAAAACTTCACTCTTTGACTCCCCACCCTCTCTACCAGATTCTTGCAGGAAGCTGATGGATACGTTGAGGGAGTCAAATGGTTAATTTTTGCTTTGCTAGCATGCTTTACAATGCTGGATGCTGGTGGACGGGGTGCGGGAGTCAAAGAGTTCATAAAATGTTGGCACAAAATGAGGCATTGGTGCGTAATGTTACATTGATTTAATTCCCTAAACTGGACTACCTCTTTTCAGTACTTGAAACATGCACGCATTGAAACAAGATAAGGAGTTTTGCGTTCACTTAAGCTCTTCATGTTTGGATTTGAAGTGTTGCAAGATAGTTTATTCACACATCACACTCATGTATCTGATAGTCTGCCAATCGATACTGAATTCAGCGGGGAAAAAACACACATAAAATGCATACTGTACGCTTTGTAACAAATAGAGAAAAATGGATCTTGTATTCATTTTCATGCATTTTCATTGCTCTCCTTTAACGAACGATGTTTGCTAGAAAAAATTGTTGAACAAGTTAATGGATACGTACAAAACAGACAGAGAGAAGCATGATGCTGTTGAGAAATGAAAACA
>CM060311.1:90171231-90183731 GCA_030674185.1 Monoplex corrugatus | reverse complement strand
AAAAGACAAATAAGATATACTGACTCCATACTTTATAGCATATTCTCTGACATTGTCTTTATTTCTTTGTCTCTGTCTTTGTGTCTCTGTCTCTGTCTGTATGTCTCTCTCTCTCTCTCTCACTCTCTCTCTCTCTCTCTCTCTCTCTCTCTCTCTCTTTCTCTCCCACCCTGTCTTTCTTTCTCTCTCAGTCTCTGTTTCTTTCTGTCTGTCTCTACCTCTGTCTATCTGTTTGGCACTCTCTATCTCTCTCTCTCAGTCGCTCTCTCTGTCTTTCTTTCTCTCTCTCTCTCTCGTTCTCTCTCTCTCTCTGACTCTGTCTGTCTGTCTCTGTCTCTGTTTCTGTCTTCTCTGCCTCTATAACTCTGTCTGGCACTCTCTCTCTCTCTTTCCCTCTCTCCCTCTCTCCCCTCTCTCTCTATCTCTCTGTTTCTCTCTCTTTTTTCTTCTCTCTTTCTCTCTCTCCCTCTCTCTATCTCTTTCTCTCTTTTTTTCTTTCTCTCTCTCTTCTCCCCTCTCTCTCTGTCTATCTCCCCCTCCCCCACTCACATTGTTTACTGACAAAACATAATCTGTCTATTGACGCACATCGTAATCAGGAAAAGGGCAAATAAAACATATCTGCAATATGGTTTCTCGATAAACAAAAGACAGAGCTTTTTATATTCATTTCCATGCATTTTTCATGGCTTTGCTTTTGTGAGCCATATCTAAACTACAGAGCGTTTGAACGAGTTACTGGACATGCAGAGAGTAAAATGAGAAGCAGAATGCTGTGCACTTTATAACAAATAGAAGACAGTGCCTTTTGAACATCCCCACCCCACCCCACGACCTTTTTTTCTGAAGGGAGAGTATTTCATTTCGACCTGAGAGGGAGAAATGGTAGTGTGTGTCTATTATATATATATAAGTGTGTGTGTGTGTGTGTGTGTGTGTGTGTGGTGTGTGTGTGTGTGTGTGTGTGTGTGTGTGTGTGTGTGTGTGTGTGTGTGTGTGTTATGTGTGTATGTGTGTGTGCGCGCGGGCGTGTGTGTATGTGTGTGCGTGCACGTGTGTATTTGTGTGTTTGTGTTTGTGTTTGTGTGTGTGTGTGTGTCTGTGTGTATCTGTGTGTGTGTCTCTGTCTGAGTCTGTAGGTGTGTCACGCAATGCGTTGATTTCTTAGTTGTTTATCCATGGATCTTTACTAAATATTGCTCAAAGGTTTGGACTATCAATAAATCGCAAATGCATAATTTTTCAATTTATGGCACCAGGCTCAACTCCTCATGAGCAAATAGTGTGTAAATCAGCATAAAAAGCACATTAATATTATGATAGAAACATCCGAAAAATATACAAGTTCATGTATATGTCCATTTTCTATAAATCATACGAACATGATAAACACAATATCCACCCCAAACTCAAGCATGTGTATGCACTTATGCACAAATAAGCTTGTTGATAGACACACAACACATGCACACACCACATATGAACTCAAAAGCACTGGTGTATACAGCTCTTACACACGTGCACACACACACACACGCGTGCGCGCACACAACACACACACACACAACACACAACACACACAACACTCGGCACGCACACACACAACACACACACAACGCACACACACACACCACACACACACATACAACACACACAAACACGCAACACACACACACACACAACACACTCAAAACACACATCACACACACACACACACAAACACAACACACGCAAACACATCATCACACACACACACACTTCACACACACACACACACATATCCTGCAGGACATTTCTTTCTAGAAAAATTAATTGGAAAGTGTTTTGTTTTTTAGGTCGTTTTGTTCCTATTTCAGTCTGGTTTGGTGGCTTCTTTGTTCCTTTCTGTGCTTGTTTCCTCAAAGAAGTTTTTTGTTTGTTTTTTTATTTTCAAGAGCCAAGAGAATACTGTCAAAAGGGCTCGATCATCGTATTATATTTTGTCTTTATTCACAGCTAATGGTTTGACATTCACAAACTGTTTGCAACGGAGAGTTGTTAAACAAGTCAATGAACACATAGAAAGCAGAGAGTACTATCCTTGTGTGTATCTCCACTCTCACTCTCTCTTCTCTTTCTCTCTCTCTCTTTCTCTTCTCTCTCTCTCTCTCTCTCTCTCTCTCTCTCTCTCTCTCTCTCTCTCTCTCTCTCTCTCTCTCTTCCTCTCTCTCTCTCTGGAATCACAGTCTCTTCCCATGCACCGCACACACACATACATATTGTACTGACTGACCGTGCACGTAACACCAGAGAAGCCAAATAGAACGTGTGTACAGTACACTCTGTTCTCTAATAGAAGAGAGCGGTTTTGTGTTCATTCCCATAGCATTTTTCATTACCTTCATGAGCTACAGCGCGTTGTTGAACGAAGTATTGGGCTCATACAGTGAAAGAGAAAGAGAGAGAGAGAAGAGAGAGAGAGAAGAGAGAGAGAGAGAGAGAGAGAGAGAGAGAGAGGAGAGAAGAGAGAGAGAAGCAGGGTGTTGTTGGAAAGAAACATGCACCAGTTCACACGGACCAACACAACGGGTAGATGCACTCGTGTTTATTGTTTTCCATCTCATTTCCCAGTAGACACACAAGTACACCAGTGTGGTATATATCAGTAGATACTTCACTAGCAATCATCATCATCATCATCAGGTGTCCTGCCGCATGGCGTTGGCGACCATGGACTTCCAACCATCTCTATCTCTCTTGCCCCAAGCATCCCCCCCCCACCCTCCTCATCCCCAGCCACTCTGCAAGTCCGTCCAGCATTCTCTCCCTAGGTCTACCTGGTGCTCTCTTTCCCTCCAGCTTTCCCATTGTGACTAGGTGCTCCAAATCCCCTTCCTCATAAAATGGCCTATAAATGTTGCTTGTCTTTTCCTAATCTTCCTTATGAGTGATCTACTTGTGTCTGCCTCCATCAAGACTGTCTCGTTTGTTTTCTTTGCTGTCCATGGAACCCTCAACATTCTTCTGAGAAACCACATCTCGGCTGCCTCGATCCTGCTCTGGCTTTGCTTGCTGACTGTCCACGCCTCGCATCCGTACAACAGTATTGGTTCTATATAACATTCAAGGACTCTCTTTCTGATGTTAATTGATAGGCATTTGTTGGTAAGAATGCTTGTCATTCACTAGCAATAGTTAGCCGACACTTCGTGTATCTTCGTCATGGGAACAAAGTACAATGTTCCTGTCTTGGTAGCTATCTGTGTCAGCAATCTACCACAGTTACACATGATAATAGACATGACAGAATAGAATATCAACAAACATTGTCAGCTAGTGCCCCGTGTATCAGACTTCTACATAAGTTATGGAAAATTATGGATTTTAAATGGACAAAATTCATATTATCACTATACACAGCCACTATCATCAAATGGCAAGTAGGTTAAACTGTATATCTTCATTCCCAATAGATGCATGTTGTCATCCAAAAAAGTATGTCACTATCCACATATTGCCGCAGGTTCCCAGTAAGTCTGTTGGTTTCAATGTTTCAGTGTGGACACGTGGGAAGAAACACTTACAAGTCATTGTGCCTGACAACACTGTACGTGTAGACATGGCCATTGCAGAAAAAAGAAATGAACTCAACTGTGGTCTGACTGAATACAGTGAGGAAAACTGGCAGCAACCACCCAGCCACAGCCATCAGCCTTCATGTATGGTAGCTGTACTGAGCACTGCCACTCAAGAATCAACTTGTTCAGACACAGGCGCCATTGTTCCAACATCAAGCTGAGTTTTTCATGAAGTGCATTCACTGTGTAATGAGACTCACAAAGCCAGCAGATCCAAATATTCATATGCTCTCCATCCTTTGTACACTTGGCTTCAATAGGCTTTCGTACTTCCCTTTCATCATGAAGATGCTGGTGTTTACATGGTGCAACTGTTTCTTGATCAGTCAGTGTGGTTCGCTCCAAGTCAATATTCTGTGATCCATCGACAGTGCAACTAGGTATTCTTTGTCACTGACTGTTTCTCTGACCTCATTTCCTGCTGTTTCATGTTTCATTAACCTGGAGAACAAGGAGGTCGTTGTCCTCATAGTTGTGTACCAAGTTCTCTGGTAATCATTTCTCACCGTGGAAGTCAGGACATATGGTGTTTATGCTGTCATCCAATGACATAGCTGATCATAGGCTTTGTTCAATAGATACACAACTACTGGTTTCCAAAGCTAACTCTGACATTTGATTAAATGGACACGGAAACTCCTTGTTCAACCTCTTTTTTTTTATCTTTCTTTTCTTCTCCATTTTTTTCTACGTTTTCTTAATCTTCTTTGAGTAATGGCCAAAGAAATGAAAGCAAAATATTTTTCTTTGTTTGTTCTTGCTCAACTTCTTTTTTCATCTTTCTTTTCTTCTCCATTTTTTCTACGTTTTCTTAATCTTCTCTGAGAAATCTCTCTCTCTCTTCTCTCTCTCTCTCTCTCTCTCTCTCTCTCTCTCTCTCTCTCTCTCTCTCTCTCTCTCTCTCTCTCTCTCTCTCTCTTTCTCTCCTCTCTCCTCTCCTCTTCTCTCTCTCTCTCTCTCTCTCTCTCTCTCTCCTCTCTCCTCTCTCTCTCTCTCTCTCTCTCTCTCTCTCTCTCTCTCTCTCCTCTCCTCTCTCTCTTCTCTCTCTCTCTCTCTCTCTCTCTCTCTCTTCTCCCCTCTCTCTCTCTCTCTCTCTCTGTAATTGTTTGTCTGTGGTGCGTGTATGAGTGGTTGTATGTTTATGTCTGTGTGTATGTATGCGCGTCTTAGTAAGTATGCAAGTGCTTATAGTGTGTTTTGTTAGAGAGAAGGGGAGTAGTCCTGTGTTTCAAGGTAGAAAATTGGTGTGAGTACACAAAGGAAAAGAGAGCTTTCCAACCTGAAAACTGGAGCATCTCCAAAGCAGACAGGTCAGCATGGACTCAAAGTGCAGTGAGAGGGACATCAAAGGGATTGTTGTCTTAGATCAATGACTTAATGCATTAACCCCTCAACAGCCAACAACTCATAATGCCACAAATAACACTAGACCTCAGATTCAATATAATAAATAAATAAACAAATCAATTATAGATTCTGAAGTTGTATCCCCCCTCCCATGATTCAATATGTTAAAAACTGCAAACATACCTTGATGATATCGATGTGAATAGAATGGCATAATGGCTACACTTAAAAAGGCATTCTGCTCATAACCAATTGGTCAACCCTTTCCCCGTTTATCCATTTAAGTAAATGTTATTCAGTTTCACCCTTTGACTCCCGCACCCTATCCACCAACTGCAAAAACTTCACACTTTGAATCCTCCAACCTCTCTGTGAGGGAGTCAAAGGGTTAAGTTTTTGCTTTGCCAGAATGGTTGACAATGCAGGACGCGAGTGGACAGAATGCGATGATCAAAAGATTAATATTATGCTGGCACAAGATAAGGCAGTGGTGCCACATGTTATTGTTGTTTGTATTCCCTAAACTGTTCTGTCAGTACTTGAACCATGCACATGTGTAAGCAAGATATGGACTATTGTATTTTACTTATGTGCTTCATGTTTGCATTTGAAGTGTTACAAGATAGTTTATTCACTCATAGCACGCATGCTTCTGATAAACTGCCAAGTAATTCTGAATTTTGCGAAAAAGAAGACATACAATGAGCATAGTACGCTTTATAACAAGTCAAGAGCTTCTTGTAATAATTTTCGTACATTTTTCGTTGCTTTACTTTTACGAACGATGTTTTCTGGAAAGAGCATATCCAAAACAGACAGGTCAGCATGGACTAAAAGTGCAGTGCCATGGACATCAAAGGGATTGTTGGTTAAGATCGATGACGTAGTGCGTTAACCCCTTGACGGCCCACAACTCTTCATACCACAAAAAACAAAACCTCAGATTTCATAAAAACAAACAAATGTGTATACAATAAACAAGCAGACAAATTACTGATTGATTCTCAAGTGGTAGTTTTTTATATTCCCAATGAGTTAAGACGTTAAAAAAACTACAAACATATCTTGATGATATGGATGTGAATAAGATGGCAGGATGGTAACATATAAATCGACATTCTGTTCAGAACTAATTGATCAGTCATGTCTCCATTGATTTGATCAAGTATAGGTTATTGAATTTAACCCATGACTCCTACGCTCTATACACCAACAGCAAAACAACCTTCACCCTTTGACTCCCCCACTCTCTTCTCCCCTTCCTGCAGGAAGCTGGTGGATACGATGAGGGAGTCAAAGGGTTAAGGTTTGCTTTGCTAGCACGCTTTATAATACATGATGTTGGTGGGCAGAGTACAAGAGTCAAAGACTTCATAAAATGTTGGCACAAAATAAAGCAATGGTGTCACATGTGATCATTGTTTTAATTCCATAAACTGGACTGTGCTTTTTAAGTACTTAAAACATGCACATGTTGAAATGAAATTTGGACTATTGCATTTCACTTAAGCCTTTCATGTTTGGATTTGAAGTGTTGCAAGATAGTTTATTCAATACAACACTCATACATCTGATACTCTGCCAATTGATGCTGAATTTTGTGGAAAAAACAAAATGTTTTCTGTACGTTTTAAAACAAGTAGAGAAAAATGCTTCTTGTAATCATTTTCATGCATTTTTCATTGCTTCTCTTTCATGAACGATGTTTGCTAGAAAATTAAGTTGAACTAGTTAATGGACACGTACAAAACAGACAGAGAGAAGCAGGATGCTGTTGAGAAAGGAAAACACGCACTGGTTGACCCATGATCAACACAACACTTAGGTTGTTTCTATGTTATTTGCTTTTTATCTTATTTACTGATTTTATGTCTTTGGCTGTGTGTCTTATTTCCTGGTGCATCTTTGATTACACTAATTTGGCGTGCGTCAGTAGACAGATTAACTTCAGTGTGCGTCTATTTATATCGTCTATTTTGGCATTTGAGAAAAAAATCTGTAATCTTGTTTCAACAGATAATTTCGTTTGTCGTCTAAGACAGCGGCTTTAAAAGAAACGTGGTCAGTGACGTGGTCAGTAGTTCATGTTTCTCTCATCTTCCTGTTCAGTCTTAGACCTTGAAATACGTCTCATCCTAATGAACACTTCCTATAAGTCTATTTTAGTTCATGTTTAAGAGTGCTATAGATGATACTATAGTCTTCAAGTAAATCCAAGTATGTTATCCCACAAATGTCATATAATAAGGATTTAACAATTAGTAATGTGTATTTTAAAAAATCAGCCCTGTCATAAGCTACTAGCTCTAGCAAGCCATTCTAATCCATCCTTTGTGTGGATTCAGAATCAATAATTCTTATATAAACCATCATGGGAATTCATTTGATCACATTTTATAGTTTCCTCATATTCTGATGAGACTGGAAAAACACTCCTCAATTCCCATACAGCGAGCTGATCTTGTTGGTCTTCCAAGGACTTCAATAGAAAGTCTGTCACTACCCACATGTTTACATTCTCCATCACATCACGTCGTGTTGGCTGAATTGGCCTTTGAGCTTCTTTTCTTTCATGTAAGACGCGTATGTCCACATGGGTGTAACTGATTCGTGATCAATCTGTCTACTTAGTCCCAGTGAAGATCCTGTGATCCATCAAGAGCGAAGTCTTTGTACCTGATTGCTGTTTATCCAACCTATTTTCTCGTTGTTTCGTATTTCATCATTAACACAAAAGAAAGGCGATGTTTGTCCTTACAGTTGTGCCTAGCAGCCTCTGTTCATCATTTATCACGCTATAATCAAAACCCCATGGGTTTAATTTTAATCAATTTATAAAGTTTACAACTGACACTTTTCAACAAATAAAGAACTGGTTTTCAAAATATTATCATTGAAAGTGTTCAGTATATAAAGAAGTATTAGTTTCTAAAACTGTTTTAACGGTTGATGGAATGGAAGCAAATACAACAGCTTCTTCTTCTTCTTCTTCTTCTTCTTCTTCTTCTTCTTCTTCTTCTTCTTCTTCTTCTTCTTCTTCGCAATTCTTCTTCTTCGCAATTCTTCTTCTTCGCAATTCTTCTTCTTCTTCTTCTTCATCATCATCAGGTGTCCTGCCGCATGGCGTTAGTGACCATGGACTTCCAACCATCTCTATCTCTCGTTGCCCCAAGCATCTCCCCCACCCTCCTCATCCCCAGCCACTCTGCAAGTCCGTCCAGCATTCTCTCCTAGGTCTACCTGGTGCTCTCTTTCCCTCCAGCTTTCCCATTGTGACTAGGTGCTCCAAATCCCCCTTTCTCATAAAATGGCCTATAAATGCTGCTTGTCTTTTCCTAATCTTCCTTATGAGTGATCTACTTGTGTCTGACTCCATCAAGACTGTCTCGTTTGTTTTCTTTGCTGTCCATGGAACCCTCAACATTCTTCTGAGAAACCACATCTCGGCTGCCTCGATCCTGCTCTGGCTTTGCTTGCTGACTGTCCACGCCTCGCATCCGTACAACAGTATTGGTTCTATATAACATTCAAGGACTCTCTTTCTGATGTTAATTGATAGGCATTTGTGGTAAGAATGCTTGTCATTCACTAGCAATAATCAGCCGACACTTCGTGTATCTTCGTCATGGGAACAAAGTACAATGTTCCTGTCTTGGTAGCTATCTGTGTCAGCAATCTACCACAGTTACACATGATAATAGACAGTGACAGAATGGAATATCAACAAACGTTGTCAGCTAGTGCCCTGTGTATCAGACTTCTACATAAGTTATGGAAAATTATGGATTTTAAATGGACAAAATTCATATTATCACTATACACAGCCACTATCATCAAATGGCAAGTAGGTTAAACTGTATATCTCCATTCCCAATAGATGCATGTTGTCATCCAAAAAAGTATGTCACTATCCACATATTGCCGCAGGTTCCCAGTAAGTCTGTTGGTTTCAATGTTTCAGTGTGGACACGTGGGAAGAAACACTTACAAGTCATTGTGCCTGACAACACAGTACGTGTAGACACGGCCATTGCAGAAAAAAGAAATAAACTCAACTGTGGTCTGACTGAATACAGTGAAGGAAAACTGGCAGCAACCACCCAGCCACAGCCATCAGCCTTCATGTGTGGTAGCTGTACTGAGCACTGCCAGTCAAGAATCAACTTGTTCAGACACAGGCGCCATTGTTCCAACATCAAGCTGAGTTTTTCATGAAGTGCATTCACTGTGTAATGAGACTCACAAAGCCAGCAGATCCAAATATTCACATGCTCTTCCATCCTTTGTACACTTGGCTTCAATAGGCTTTCGTACTTCCCTTTCATCATGAAGATGCTGGTGTTTACATGGTGCAACTGTTTCTTGATCAGTCAGTGTGGTTCGCTCCAAGTCAATATTCTGTGATCCATCGACAGTGCAACTAGGTATTCTTTGTCACTGACTGTTTCTCTGACCTCATTTCCTGCTGTTACATGTTTCATTAACCTGGAGAACAAGGAGGTCGTTGTCCTCATAGTTGTGTACCAAGTTCTCTGGTAATCATTTCTCACCGTGGAAGTCAGGACATATGGTGTTTATGCTGTCATCCAATGACATAGCTGATCATAGGCTTTGTTCAATAGATACACAACTACTGGTTTCCAAAGCTAACTCTGACATTTGATTAAATGGACACGGAAACTCCTTGTTCAACCTCTTTTTTTTTATCTCTCTTTTCTTCTACGTTTTTTTCTACGTTTTCTTAATCTTCTTTGAGTAATGGCCAAAGAAATGAAAGCAAAATATTTTTCTTTTGTTTGTTCTTGCTCAACTTCTTTTTTCATCTTTCTTTTCTTCTCCATTTTTTCTACGTTTTCTTAATCTTCTCTGAGAAATCTCTCTCTCTCTCTCTCTCTCTCTCTCTCTCTCTCTCTCTCTCTCTCTCTCTCTCTCTCTCTCTCTCTCTCTCTCTCTCGCTCTCTCTCTCTCTCTCTCGCTCTCTCTCTCTCTCTCTCTCTCTCACTCTCTCTCTCTCTCTCTCACTCTCTCTCTCTCTCTCTCTCTCTCTCTCTCTCTCTCTCTCTGTAATTGTTTGTCTGTGGTGCGTGTATGAGTGGTTGTATGTTTATGTCTGTGTGTATGTACGCGCGTCTTAGTAAGTATGCAAGTGCTTATAGTGTGTTTTGTTAGAGAGAAGAGGAGTAGTCCTGTATTTCAAGGCAGAAGGTTGGTGTGAGTAGACAAAGGAAAAGAGAGCTTTACAAACATGAAACCTGGAACATCTCCAAAGCAGACAGGTCAGCATGGACTTAAAGTGTAATGAGAGAGACATCAAAGGGATTGTTGATTTAAATCATTGACCTAGTGCATTAACCCTTGACAGCCCACAACTCTTCATGCCACAAATAACACTAAACTTCAGAGTGCATAAAATAAACACATAAATAAACAAACAAACAACTTACTGATGGATTTTTAAGTTGTATCCCCCACCCCCCGCCATGAATAATTACTGTAAAAACTGCACATATCTTAATGATACGGATCTGAATAGAATAGCATAATGGCTACACTTAAAATGGCGTTCTGTCCAGAACCAACTGATCAATCCTGTCCCCGTTTATCTACACTTTGATTCCTGCACCCTATCCACCAACTGCAAAAACTCCACACTTTAATTCCTCCACCCTCTCTGTGACGGAGTCAAAGGGTTAAGGTTTGGTTTGGCAGCGTGGTTGACAACTCAGGATGCTGATGGACAGGATGTGGTAGTCAAAAGCTTAATAAGATGCTGAAACAAAACAAGGCAGTGATGCCACACATTATTGTTGTTTTTATTCCCTAAACTGTTTTTTCGGTTCTTGAAAGATGTACATGTGTAAATGAAATATAGACTACTGAATTTAACTTAAGTGCTTCATCTTTGGATTTTAAGTGTTACAAGATTGTTTATTTACTCATAACACACGTGCTTTTGAAAATCTGCCAAAGGACGCTGAATTTTACGAAAAAGGAAGACTACTGATTACTGTACGCTTTATAACAAGTTAAGAGCTTCTTGTAATCATTTTCATGCAATTTTCATTGCTTTACTTTTACGAACGATGTTTTCTGGAAAGAGCATATCCAAAGCAGACAGGTCAGCATGGACTAAAAGTGCAGTGCCATGGACATCAAAGGGACTGTTGGCTAAGATCGATGACGTAGTACATTAACCCCTTGACGGCCCACAACTCTTCATGCCACAAAAACCAAAACCTCAGAGTTCATAAAAACAAACAAATGAGTATACAATAAACAAGCAGACAAATTACTGATTGATTCTCAAGTGGTAGTTTTTTATACTCCCGATGATTTAAGACGTTAAAAAACTACAAACATATCTTGATGATATGGATGTGAATAAGATGGCAGGATGGTAACACATAAATCGACATTCTGTTCAGAACTAATTGATCAGTTATGTCTCCATTGATCTGATCAAGTATAGGTTATTGAATTTAACCCATGACTCCTACGCTGTATACACCAACAGCAAAACAACCTTCACCCTTTGACTCCCCCACCCTCTTCTCCCCTTCCTGCAGGAAGCTGGTGGATACGATGAGGGAGTCAAAGGGTTAAGGTTTGCTTTGCTAGCACGCTTCACAATACAGGATGTTGGTGGGCAGAGTACAAGAGTCAAAGGCTTCATAAAATGTTGGCACAAAATAAAGCAATGGTGTCACATGTTATCATTGTTTTAATTCCATAAACTGGACTGTCTTTTTTCAAAACTTGAACATGCACATGTTGAAATGAGATCTGGACTATTGCATTTCACTTAAGCCTTTCATGTTTGGATTTGAAGTGTTGCAAAATAGTTTATTCACATGTAACACTCATGCATCTGATACTCTGCCAATTGATGCTGAATGTTGTGGAAAAAAACAAAATGTTTTCTGTACATTTTAAAACAAGTAGAGAAAAATGCTTCTTGTAATCATTTTCATGCATTTTTCATTGCTTCACTTTCATGAACGATGTTTGCTAGAAAGTTAAGTTGAACTAGTTAATGGATACGTACAAAACAGACAGAGAGAAGCAGGATGCTGTTGAGAAAGGAAAACACGCACTGGTTGACCCATGATCAACACAACACTTAGGTTGTTTCTATGTTATTTGCTTTTTATCTTATTTACTGATTTTATGTCTTTGGCTGTGTGTCTTATTTCCTGGTGCATCTTTGATTACACTAATTTGGCGTGCTTCAGTAGACAGATTAACTTCAGTGTGCGTCTATTTATATCGTCTATTTTGGCATTTGAGAAAAAAATCTGTAATCTTGTTTCAACAGATAATTTCGTTTGTCGTCTAAGACAGTGGCTTTAAAAGAAACGTGGTCAGTGACGTGGTCAGTAGTTCATTTTTCTCTCATCTTCCTGTTCAGTCTTAGACCTTGAAATACGTCTCATCCTAATGAACACTTCCTATAAGTCTATTTTAGTTCATGTTTAAGAGTGCTATAGATGACACTATACTCTTCAAGTAAATCCAAGTATGTTATCCCACAAATGT
>CM060311.1:90151231-90163731 GCA_030674185.1 Monoplex corrugatus | reverse complement strand
TCTACGTTCTCTTCATCTTCTCTGAGAAATCTCTCTCTCTCTCTCTCTCTCTCTCTCTCTCTCTCTCGCTCTCTCTCTCTCTCTCTCTCTCTCTCTCTCTCTCTCTCTCTGCTCGCTCTCTCTCTCTCTCTCGCTCTCTCTCTCTCTTTCTCTCTCTCTCTCTCTCTCTCTCTCTCTCTCTCGCTCTCTCGGGGGCATGCTGGGTAATGGCGGCGAATAGCAGTTGTTTTGAGTTGCTGTGTATACTTTTCTCCATGGCAGTGTTTTGATGATCTGTATCAAACAGCTATCCTGTGCAGTGCTTCAGTGATAGTCCCATGTGAGAGACAGTGCAGGAAAATGGTGGGCATTGAAGTGTGGAGAGCTGCTATCGGCATTTTCTGTGGACATTTCAAATCTGGGTCAAGAAGGTGTGCTCGAAAAAGTTTGAGGTGCGTACAGGTGAGCAAGGCCAGTGTCAATAACACAGTCTGGTCATCTTTGGATATTCTTGTCGCCTTTGTGGTATTTATTGCATTTGTGACATTCATTGACAGTTTCTTTTGTAATGCACATGAAATGTTGTCATTTAAAATGGCAAGACAAGCTGAACAAGAAAAAATAAAAGGAACAAGACTGGGGGCAGAAGAGGAGATATGTATCACCGACGGTGTATGTCAGGTAGCCATGCACGTGCCATTGCTTTTCTCGGCCGTGTGCGTGCAGCACATCGTGTTTTGCGTGAGAAGGCTGCTCCTCTGCGGTGACATAGAGACAAATCCCGGCCCTATCACTGACAGTACCACACACACAGAGGACGGAAATGATAACATGGTTGACAGATTCATGCAAGTGATGCAGCAACAGTTCTCTGAGCAAACCAAATTGATAAGGAATGATCTTGGAGAGATCAAAGACGAGCTACGTCAAGTGAAAGAACGATGTGAGGAAATCAACAACAGGTGCAACAGACTGGAGAAAGATCACAGAAACCTGACGGAGACAGTGACAGATATGAGTGGCGACATACAACAACTGTTCCAGGAATCTAATGATGAGAAAGAGGAAATACAACAACTCACAGAGACAATCAGGGATATGAGACACGATGTTGCCCAATTAAAGTCAGACACAGACAGGTTAGAAGATTTTTCACGAAGAGATAATTTACGTTTTTTCGGGATTTCTCAGCAAGAATCTAGGGAAACGTTTGACTCATGTGCTACCGCAGTTATTGACGTTCTCAATAGTATTGACGACCCTAAAGTCTGGACTACTGATGACATCGTACGAGCACATCGAACTGGACAGACAAGACAAGGGCAACCCAAACAAATGATAGTCAAATTCACCAGGTGGAGAGACAAAATGCTGATTATTACAAACAGAGACATACGACGAAAACTAGATGTGAAAGGTATCAGGGTCGCAAACGACCTAACAAGAACACAGGCACAAATCGTTGCAAGAGCACGTAGTGAAGGCAAAAGAGCATACTTCCAAAAGGGACAATTGGTGATTGGACCAAGACCACCAGAACAGCGATCTTATGCTCAGATTGTGAGTGGTGACACAGTTTCAGACTTACAACCTAAACACACCTCCTCTTCCGACGTGAGAGACACGCCCACCTTCACCAATCGGCGGGATGAAGTCGCTGGTGGGGACCCCCCTCAAGATGGGGAGATGACGAGAGGAGTTGTCACCTCTAACGGGGGCAGAGTCGCGAGTGGTGGTTCCCCTTCCTCCTCCTCTTCCCCGCCTGTCATCTCACGTGCAAACCGGGCCGAGCTTCAGCGTGACGCCAACAGGAGTTCCCAGGGGCATGACACCGGGCGTCTTACAGACACGGACGCACGTGCATCACGCGGCAGTCCTGCGGCAGACCGACAGACGGGTGAGAGGGTGAGCATGGGCAGCCAACCGCGACGGACGTCAACAAGCACGGCCCGCGGCAGAGGAGCAGGAGGTAACCTTGGCAACAGGAGCTTGCGTTCCGGTACTTCCAGAAAGCCATAGGACAGGCATGGCCATCCAAACCAGTGGTCCTTTTTGAATTACAACGTTGAAAATTTGTACAGTAAATTGAAGAACGTTTCCTTCATAAATTATGTAACAAAATTTGATTTTGTTTGTCTTACTGAATGTTTTCTTGATACTTCGTTTGATTTCAGCTGTTTGTTCACTGATTATTTGAAGTTTTACGCTCCAGCTAAGAAATTGTCACACCATGGCAGGAATTCGGGTGGAGTTTTATTGTTGGTGAAAAAAACTTTAGAAAATTGTGTGAAAGAAATAATGTTAGATTATGATAACACCATTGCCATCAGAGTAAACAAAAATGTATTTGATTTAGACAAAGATCTGATTTTGATTGCATGCTATGTTGCGCCAGAAGGAAGCCCTAGATATAACGAAACATTAATTAAAGATGGGATCTTGATGCTGGAAGAATTAATGCTACAACAGTTTGAAAAAGAAAAAACACATTTTATAATTATGGGAGATCTCAATGCTAGAACAGGTCACGAACAGTTTGCGCCTGAAGACATGACTACTTATTTGGAAGACATTGAGTATGACAGGATGTATAATGAATGTGATGTACGTTGTTCTAAAGATGAAACTGTGAATAGTTTTGGCAAAACATTGTTGAACTTATGTTTCATGTTGGATATGGTTATTTTGAATGGTTTTTGTGATGGAGATACAGAGGGTGAATACACTTTTGTGTCTCCAAACGGGTGTAGTGTGATTGACTATTTTCTTGTTCCATATAATCTGGTCTCATGCTTTGATTTACGGGTAGGTAACTGTGTTGATTCATGGCATCTACCTGTTGAGGTAATATGGAAAAGGGGAAATAATCATACATATGTAGAAAGTGCAAGACAACAAGGGGAAGAAAAAATTGTATGGTCTGAAGAATTAGCAAGTTTATTTGTACAAGAGCTTGATGGTTCTGAGTTCAACAATTGTCTACAGACAGCTTTCGGTTTGTTAGATTATAATGTGAATGACAGTTCGGAGCAGTTTACTAAGGCTTTATGCGGGGCAGCTGCGTGTATGGTACGAACAGTGAGACAAGGACAAAAGAAACAGAATGATTTGTTTGATAAGGAATGTGAAAGAAAGAAACAAGAAGTTAAGAGGCTACTGAAAAGATTCCAGAGATGCAAAACAGAAAAAGAAAAAAAAGAAAAAAGAGAAGCATATGTCATATCACGAAAAGAGTATGTTAAACTAAGGAAAACGAAAGAAAGGGAATACGAAGATAAGAAAATAAGAACACTCAAAGATTCCATCAATGACTCCAGGACATTCTGGTCAATAATAAGATCTGTTAATAGAAAGGCCTTTGTGTACAATGAAATCTCTATTGAACAATGGTACAATCATTTCTGCAGTGTTTTCAATGATATCGGGGGAAATACTGCACAAGAGAGTAATATAGTAGAGGAAGAAAATAATTTTGAGCCCCTTTTCAATGAGCCTATAACTAAAGAAGAAGTGACTGCGAGTATCAGGCATTTGAAAGCAGGAAAGAGCGCAGGACCAGATCAAATAATCAGCGAAATGTTAAAACATGCAAATGCTAATGTAATTGATTTCCTTGTCCATTTATGTAACAAGCTTTTTGATAATGGCATTTTTCCGTCAGAATGGGCAAAGTCCATAATAATCCCAATTCATAAAAAAGGAGATGTGAATAATCCAGATAATTATAGAGGAGTCGCTCTAACAAGTATAGTGAGTAAAGTTTATACATATATTTTGAATAAGAGATTAACAAAGTGGGCAGAAAAAGAAGAGAAAATAGTTGAAGAACAAGCTGGATTTAGAGCAAAATACAGTACAATTGATCATATTTTCACACTTTACTCCCTTGTGCAGAAGCATTTAGTTTTAAATAAGAAACTTTATGTTGCATTTGTGGATTTTAGGAAGGCATTCGATTCTGTGAATCGTAATAATCTTTGGAATATATTACGTAAAAGTGGTGTGAATGGAAAATTATATATGGCCCTAAGAGGAGTTTATAACTCAGTGTTTGCATGCGTGCGTGAGAAGTGTGTATATTCAGATTATTTTGAATGCCCTAAAGGAGTGAAACAGGGGTGTCAATTGAGTCCTCAATTGTTTTCATTTTTCATTAATGAATTAGCAGTGGAACTGTCAAGAAAAGGCAGGCATGGCATTCAAATTATCCCTGGGGTTATTGAGATATTCCTATTGCTGTTTGCAGACGATGTTGTTCTTCTCTCTGGTACAGTCAAAGGCTTACAAAACCAGTTAAATGTCTTAAAGGAAGAATCGGATCGACTAGCTTTAACAGTTAACATGGATAAAACTAATATTATGATTTTCAGGAAGGGTGGACATTTATCAAAACACGAAAAATGGTTCTATGGAATTAACGAGGTTAAAGTTGTTAATTCTTATAAATACTTAGGAATAATATTTTCGACAAAATTAAGTTTAAATTATGCATGGGAAGAATCTTGTAATAAAGGGAAAAAAGGTGTTATTGAAATTCTAAAATCCTTACGGAAGCTCAATTCTATTGATTGTAATTTATATTGGAAAATGTTTGATACACAGATAGAACCTTTACTTACATATGCAGCTGAAGTATGGGGTCTTACTGTAAATCCACATATGGAAAAAGTGCATACATATGCATATAAAACGTTTTTTGGCTGTACCAATTCACTCTTCTAATACTGTTTTATATGGAGAAACTGGAAGATATCCTTTATACATTAGAACCTTTGTGAAGAGTATTAAATACTGGTTGAAATTGTTAAGGCTTCCACAATCTCGGTTATGTAAACAGGCATATGAAATGATGGTTACTCAAATGGAAATAGGAAAACAGAACTGGGCCTATCAGGTAAAAAAGGCTTTATCAGAACTTGGGTTTGGAATCGTGTGGTTGTCCCAGGGAGTAGGAAATGAGTGTCAGTTTATTAATGAATTTAAAGACAGGCTTATTTGTTCGTTTAAACAAAATTGGCACTCAGATATGGAAAACAAAGAAAAATATAGTTGGTTCTTCTCATTTAAAGATGTTTTTCAAACCGAAAAATATCTCAGTGTTGTTACGGATAAATGGCAAAGAACTAATTACGCAAGATTTAGATTAAGAACACTTGGTTTCAATGCAAATAAAAATTGGTTTCAACCTGGGACGTCCACAGTATATCCTTGCCCCTTATGTGGAAACAATGTCGATAATGAAAAACACTTTTTATTCCAATGCCAAATTTTTGACACAATACGTGGAAAATGCAAAGTTTTTGAATCCGACATGGCCAAAAGACAAGATGTTGTATCTATTTTGTCATCTGATGACGAAGTCATAATCAAATCAGTGGCACTATACATTGCGGAAGCACAAAAAATAAGACATAAACACTTACAAGCCCGACAATAGTGCTAGACAATATCATACTGGGATTAATTTAATCTCTTTTGACTGATGTGGGCTATATCACGTTAACTCCAAAAGAAGCCGCTTTATTATAGACTCTGTTTTGTAAAGAGCTGTTTTCATTTGCTTTATTTTGCTTTGTTTGCCGATAATTTAAGAGTAGCTAATAATATGAAAATAATGGTATATTTGTAGAATATGTTAGAAGTGGATATTGAAAGGGTATATAGACACTTAAGGGTCTACTATACATGTTAACAAAAACAAAAAAAACAAACAAACCAAAAAACAAATAAATAAAAGGCATAGTGATGTCCCTTGTTAACAGAGTATTTTGGGGCAGTTATGTGAAGATTATATTATTATCACTAAATGTAAGGTTTGGGTGGTCTAGCCCAGATGTTTCATCATATTACAGTTTTGATGTGTGTGTGTGTGCGCACGAGCGCGCGCCCGCGTGTGAGCGTATATGGATGCGTGTGAGTGGGTGTGGGTGTGTGAAAAAAGATTTTGGTTTGTCTAAACCTAGACAAATTATTGGCCTGAATGTGGGAACACTGTTCTGATATTTTTTGTTGTTGTTTTCTTTGCATTATGTAGTAGTGGTAAAATGGATGATTGTTCATTATATATGATTTGAATATGTTCGACTGTTCAAGGAATGGATGTTCGATATTTTTTTTGATTATGTGTGAAGAATTTGCGCACAAACAAAGAGTGGATTATGTGTCGCACTACTGGAAAATTGTTATCCCCCTTGTCAAAAGACCTTTTCGGGTAATGACAATAAACAGTTTCAGTTTCAGTTTTCTCTCTCTCTCTCTCTCTCTCTCTCTCTCTCTCTCTCTCTCTCTCTCTCTCTCTCTCTCTCTCTCTCTCTTCTGTAATTGTTTGTCTGTGGTGCGTGTATGAGTGGTTGTATGTTTATGTCTGTGTGTATCTACGCGCGTCTTAGTACGTATACAAGTGCTTATAGTGTGTTTTGTTAGAGAGAAGAGGAGTAGTCATGTATTTCAAGGCAGAAGGTTGGTGTGAGTAGACAAAGGAAAAGAGAGCTTTACAACATGAAACCTGGAACATCTCCAAAGCAGACAGGTCAGCATGGACTAAAAGTGCAATGAGAGAGACATCAAAGGGATTGTTGATTTAAATCATTGACCTAGTGCATTAACCCCTTGACAGCCCACAACTCTTCATGCCACAAATAACACTAAACTTCAGAGTGCATAAAATAAACACATAAATAAACAAACAAACAAATTACTGATGGATTTTTACGTTGTATCCCCCCATCCCCCGCCATGAATAATTACTGTAAAAACTGCACATATCATAATGATACGGATGTGAATAGAATGGCATAATGGCTACACTTAAAATGGCGTTCTGTCCAGAACCAACTGATCAATCCTGTCCCCGTTTATCTACACTTTGATTCCTGCACCCTATCCACCAACTGCAAAAACTCCACACTTTAATTCCTCCACCCTCTCTGTGACGGAGTCAAAGGGTTAAGGTTTGGTTTGGCAGCGTGGTTGACAACGCAGGATGCTGATGGACAGGATGTGGTAGTCAAAAGCTTAATAAGATGCTGAAACAAAACAAGGCAGTGATGCCACACATTATTGTTGTTTTTATTCCCTAAACTATTTTTTCGGTTCTTGAAAGATGTACATGTGTAAATGAAATATGGACTATTGCAGTTAACTTAAGTACTTCATCTTTGGATTTTAAGTGTTACAAGATTGTTTATTTACTCATAACACACGTGCTTCTGAAAATCTGCCAAAGGACGCTGAATTTTACGAAAAAGGAAGACTACTGATTACTGTACGCTTTATAACAAGTTAAGAGATTCTTGTAATCATTTTCATGCAATTTTCATTGCTTTACTTTTACGAACGATGTTTTCTGGAAAGAGCATATCCAAAGCAGACAGGTCAGCATGGACTAAAAGTGCAGTGCCATGGACATCAAAGGGACTGTTGGCTAAGATCGATGACGTAGTACATTAACCCCTTGACGGCCCACAACTCTTCATGCCACAAAAACCAAAACCTCAGAGTTCATAGAAACAAACAAATGAGTGTACAATAAACAAGCAGACAAATTACTGATTGATTCTCAAGCGGTAGTTTTTTATACTCCCGATGATTTAAGACGTTAAAAAACAACAAAGACATCTTGATGATATGGATGTGAATAAGATGGCGTGATGGTAACACATAAATCGACATTCTGTTCAGAACTAATTGATCAGTTATGTCTCCATTGATCTGATCAAGTATAGGTTATTGAATTTAACCCATGACTCCTACGCTCAATACACCAACAGCAAAACAACCTTCACCTTTTGACTCCCCCACCCTCTTCTCCCCTTCCTGCAGGAAGCTGGTGGATACGATGAGGGAGTCAAAGGGTTAAGGTTTGCTTTGTAGCATGCTTTACAATACAGGATGTTGGTGGGCAGAGTGCAAGAGTCAAAGACTTTTTAAAATGTTGTCACAAAATAAAGCAATGGTGTCACATGTAATCATTGTTTTAATTCCATAAACTGGACTGTCTTTTTTCAGTACTTGAACATGCACATGTTGAAATGAGATTTGGACTATTGCATTTCACTTAAGCCTTTCATGTTTGGATTTGAAGTGTTGCAAGATAGTTTATTCAATACAACACTCATACATCTGATACTCTGCCAATTGATGCTGAATTTTGCGGAAAAAAATAAATGTTTTCTGTACATTTTACAACAAGTAGAGAAAAATGCTTCTTGTAATCATTTTCATGCATTTTTCATTGCTTCACTTTCATGAACGATGTTTGCTAGAAAGTTAAGTTGAACTAGTTAATGGACACGTACAAAACAGAGAGAAGCAGGATGCTGTTGAGAAATGAAAACACGCACTGGTTGACCCATGATCAACACAACACTTAGGTTTATTTCTATGTTATTTGCTTTTTATCTTATTTACTGATTTTATGTCTTTGGCTGTGTGTCTTATTTCCTGGTGCATCTTTGATTACACTAATTTGGCGTGCGTCAGTAGACAGATTAACTTCAGTGTGCGTCTATTTATATCGTCTATTTTGGCATTTGAGAACAAAAATCTGTAATCTTGTTTCAACAGATAATTTCGTTTGTCGTCTAAGACAGCGGCTTTAAAAGAAACGTGGTCAGTGACGTGGTCAGTAGTTCATTTAGAAACGTGGTCAGTGACGTGGTCAGTAGTTCATTTTTCTCTCATCTTCCTGTTCAGTCTTAGACCTTGAAATACGTCTCATCCTAATGAACACTTCCTATAAGTCTTATTTTAGTTCATGTTTAAGAGTGCTATAGATTACACTATAGTCTTCAAGTAAATCCAAGTATGTTATCCCACAAATGTCATATAATAAGGATTTAACAATTAGTAATGTGTATTTTAAAAAATCAGCCCTGTCATAAGCTACTAGCTCTAGCAAGGCATTCTAATCCATCCCTTGTGTGGATTCAGAATCAATAATTCTTATATAAACCATCATGTCTGCAACCATGGGAATTCATTTGATCACATTTTATAGTTTCCTCATATTCTGACGAGACTGGAAAAACACTCCTCAATTCCCATACAGCGAGCTGACCCAGCTGGTCATCCAAAGACTTCAATTGAAAGCCTGTCACTACCCACATGTTTACCTTCTCCATCACCTCACGTCGTGTTGGCTGAATTGGCCTTTGACCTTCTCGTCTTTCATGTAAGACGCGTATGTCCACATGGATGTAACTGATTCGTGATCAATCTGTCTACTTAGTTCCAGTGAAGATCCTGTGATCCATCAAGAGCGAAGTCTTTGTTCCTGATTGCTGTCACTTTCTCCAACCTATTTTTCTTGCTGTTTCATTAACACAGAATCAAGACGATGTTTGTCCTCGCAGCTGTGTCCATCAGCCTGTGTTGATCTTTTATCACCCAAGAATCAAGAAAACATGGGTTTAGTTTTCATCCATTTATAAAGGTCACAACTGACGCTGTTCAACAAATAAAGAACTTCTGGTTTTCAAAGCCTTATCATTTAAAGTGTTCAGTATATAGAGAAGTATTAGTTTTCAAAGCTGTTTTAACGATTGATGGAGTGGAAGCAGTTACAACAGTTTCTTCTTCTTCTGCTTCTTCTTCTTCTTCTTCTTCTTCTTCTTCTTCTTCTTCTTCTTCTTCTTCTTCTTCTTCTTCTTCTTCTTCGCATTCTTCTTCGCAATTCTTCTTCCATTCTTCTTCTTCTTCTCTTCTTCTTCTTCTTCTTCTTCTTCTTCTTCTTCTTCTTCTTCGCAATTCTTCTTCTTCTTCTTCTTCGCAATTCTTCTTCTTCTTCTTCGCAATTCTTCTTCTTCTTCTTCGCAATTCTTCTTCTTCGCAAGTCTTATTCTTCGCAATTCTTCTTCTTCGCAATTCTTCGCAATTCCTCTTCTTCTTCTTCTTCTTCTTCTTCTTCTTCTTCTTCTTCTTCTTCTTCTTCTTCTTCTTCTTCTTCTTCTTCTTCTTCTTCTTCTTCTTCTTCTTCTTCTTCTTCTTCTTCTTCTTCTTCTTTCGCAATCTCTTCTTCTTCTTCTTCTTCTTCTTCTTCTTCGCAATTCTTCTTCGCAATTCTATCTTCTTCTTCTTTGCAATTCTTTTCTTTTTCTTCACAATTCTTATTCTTCTTCTTCGCAATTCTTCTTCTTCTTCTTCGCAATTCTTCTTCTTATTCTTTTTTTTCTCCTCCTCTGTGTGTGTGTGTGTGTGTGTGTGTGTGTGTGTGTGTGTGTGTGTGTGTGTGTGTGTGTGTGTGTGTGTGTGTGAGCGCGCTTTTTTTGCATTTGGTTTTGGTCATGTTTGAAATTGAGTGAGATTAGAAAGAAAAAAAAGGTTTTCTACACAGAAATATGCAACCTTTTACCTGCTGACAGGTCAACACAGACCAGTGCTCCAAAGAGGACATCAGAGGAATTGCTGAGAAAGTCTATTAACCCCTCATAAGCCAATAGCTCTTCGTGCCTCAAAAACGAAACGATGTGTGTAAAATCCTGATTACTGATGGACTTTGAATCGTCAGTCATTCCCCCCACCCCTACCCCCACCACATGATTCCAGAGGTTGAAAACCTGCAAGCATGTCTGCGTAACAGCCTGGTAACTATGTGAAGCAGATGCCAAACTCATCAAACTAGCATTCAATGGCATTCTGCTCGGAACTAATCAATATACTCTCTTCAAATTTTCTCTGCATATGTCACAGAGTTTAATAGATGGTTGGAGTAAACTTGAGACGTACTTTTATATGATATCGCTTTTATAGTTAATTGAATTGTTTTTTTGTTTTTTGTGTTATTATTGCTGTTCTTTTTATTTTCCTTCCAGTCTCCTTCCAGTGTTATATGCATATACATACATACATACATACATACATACATACATACTTACATGCATACATACATGCATACATACATGCATACATATGTGTCTGTACATAATATATATATATATGTATGTGTGTGTAAGTGTGTGTGTGTGTGTGTGTGTGTGTGTGTGTGTGTGTGTGTGTGTGTGTGTGTGTGTGTGTCTATCTATCTATAATTATATATATATACATAAATGTATATGTAGATTTATATATACATATATATATACATATGGATTTATATGCATATGATATATATATATAATACATGTGTGTGTGTGTGTGTGTGTGTGTGTGTGTGTGTGTGTGTGTGTGTGTGTGTGATGTGTGTATGTGTGTGTGTGTGTGTGTGTGTGTGTGTGTGTGTGTTGTGTGTGTGTGTGTGTGTGTGTGTGTGTGCTTGAACATATTTATTATCTTTTGAACTTTGAAATCTATCTTCTTCAACTTTGAAGTCTTTTGTTGTGCTGTTGTTGTGCAAGGCATGGTTCGCCACATATAATACACACAGTCATGTAATAATTTTCCAATCAGTGTTGAATGTCAGAACACAAAAGACAAATAAATATTTTATAGCATATTCTCTGTCTGTATTTCTCTCTGTATTTGTCTTTATTTCTCTGTCTCTCTCTCTTTGTGTCTGTGTCTGTGTCTGTCTGTCTGTCTGTCTGTCTCTCTCTCTCTCTCTCTCTCCTCTCTCTCTCTCTCTCTCTCCTCTCTTACTCTCTCTCTCTTTTCTTTCTTTTTCTCTTTGTCTCTGTCTTTCTGTCTCTCTCCTCCTCTGTTTCTCTATCTGGCTCTCTCTCTCTCTCTCTATCTGGCTCTCTCTCTCTCTCTCTCTCTCTCTCTCTCTCTCTCTCTCTCTCTCCTTCTCCCTTTTTCTCTCTCTGTCTGCCTGTCTCTCTGTCTGTCTGTCGCTGTCTTTCTGTCTCTGTCCTCTCTCTCTTTCTCTGTCTCTCCTCTCTCTCTCTCTCGTTTACTCTCTCTCTCTCTATCGATCTATCTATCTATCTATCTATCTATCTGTCTGTCTGTCTGTCTGTCTATCTTTCCCTCACCCATCCTCCACTCACTTTCTTCATTTACGCAAAGGCCTCATAATACAATCTGCCCAGTGAGACAAAGCTTAATTAGGCAAAAGGCAAACAAAACATATCTACAATATAAAACAAGTGTGACTGCCCGCGTTCAAGCAAACAGGAACCAGAAAAAAAAACACGAAAGAAGAATACGAACGCGTATTTAATACAACAGGACAAGACAGCCGCAAATTTTCGGCCAACTGGCCTTTGTCAAGTGTAAGATTACAAACAAACAAACACCAGATACAAAAATTATGAGAAAAAGACTGAAATTTCCCTGCTGCTGTGTCCAATGTGAGAAAAGGAATAAACTGACTAAGATGACATCATAATGTGTTTTTGAGCGGAAATGAGAACTATGACGCACTAGCGAAGAGTAGTGTTTGGAATGTAAAGGATACCAGTATCAAGAGGTATGGCTGATTTAAATGGATCGTGCCTAGTGCAACGAATCCGGTCTGACCTTGGAAAAGGAAGAAAAACATACTAAACCAACAGCCAAGGGGCTGAAGGGAAAACCGGAGTCCCAGAGAAAAAAACCCTTAGTCAGACATGGCTGGGCCTGTCTTGTGAAAGAAAATTCAAACA
>CM060311.1:90143731-90146231 GCA_030674185.1 Monoplex corrugatus | reverse complement strand
GTAACATGCTCTTGCAAAGTGTAACTTAAGGATTTGTGGATCTAAAAGTGATGTTCAGTGGTGTTTTTTAACACACACAAAAATATCATGCCCTTTGTGTAAAACTGGCAGTGAAGATGAAGTATTATGTATGCTTGTGTTCGTTCCAAAGGGGCCTGTGACATAATTGTGCAATATTCTCACCAAGAGGATGATTATCATTCTTGCTCAAGCAAAATTTGTCTTTGACGCTTTGAAATAGGGAAAATCCAATAAACATGTTGCCTTCTGCGACGATTAATTTCAAATGTTTGTTATTAATAGAACATAGTTATTCAAATATTTCAGCAGAAACACTGCACTAGTCCATATTATGTATGGATTTAAGTTTGTACAGATATCAAGAACATACTGAAAAAAAAAACCTTTATGAAACAGTGCCGTAGTATCACTGTTATGTTTTTTTTCCACTCTCGCCTTTCTTCTCAGTTTCAAGTACAGAAAAAAATACCAGTTTTTAGGTGCACATCTCCCAAGTCCTTGTTTTCAGTTTTAAGTTGCTTTCGAACATGTCACAGTATGTGATTTAAGTCTTCCTCTTCCTTTTCATTATTACACGTGGAGTTTATTTTCGAGCCTCAACTTTTCTCCTCAGTTTGACCGGAAAATCGAACTGAACGCCTAGTCCTTCAGAAGGGGACGAAAAACGAGTCAGACCCGTGTGCCTTCTGCGCACGCTAAAGATCCCAGGCAGCTGAAAATCATGAAGAGCATGGCATTGTCCGGCCGCCTTGGTATAGGTTGATTTTCCAGGTCCCACCCCTTGAAGACCAGTTAGCCTTCTTGCCTTTCTGAAGTCTTGGTTAAGAAAAAATGGAATACGAATATGAATTTGAAGTGAGGAAGAGGGGGTGGGCGCCGCCCTCGTGGTGCTGGCCCCGGGAAAAGTTGAGGTCTCTACCACTTCACTCCCTACGACGTCAGAGTTATGGAACTATGTGGGTAGGACCTTAAGACCTGGCCAGCTCATGGGTTTATGTGTAGGCATAAGGCTTGTGCCATGATCATTCTGGATCTTCTCCATCACATGGCACCTGCGACGTTACTGCATGTGGAATTCATTCCGAGCGCTGAGACCATCTTGAGAAATTGAAACTGAAACTGAAACTTATTTTCGAGGATGAAGCAGGTAGTCTTCTGTGGTGCATCCACGGCCACAGCTTCTTCCACAAACTCAGGGGTGTTAGCCAAATCTCCTCACTCAGCTACCAAAAGCTCTGACAGTGCTGGAGGATGTGTTTTACTGCAGTCATTTATACTGCATACAGTTAAACAAGAAACACACGAGGGCGTGGATGGGACCTGGAGCACCAACGCATCTGCCATTCTCCGTACAAACACCTCCCATGCTCCTGATGCCATCCAACAGCCATCCCATTAAGCAAAGGGGGCTGTCCACTGGCTGCATGACTCATACTGATCCAGCCACCAGCCCAAACCGAATGGCAAGGTGGGGAGATGACAAAACCAATAGCTCTCGCAGTCGTGGAGGATGCGATTTGCTGCAGTCATTTATACTGCATGCAAATGTAATACACGAGAAACTGTTTTTATGTCATTGAAAATGCCACATGCTTATAATAACCCACATCAGATTTTGTGATTATATTTAAATTACGGTTTCTAAATAAATAATGTTATCGCCATATAAATCTGCTATTGTTGCCTCCATGGCAACTTACTCGGTATCTAATACCAAAGGAAATAAGAGGGAAGCAGGGAGAATTTTAAATATCAACTAAGTAACATAACTCTTGAGAGTCACGGAATTATCTCCCATGTAGAATTTCTCAAACCCAACACAGTTTGCGCTACCCATTCAGCTAGCATAGACGCAGCCACAAAGCATAAAGTAGTAAGCTCAGAACATTCCTATATGCTTTGTGGCTGCGTCTATGCTAGATGAATGGGTAGCGCAAACTGTGTTGGGTTTGAGAAATTCTACATGGGAGATAACTCCGTGACTCTCAAGAGTTTGTTACTTAGTTGTTATTCAACCATGGGAGATAACTCCGTGACTCTCAAGAGTTATGTTACTTAGTTGTTACTCAACCATGGGAGATAACTCCGTGACTCTCAAGAGTTATGTTACTTAGTTGTTACTCAATATCTACTATTTCCTTCAGTACTATGGCGACTTAAGTATGGCTTCATAGATCTCCACAGACTAAACTGATATGTCCGTTCATCCAAACACTTCTACAGAAAACATGTCTCTCCCAAAATGGTTACATTCTCCTTCAAGTGTTGTTTTGTTGTCATTCACTGGCCAATATACTTCTCTTCCTTTGTGAAAGACACATGTGTCCATACAAGTGATTGATGACAGGCCCGCCTAGTTTGCCCCCACTACGTACCCTGTGATCTTGTCAATGGTGGAGTGTTTGTTTCCGATCGCTAACTGTTTCTCCACTCCTACCCCCCCCCCCCCCCCCTTTCTGTTATCTGAATGAAAGTGATT
>CM060311.1:90136231-90141231 GCA_030674185.1 Monoplex corrugatus | reverse complement strand
ATTAACGACTTCGTGTTAAGATCAATGACTCAATACATTAATCCCTTGACAGTCAAATTAACGACTTCGTGTTAAGATCAATGACTCAATACATTAATCCCTTGACAGTCAAATTAACGACTTCGTGTTAAGATCAATGATCAATACATTAATCCCTTGACAGTCAAATTAACGACTTCGTGTTAAGATCAATGACTCAATACATTAATCCCTTGACAGCCAAATTAACGACTTCGTGTTAAGGTCAATGACTCAATGCATTAACTCCCTGACAGCCAATATAACGACTTCGTGTTAAGATCAATGACTCAATGCATTAACCCCTTGACAGCCAATATAACGACTTTGTGTCAAGATCGATGCTTCAAGACATTAACCCTCCCGACAGCCAATATAATGATTCAGGTTTAGATCAAGGACTGAACGCATTAACCCCTTGACAACCAAAACAAAGATTGCAGGTAAGATCAATGGCTCAAAGCATGACAGCCTTTGTAGCCAACACAAGAATTACAAGATGAAATTAATGACTCACTGCAGTAACCCCATTACAGCCAACACAAAGATTACAGGTTAAATCAGTGACTCAACCCATTAACTCCTTAACAGCAAACACAAAGATTACAAGGTCAGCTTAATGACTCAACACATTAACCCACTAACAATCAACTCAAGGATTGTATCGTAAATCAATGACTCGACACATTAACCCCTTGACTGCCAACACAGTGATGTTAAGTAAAGTTCAGTGACTTAACATATTAACTTTTTGACCTTAATTCAAAGACAGCAATGTAAAATCAATGACTGAATGTTTTTAATCCCTTGACAAGCTAATAGCCTTTACATCCGTTGTAACACTTGGAAAGAAGTTTTCGAATCTGTCATGTGATTATATACTTTTTTCCGCATCCAACCCAAGACCCTATTTATAAAAAAAAAAGTGTTTTATTCCCCTAAGCGCTCCGATTTTTTAATCCATATGTGCACTTTGTTTTACGCAGAATGTGCAGGTGGAATGTTGCTGCAACAGTGTGTGCACTCAGTCTTCGGTAGTGTGATTGGTTTAATGTCTATTCACTTCAGTGATTTTAGTCCGTCTTTGATTTTTGTTTATGCCGTGTAACAAAAATAAGTTTTCTTTCTTTCTTTTCTTTCTTTCTTTCTTTCTTTCTTTCTTCATTCATTGTTTCTTTCTTTCTTTTTTTTTTCTCTGTGTGTTTGTGTGTTTTTCTGTTTCGTTGTTTTTTGTGTGTCTTTGTTTCTTTGTTTGTGGGTTTCTTTGTTTCTGTGTTTCTTTGTTTCTTGGGTTTGTTTGTTGTTGGTGTGGTTGGTTGTGGTTGGTTGGTTGGTTGGTTGGTTGGTTGGTTGGTTGGTTGTTGTTGGTTTGTTGTTGTTGTTCGTTGTGTCGTTTGTTGATTTGTTCGTTGTTGTTCGTTTGTTGTGTTCCGATTGGTTGGTTGGTTGTTGGTTGGTTGGTTGGTTGGTTGGTTGGTTGGTTGGTTGGTTGGTTGTGGTTGGTTGGTGGTTGGTTGGTGGTTGGTTGGTTGGTGCTGGTTGGTTGGCTGTTGGTGTTGGTTGGTTGGTTGGTTGGTGTTTGGTTGGTTGGTTGGTTTGGTTGGTTGGTTGGTTGGTTGGTTGGTTGGTTGTTGGTTGATTGGATGGTTGGCTGCCTGCATGCATGCTTGCTTGCTTGCTTGCTCGCTTTGTACACGAGGGATTGTGGCAGTGTTGCAAAATTAAATGTTATCATTAAACAATGTTTTCCTTGTGCTAGATAAGACATTCTTCACATGCTGGACGTTTTCATGTTTCCATAAGCCACCGGACAATACATGAATTACAGGATCTTGAACGTACACACTTGATGTTCTCCGTGAATGTATACACACGACAGGGAGTTCAGACACTGATACTTCTACATACGAGTTGACCTGGGAGATGGGCTGAACCTCTGCTCTTTACACACCTGGGAATAGGCTAAACCTCTGCTCTTTACACACCTGGGGATAGGCTAAACCTCTGCGCTGCTCTTTACACACCTGGAGATAGGCTAAACCTCTGCTCTTTACACACCTGGAGATAGGCTAAACCTCTGCTCTTTACACACCTGGAGATAGGCTAAACCTCTGCTCTTTACACACCTGGAGATAGGCTAAACCTCTGCTCTTTACACACCTGGAGATAGGCTAAACCTCTGCTCTTTACACACCTGGAGATAGGCTAAACCTCCGCTCTTTACACACCTGGGGATAGGCTAAACCTCTACTCTTTACACACCTGGAGATAGGATAAACCTCTGCTCTTTACACACCTGGGATAGGCTAAACCTCTGCTCTTTACACACCTGGAGATAGGCTAAACCTCTACTCTTTACACACCTGGAGATAGGCTAAACCTCTGCTCTTTACACACCTGGAGATAGGCTAAACCTCTGCTCTTTACACACCTGGAGATAGGCTAAACCTCTGCTCTTTACACACCTGGAGATAGGCTAAACCTCTACTCTTTACACACCTGGAGATAGGCTAAACCTCTACTCTTTACACACCTGGAGATAGGCTAAAGCTCTGCTCTTTACACACCTGGGGATAGGCTAAACCTCTGCTTTTTACACACTTGGGGTAGGCTAAACCTCTGCTCTTTGCACACCTGGAGATAGGCTGGACCTCTACTCTTTACACACCTGGGGATAGGCTAAACCTCTGTTATTTACACACCTGGGAATAGGCTCAACCTCTGCTCTTTACACACCTGGGGTAGGCTAAACCTCTGCTCTTTACACACATGCAGATAGGCTAAACCTCTGCTCTTTACACACCTAGAGATAGGCTAAACCTCTGCTCTTTACACACATGCAGATAGGCTAAACCTCTGCTCTTTACACACCTGGAGATAGGCTAAACCTCTACTCTTTACACACCTGGGATAGGCTAAAGCTCTGCTCTTTACACACCTGGAGATAGGCTAAACCTCTGCTTTTTACACACATGCAGATAGGCTCAACCTCTGCTCTTTACACACTTGGAGATAGGCTAAACCTCTGCTCTTTACACACCTGGAGATAGGATAAACCTCTGCTCTTTACACACCTGGAGATAGGTAAACCTCTGCTCTTTACGCACTTGGAGATAGGCTAAAGCTCTGCTCTTTACACACCTGGGGTAGGCTAAACCTCTGCTCTTTACATACCTGGGGTAAGCTAAACCTCTGCTCTTTACATACCTGGGGTAAGCTAAACCTCTGCTCTTTACACACTTGGAGATAGGCTAAACCTCTGCTCTTTACACACTCGGAGATGGATAAACCTCTGCTCTTTACACACCTGGAGATAGGCTAAACCTCTGCTCTTTAAGCACTTGGAGATAGGCTAAACCTCTGCTCTTTACACACCTGGGTAGGCTAAACCTCTGCTCTTTACATACCTGGAGATAGGCTAAACCTCTGCTCTTTACATACCTGGGGTAAGCTAAACCTCTGCTCTTTACACACCTGGAGATAGGCTAAACCTCTGCTCTTTACACATCAGGTGGGAGGTACCCAGGCAGGATCGAACCCCAGACCTTCGGATTGGACGTCTAAAGTCTTACCCACATGGTTACCTTGCTCTTCTAAAAACCTGCTGACCTGCCAAGTTACCTTAATGTCAAGCAGATTGCGTGATCGTTACACGTGGAACTGAGAACGAGATGAAGAACATAATTATTGACAAAATTTTGAAAAATTAGAACAACCTGTCCCAAAATAATTGATAAGCCAATTTGCTTTGTGATTTGTTGATTAGTGGTCGCTAGGTTCAGAGAAATGATGATGCAAAAGATTGAAGCAGTTCTTTTTTATTTTTATTTCTGGCAATTAAAAACTACTGTTGATAGATAGCTCAATTAGCCTACATAGGAGATCATCAATTGTGTGCAGGTTAAGTTTGTGTAGCTAATAGTGTGTTCGGACATCCCTTTGAAGTGCATGGAAATAAATGAAACAAGGTCAATCCATCTTCTCGCCCCCCTGTCTCTCTCTCTCTCTCTTTCTCTCTCTCTCGCTCTCTCTTTTTGCCTCTCTCTCTCTCTCTCCTCTCTCTGTCTCTTTCTCTGTTTGTCTGTCTGTCTCTGTCTCTGTCTGTCTGTCTCTCTGTCTCTCTGTCTCTCTGTCTCTCTGTCTGTCTCTCTCTCTCTCTCTCTCTCTCTCTCTCGCTCTCGCTCTCTCTTTGCTTCTCTCTGTCTCGATCGCTCGCTCTCTCTTTTCTCTCTCTCTCTCTCTCTTTCGCTGTCTTTTTGCCGCTCTCTCTCTCTTTGCCTCTCTCTCTTTCTCTCTCTCTCTCTCTCTCTCTCTCTCTCGCTCTCGTTCTCTCTTTGCTTCTCTCTGTCTCGCTCGCTTGCTCTCTCTTTTTGCCTCTCTCTCTCTCCCTCCCTCTCTCTCTCTCTCTCTCTCTCTCTCTCTCCTCTGTCTCTGTCTCTGCCTCTGTTTGTCTCTCTCTCTGTCTCTCCCTCTCTCTCTCTCTCTCTTTCTCAAATGGAAGAATCTGAGAAATATGATTGGTTCCTTTCCTTTAAAAGTATATTTCAAACCGAAAAATATATAAAGGCCGTAACAAATAAATGGCACAGAAGCAATCTTGCTCGTTTTAGACTAAGAGCCCCAGGGCTAAATGCAACAGAAAGATGGTTTTACTCAAATTCATCGGCACACTCTATTTGTCCCATGTGTGATGCAGAGGCAGAAGATGAAATGCATTTTTTTGTTTGTTTGTAAGTCGTATGAAAGCATACGACAAAACTGCATAATCTTTGATGAAGACATTTCGAGTCAAAGGGTCATTACCAGAATACTCATGACTGAAGATGAAAAATATCAAAAATCCCTCGCGAAATGTATCGCTCTTGCTTGGGAAAGTCGGAGAAAGAAAACAACATAGCAATGAATTAATGTAAGTTTATCTCCAGTGAAGATATCACTTTTTACTGTTCTTATGTTTATTTGCCGGATTTGGGTCTTCCTCT
>CM060311.1:90096231-90098731 GCA_030674185.1 Monoplex corrugatus | reverse complement strand
GAGGAAAGATACACACAACAACGCGCGCACACACACACACACACACACACACAATATATTTACACACACTCACCCACTCATCCGCATACACTGTCACACAACACCACAACAACACACACCACCCACATACAACACACACACACACACACACACACAACACACCACACACACACACATCACACACCACACACACATATACACATACACGTAACACCCACAAGCAGTCTTAATGTAAGTCCCAATTGCGCATTAAACGGCGTAGCGAAGACCTTTACATATACACGTAGATAACTGTTCTTGACCATTGTAGGAATGTCTACATTTGACATTACAACAGTTTCACAGACAGTCAAAAGACTCTTCACATTACTTCAGTGGTGCCCTATATGGCACAGTGAGGACTCTTACGCTACTGCTCCCCGGCTGTTATAAAAAAAAACATCTGAGAGCGTGTGGAGACATTGAAATGTCATGTAGGCAGGGCAGGAGGTTTGATCTTCAATGGACTGTGTACTTCACAAGACATGCCCAGCAGGCGTTGTGGGTTGTGCACAGCCCTATAGGAAGTCCAAAGTGCCCACACAGCCATGTTGGTTTGTCAACAGCTTCAGTGTTCAGTGTCATCAACATGTTCAATGACATTTCATTCTCTCTGAACTTAGAACTAGTGTCGATGAAGTTTTCTGACCTTTACCTTTGGACAAGTCTAACGATCTCCCCCTATCCCAGCATTCTTTCCTTTGCTGTTTGTATGTGTATCTCTGTCTACGTCTATCTGTCTCTGTCTCTGCCTCTGTCTCTCTATCTCTGTATCTCTGTCTCTTTCTCTTTCTCTTTCTATCTCTCTCTCACGCACACACACACACAAGACATACATACACATCACATCTCTCTGTCTCTATCTCTCTCTCTCTCTCTCTCTCTCACACCACACACACACACACCACACACACACACACACACACACACACACACTACACATATGCAGAAAAATGCAGATACAGAAGAGAGAAAGTGACATAGAGAGAGAGAGACGGAGTGTGTGTGTGTGCGTTTGCGTATTTGTGTGAGTGGGTGTGTGTGTGTTTGTGTGTGTGTGCATGTGTGTGTGTGTGTGTGTGTGTGTGCATGTTGTGTGTGTGCCTGCTGTGACTAAAGCATTTGCCTGTGGGAGAGAGTAAGAAAGAGAGAGAGTGGGAGGGAGGGAGGGGAAAGAAAGAGAGACATAAAACAGAAAGAGAGGGAGAGAGAGAGAAGAGAAGAGAGAGAGAGAGAAGAAAAACAACACAACACACACACACACACACACACACACACACACACACACACACACAACACACACACACACCACACACACACACACACACACATACACGTAACACCCACAAGCAGTCTTAATGTAAGTTCCAATTGCGCATTAAACGGCGTAGCGAAGACCTTTACATGTAGATAACTGTCTTGACCATTGTAGGAATGTCTGCATTTGACGTTACAAAAAGTTTCACAGACAGTCAAAAGACTCTTCACATTACTTCAGTGGTGCCCTATATGGCACAGTGAGGACTCTTACGCTACTCGCCTCCCCCCGCTGTTATAAAAAACATCTGAGAGCGTGTGGAGACATTCAAATGTCATGTAGGCAGGGCAGGAGGTTTGATCTTCAATGGACTGTGTACTTCACAAGACATGCCCAGCAGGCGTTGTGGGTTGTGCACAGCCCTATAGGAAGTCCAAAGTGCCCACACAGCCATCTTGGTTGTCAACAGCTTCAGTGTTCAGTGTCATCAACATGTCCATGACATTTCATTCTCTCTGAACTTAGAACTAGTGTCGATGAAGATTTCTGACCTTTTACCTTTTGGACAAGTCTAACGATCTCCCCCTATCCCAGCATTCTTTTCCTTTTGCGTTTGGGTGTGAGTGTCTCTCTCTCTGTCTCTTTTTATTTCTCTCAAAAACACTATACATAAAATGATGATCTACACAAAAAACTGTAAAAAAAAACAATAGATCCGCCCCATTATTACCCATTACATATACCCACATCACTCTAACACAGAATTAGATAAAAGAAGTCGGGAGAAGTGGGGCGTTTGTGTGTTGTGTGTGTGTGTGTGTTGTGTTGTGTGTGTGTGTTGTGGGTGTTGTGTGTTGTGTGTGGTGTGTGTGTGTGCCTGTGTGTGATCTGTGTGTGTGCCTGGGTGTGTGTGTATGCCTGTGTGATGTAGGTGTGGTGTATGTGTACTTCTTCTTTCTCTTACTGACTTCTCCCCCCCCCCCCCCCCCCCTTCCACTTAACAATACACTCATATTAAGACTTCAACAAAACGAAAAACACCACACAACACCAACAACCACACACACACACCACACAACACACACACACACACACAACAACAACACGTAACACCCACAAGCAGTCTTAATGTAGTTCCAATTGGCATTAAACGGCGTAGGAAGACCTTTACAGTAGATAACTGTTCTTGACCATTGTAGGAAT
>CM060311.1:90081231-90088731 GCA_030674185.1 Monoplex corrugatus | reverse complement strand
GACAGAATGTGTGTGTGTGTGTGTTTGTGTGTGTGTGTGCTTGCGCGCACGCACGCGCATGTGCGTTAATGTTGATGGATTGAGGGATGAAAAGACTGTGCTATTGTCGTCATGTCCCAGCCTGTCAACACCGATTTCAAATGTCAAGACTGATATTGCTTCTTCCTGTCATTTTAAGGACCAGGGCCCGACTACACAGCTGATATTAGATTGTGAGCCTAGATATGTTTGCTTTGGGCCTAAGCAAACTCAGAAAAGACATGCGTCGTGCACGTACACTCAGAGTGTAAGCAAGCTTATGCTTACCGGTTTTTTCTTTTTAAGAAATTTGTTTACTGATAAACAGATGTGGGGTGTCTTTTGCAATTGTTCTCTCTAAAACACATCTAGTGAAATCTTATGTTACGATTCTTGACTAATGAAACAGTAGCTCAGTCGGTCTGATGATCGGATTTACATGCTAATAGTTGTGGGTTCGAATCCCGAGATGCGCTACATTAAAACTGGCCTTCTCACTGTCCCATCTTAACATCATTGTTGTTCTGGTGGTGTCAGTATAGGATTAGATAGGTTCCTCCTTCTCCCACTTCCCTGGGATGGTTATCCCTGTCGGCTGTATCACTGGAGGTGGGTGTCGATGTAAAAACTGAACCAAATCAATCAATTGATGAAACATTTTCTGTTCTTTACTTTTCTTTTTTTTTTTTCCCTTTTTCTTTGTTTTGTTTTGTTTTTGTTTGTTCTTTGTTTTTTTTTTCTTTGTTTTGTTTTGTTTTTTTCACATTTTTCGTTTGTGTACGCTGTTTTACCCCCACTCATCATCATCATCAGGTGCCCTGCCGCATGGCATTGGCGATCATGGACTTCCATCTGTCTCTGTCTCTCATTGCCCCTAGCATCACTCCCATCCCCCTCGTCCCAGCCACTCTGTAAGTCCGTCCAGCATTTTCTCCCTGGGTCTACACGGTACTCTCTTTCCCTCCAGCTTTCCCGTTGTGACCAGGTGCTCCAATCCCCTTCCTCATACAATGGCCTATAAATGTTGCCTGTCTTTTCCTAATCTTCCTTATGAGTGATCTACTTGTGTCTGCCTCCATCAAGACTGTCTCGTTTGTTTTCTTTGCTGTCCATGGAACTCTCAACATTCTTCTTAGAAATCACATCTCGGCTGCCTCAATCTTGTTCTGGCTTTGTTTGTTGACTGTCCACGCCTCACATCCGTACAACAGTATTGGTTCTATATAACATTCAAGAACTCTCTTCCTGATGTTAATTGATAGGGATTTGTTGGTAAGAATGCCTGTCATCTTCCCGAATGCTGTTTTGGCTTGGCCGATTCTGCCGGCTATTTCTGATGTGCATCTGCCGTCTGGTGAAATGATCGTTCCCAGGTATTTGAATTTATCAACCTGTCTCAAGGTTGTGCCATTTGCTGTTATTTTGCATGAGGGGATTTCATGTTTTTTACTGATCACCATGACTTCCATGACTTCAGTCTTCCTTACCCCCCACTGCGCAAGTGATATGTTGCTGTGTAGTCTGCATACTCCATTTTCAGTGGGCATGCATACTGGATGTTTTCACGTTCCCATAAGCCACCGGACACTGACATGACCTACAGGATCCTTAACGTGCATAGTTGATGCTATGCGTGATTCTACACTGGAACTGGGATTAGGCGCTGCACATGTTGACGTGGGAAATCAGAAAAAAAATTCCGTCATTTATCCACCAGGAAGGAGGTACCCAGGCAGGATCGAACCCCATATCTTCTGTTTGGAAGTCTGACGCCTTACCCACTTAACTGCCATGCCCGTATAAAGTGTTTTCGAGTTTCATATTGTTGATACATGTGTAGTGTTTATGGTACCAAAAAGGCTTCAAGAGGATAAAACAAAACGTGACTGCTGGATCTTGAGGGTAAAAACAAAATATTAAAAAAAACCTTGTTTGTAAAAGATCCTTGGGACGTGACAAAGGCCTGGGCTCGAAACGTTGTGTTTTATACTCCCAAGGATCTTTTACAAACAAGGTTTTTTTTAATATTTTGTTTTTGCTTCAAGAGGAGTTAAATTAGCGTTCAGTCTTTCTTTTCAGACTGCAAAGAAGAGACCTATATTTCTTCGTCTTCATACTCTCAGTTGTGCAATGTCTTCTTCACTGCTCCTTCCTAGTGCCTCTATATTGTCTGTAGAAAATGCATTGACAATTTGCCTTTGATGGAATCTCCAGTTGGTCCTACGGCTAAGTAGGCAAACTGATCTGCCGTAAAATTTGCAACCAGACTCTTAAAGGTCCATGAAGGTTTTTTATTTAATAAGCGTGGAGAAGGGATATATGCCAGATTACACAGCCGGTCTTCTGGCCTTTTGGAATTCGAACCTCTGCATTTAGACCCTTTTACGCCCTAAGATGGGTGACTTACTCATTATGCCATACACACATATCCGCACTCACGCACGCACACGCGCGTGCGCGCGCGCGCACACACACACACACAGACACACACACACTCACAAACACACACATACACACACGTTCTCTCTCTCTTTCACACACACACACACACACACACACACACACACACACACACACACACACACACACATACACACACACACACATGCAGATTTCTTCAAAAAGAAAATCGTTGATATTCGCAACACTTTTCCTGCACCGACTGCTCACACAGACAGTGGCCCAGCAAACTTTGCGTTTTCTGGCATTCCTTTTTCTGACTTCCGTCCCGTCTCCAAAGACGAAGTACGCAAGGTAATTTTACAGGCAACACCCAAGTCATGCGAGTTGGACCCGTTGCCAACTTCCCTCCTTGTGAAACATATAGACACTCTTTTGCCCACCATCACGAATATTTTCAATCACTCCTTGTCTACCGGTACATTCCCTACTGAATTTAAAACTGCACTTGTGAAACCACTCCTGAAAAAGAATAATCTCGACCCAAATGAGCTAAAGAACTATAGACCTATTTCAAACCTTCCGTTTCTGTCCAAAATTATTGAACGTCTAATCCTTCATCAGCTTTCTTCTCACCTCACTGCTAACAATCTGCTAAGTCCTTTTCAATCAGCCTATAGAGCAGGCCATAGCACCGAAACTGTCCTTCTGCGAGTCGTAAATGATCTTTTGACATCTCTAGATGAAAACAAAATTTCCGTTCTTCTTCTTTTGGATCTTTCAGCCGCATTTGATACTATTGACCATAGTATCCTCCTCCACCGTCTGGAACACGTCTTTGGTATCAAAGGCTGTGCACTCGACTTGTTCTCGTCCTATCTATCAAATCGAAAACAGTTTGTTGTTGTAAACAACTCCCGTTCACACGAAACAACCCTGGATTTTGGTGTCCCGCAGGGCTCCGTACTGGGCCCTGTTCTTTTCTCACTATACACGACTCCACTTTCAAATCTTATCACTGATCATTCTATTCGTCATCAAATGTTTGCTGATGATACACAGTTAAACAACTCTGAATCCCCTTCAAATTACTCTTCACTTATTCAATCATTGCAAGACTCTGTTTCTGACATAAAAACCTGGATGGACGATAGTCGCCTCAAGCTAAACCAAGGAAAAACCGAAGCAATGCGCTTTTCTCCCAGTCCTGCTATCTCTTCTGACCTTCCCTCTAACATTCGTTTCGAAGATTTTATTGTTGATTTCTCTGAACAGTCACGCTATCTTGGATTCTTTCTTGATTCTCATCTAACTATGAAACATCAGATCATGAAAACGTGTCAGGCCGCATACATCCAACTCCGACAAATCAGTTCCATACGTCATTACCTCACATATGAAGCAACAAAAACACTTGTAACTGCTTGTATTCTGTCCAGATTAGATTATTGCAACTCCTTACTTCTCGGCTGTCCCAAGACTCTTCTCAAACCCCTTCAACAGGTTCAAAACTCTGCAGCCAAATTAATTTTCAAAGCTCGCAAATCACACCATTGCACACCTCTCTTTAAACAACTCCACTGGCTTCCGATCGAACAAAGAATTAAGTACAAATCTGCTTGTATTTCTTTTCATGTCATCTCGGGCACTGCTCCAGCGTATATATCTGATCTATTTCAGGTCTATGTTCCTTCTCGTTCTTTACGTTCCGCTTCTGACGACAGATTATTCCGTGTCCCCGGATTCAATAGAAAGCAACATGGTGGTCGTTCCTTCTCATACTCTGCTGCTGTTGAGTGGAATTCCCTGCCTCACTCTCTCCGCCACAGCCCCTCTCTCTCTTCCTTTAAGTCCAACCTGAAAACTCATTTATTCCGCCAGTACTTTTGAAACCTGAATTTTCTTGTTCTATTGTATGCGTGCGTGGGTGTGTGTGCGTGTGGGTGCGCGCGTGGGTGTTTGTGTGTGGGTGTGTTTGTGTGTGCGTGTGTGTGTCTGCATTCGTTGCTGCACACGCGTGCATGCCTGCATGTATGTGTTTATGTGTATTTCTTGTATTATGTATTTTGTTGAAAATGTGCTCTCCCCTCCCATTTCACCACTTTACTCCTCCTTTTCAAATTTGTGAAGCGCTTTGAGTCCATAGAAAGCGCTATAAAAATCTCCATACTTACTTACTTACTTACTTACACACACACACCCACACTCACACACACACACACACACACACACACACACACACACACACACACACACACACGCACACACACACACATACACACATACAAACACACACACACAGGTAGAAAGAAACTCTAGGGAGAGCTAGACAACAGAAGGTCTTCAGAGAAGTAACCCCCTTTAGACAAGTGTTTCGGCCCTGAATTCCTTACACTCTCGGGGGGCCGGGCCACATCCAGGTCATGACTCCTGGATGCCCTTCTGCTGTTGTCTTTTTTTTTTTTTTTTTTTTTTTTTTTTTTTTTTCCTACGCCGGGGATCAAACCTGGGCGATTCTGCGCTTCAGAACTGCGGTACGCGGTTTTACCAATGTGCTAACGGGGCACACATCATCTGTAGGGAATTTAATCCTTATGAAGTTCACTTTTTTGGTTCCTCCTTGCCCAGATCCAGCTTGAGCTCCTTTCTGCTGCCTCTGCCATCGCTTTAAGGGCTCTAGTCCTCTTCTTCCCAGAAATGGCGAGTTGTTTCATGAGATCATAAGCGGAGGTGCCCACAAACCCTCTTGCCCCGACCTCTATGGCGAAGATTTTGACCCGCAGACCTGCTTTCTTCAGGGTGCTGGCAAGACCGGCGTATTTTTCGGTCTTGTAGATATGTGCTTCTTCCATTCTGCTTTCGTATGGCACAGTGAGTTCTATCAGAATCACTTGTTTCGAGGAGTCAGAGTGGAGAGCGATGTCTGGTCTCATGCCTGTCTTGCTGATGACATCTGGGTAATTTCTCCACTCTGGGAGGTCTGCTGTACACTCCCAGTCGACTGCTCCATCCAGAAGACCCTTTGGCAATGTGCTGGTTGTCATAGCACTTTCGGGCCAGACCTGTTTCCCTCCTGCTTTGTAGAACGTTGTCATAGCAATTGGTGCGTTTGGGGTCATGGTTTTTTCGCTAACCACATCTGTGATCACTTTCAGAACTTGGTTGTGCCTCCATGTATACCTTCCTTGGGCTAGCGCTACTTTGCAAGAGCTTAGGACATGTTCCACTGTTTGTTTCTTCTGACAGAGCGGACATGCTGGGTCGTCTGCTTTCCCCCATTTCACTAAGTTTGCATTCGAGGGGAGCAGGTCATATACAGATCTGAGGAGGAAGCTTATCCTTAGAGGAGCCATGTGCCACATATCGTTCCAGCTGAGACTTCTTTGGAGTGCACTGTCCCATGTTGTCCATTGCCCCTGTTGACCTTGCTGGACTGCCTTCTGCACTCTTTTGACATCTTCTTCTTCCTTCAACTCCTGTATGATCATGTCTCTTTTTTCCTTCCCTTTGGCTTTGGACCACCACTGCATTTTTGTTGCTCCCAGTCCCTGTCTGTTGGTTTGCGTGTGTCCAATTATTTCTTTGATGCTGAGGTTTCTCTTGGCATTGTTTACAGCCTCTTGGACTTTCCACTTTCTGCCAGTTCTCAGCTTTGGATGAACTGATCTCACGATATTGTCTTCCGATTCCTCCAGCATGCTCAACAGTCTTGCTTTTCCAACTTTGTATTCCTCCACTATGGATTTGAGAGGTAGCTTCAGCATTGCTTGACGACAGTAGAATGCAACATCAGTGAGACCAGGTGGACACCGAGCCATTTTCTTGTGTATTTGTTGATTTTGGCTTCCATTGCTTCGACTGTGCTGGTGCAAATGTCATAGATTAGCAGTGGCCACAGCAGCTTTGGTATCAGCATGAACTGTAGACACCAGACTTTGTATTTGCCTGGCAGTCCGCAGTTATCTATTTTCTTCAGGCCTTCTTCTGCTGTTTGCTTGGTTTCACATCCCCTTTGTGTGTCTTTCAGGGAGTCATCATACCATCTTCCGAGACTTTTTACTGGCTCTTCTGTGACAGTGGGGATGGCTTGGTTGGCTACCATGAATTTGACTGAATCTGCCACTTTTCCTTTTCGCAGTGAGAGACTTCGGGATTTCTTAGGTTTGAACCTCATTCTTGAAGAGGCCACCAGCTCATCCAGCTGCTTTAAGATTTGGTGTGTCTCTTCCTCATCCGTGGACAAGACTGTTGTGTCATCCATGAAAGCTTTCAGAGGAGGCATCTGGTATCCATCTCCCAGATTCACTGGACCTGAACTCTTCATTGCAGCTTTCAAGATGACTTCCATTGCCAACACGAACAGTATGGGAGAGATTGTACAGCCCATTGCAATGCCCACCTCTAGGTCTATCCAGTCCGTGGTGTATTCTTTGGTAGAGAACCGCATTGAGAACCCTTGGAAATACTTCCTCAGCATTGTTCGGATGTTTTCTGGGATGTGATACATTTCAAGAGCCAGCTGGATCATATCGTGTGGAACTGATCCATATGCATTCGCCAGATCAAGCCAAACTACGTCAATGTCTCTCTTCTCTGTTCTTGCTTTTTGGATGGCATCCCAAATCAACGTGGCATGTTCCAAGCATCCAGGCATTCCTGGTATGCCTCCCTTTTGGACTGACATATCCAGATACTTGTTTTCAGTCAGGTATTTTGTCAATCTTGCTGCCATAACAGAGAAGAAGATTTTCCCCTCGACGTTCAGAAGTGATATTGGCCTGAACTGATTGATGCTGCTGGAGTTCTGCTCCTTCGGAATGTACACTCCTTCAGCTCTCATCCATTGGTCGCTGATCTTCTGGTTCCTCCATGCTGATCGAATCATCTTGTGGAGCCACTCGAGCACTTTTGGGCATTTCTTGTAGAGCAGGTATGGTATTCCGTTTGGTCCAGGTGCTGACTTGGCTCTGGCTTTCTTTACTACGTTCTTCACTTCATCCAGTGTTGGTGGTTTGTTATTGAATTTTCCTTCTGGCGCTGCAGGCCAAACCAGATTCTGGATTTCAAGTGGTGCCTCGCGCT
>CM060311.1:90048731-90078731 GCA_030674185.1 Monoplex corrugatus | reverse complement strand
CTCTCTCTCCTCTCTCTCTCTTTCTCTCTCTCTCCCTCACACACACACAGGTACACACACTCCTCTCTCTCTCTCTCTCTCTCTCTCTCTCTCTCTCTCTCTCTCTTCTCTCTCTCTCTCTCCTCTCTCCTCTCTCTCAACGGCAAGTTTGAAAAATGGCTTCTAGCCAATAGCTTTTACCGTTGAAAAATAAAGCATCATTGTCATTGTCATTGTCATTGTCATTGTCATTGTCTCTCTCTCTCTCTCCTCTCTCTCTCTCTCTCTCTCTCTCTCTCTCTCTCTCTCCCTATTTTGCTTTTGTATTCAGACGAAAACTATTAGACAGAAGCAAATTGATGCTGTTTCGTCCTTTCTGCACAATACGTGTGCCAGACACAAAATATTTTTTATGATGTCTCAATAGCGTCGACAAAAGAGAAGATGAATTTTGAATTTGTCTCTGGAGCAAAACCCTCAGACAAATGGCTGACGCTGCTCTATCAATAACCTCTGTGACAATGCCAGCTCTGTAATGTTTCATGAAAAGATGGTATTATTTGGACACGACGGATTTTTTAAATCAGTTCCCATATTTGACCTGATTTTGCTGCCAGCCATGTCCTACATCTATAAATGCAAATATACAAACAGTATTCAACAAATTGATTAGTTCTGGAGATACTTGAAAATTGTATACAATTTCGAAAGCATGTATTAATTATGGATATGAACTACAACACATTTTAACCTGACTGTTTTTTCTGATTAAAAATGTTTAACTTGATCATCAGTACCATTGTCTTGGTGCAAATCGTCTGTTTGAAATATGCATGTGATATGTTTGTGGTAAACATTATACATCTGCGTGGTAATGCTTTCACAATATTGATGCACATATGCTTATCTAATAAAAATTATGCGTTTGTGTGTGTGTGTGCGCGTGCTTGCGTGCATGCGTGTGTGTGTGTGTGATTGTGTGTGTGTGAGTGTGTGTGTGTGAGTGTGTGTGTGTGTGTGTGTGTGTGTGTGTGTGTGTGTGTGTGTGTGTGTGTGTGTGTGTGTGTGTGTTTGGATTGTTCTGTCAACTTTATTCCGCAAGTTGCTTCTTATCTTTCTCACTCTCGTCCACCACATGTTCTCTCTCTCTCTCTCTCTCTCTCTCTCTCTCTCTCTCTCTCTCTCTCTCTCTCTCTCTCTCTCTATCTTTTCTCTCTCTCTCTCTCTCTCTCTCTCTCTTTCTGTCTGTCTGTCTCTGCCTCTCTCTCCATCCTTCTCTCTCTCTCTCTCACTCTGTCTCTGTGTCTGTATTCATCCTTCTCTCTCTCTCTCACTCTCTCTATCTCTCTGTTTCTCTCTCTCTATCTCTGCCTCTCTCTCCATCCTTCTATCTCTCTCTCACTCTCAGTGTCTCTGTCTGTCTGTGTGTCTGTCTGTCCATCTCTCTCTCTCTCTCTCTCTCTCTCTCTCTCTCTCTCTCTCTCTCTCTCTTTCTCTAAGGGACTCCTCAGTAAGACCACCACCAGGGCCTTCCAGTGACAGTCTCCGTGAACACCGATGTCGTTTCTAGCTATTTTCTGTACTCACCTCATCCACATCCGTCATTTTTTTCTATTCCATTTACTGCACTACTCCCGTGTCATTTCATGCATGTTGCTCAGCTTAATGCTCATATATCATCATCATTATCATCATCATCATCATCATCGTCATCATCGTCATCATCATCATCGTCGTAGTCGTCGTCGTAGTCGTCGTCGTCGTCATCATCGTCGTCGTCGTCGTCGTCCTAGTCATGTGTGCTGCCCCATGGCGTTGACGATCATGGGCCTCCATACGACTCTATCCATTGTCGCTGGAAGTATACCTCCCGCCCTCTCTGTTCTCAGCCACTCTGCAAGTCCGTCCAATGTTTTTTCCCCGGGTCTACCTGGTGCTCTCTTTCCTACCAGTTTTTCCGTTGTAACTTGGTGCTCTGATTTCTCTTTCCTCATAAAATGTCTCACAAATGTTGCTTATCTTTTCCTAATCTTCTTCATTAATGTTTTTGTTGTGTCTGCCTCCTTCAAGGCTGTCTCGTTTGTTTTCCTTGCTGTCCATGAAATTCTCAACATTCTTCTTAGAAACCACATTTCAGCTGCCTCAATCTTGCTCTAACTTTGTGTTGACTGTCCACGCTTCACGTCCGTACAAAAATATCGTTCCTGTATAACACTGAAGAACTCTTTTTCCTGATGTAAATTGACAGGCATTTGTTGGTGAGAACAACTTCTCCTACACAGCTTAAAATTGACGGAAACTGAGATCTCCAAGACAGCAGGGCATGAAGGACCAGAGAACCCGGGGCAATTTGTCACACTGTTATGATGAGAAGACGTGGGGTAATAATGATGATGATATGACATTCTATTCCGGGTCAAGACTTCATGAGAGGGCTGTATTTTCTTTTCGTTTACTTTCATAATGTATCCTGGCGTCAACCAGGACAGAGAGATACAGACACCACTGGTAGAGGTCAAGGAAATTTGAGGAATGCCCTCAAAGATACATTCATAAAGCAGATAAGCCTTGACTGTGTAGGACACACACACACACACTCACTTACATACACACACACACACACATACACACACACTCAAACACACACACACACACACACACACACACATACACTCACACTCAAACACACACACACACATACACACACACTCACTCACACTGAGTGAGAGGCGCACAACACACACACACACACATATATATATATATATATATATATATATATAATATATATATATATACATATAATCATATATACTTTCATTCATTCATTCATTCATTCATTCATTCTTTATTCATACATTCAGTCATTCATTAACAAGCATCTCCAGTCTAGTCCATTCATCAAGCGGTAAAGAAGCAAATTGCAGTCAGACTCCAGCAAGGACATAAATACTACAATCCTCTCCTATCAAGGGACACAAAATGAAAGAATAACCCAGACAAAAGTCAGTATACAAATCATTCCTTACATCACTGTACCAGACAGTCACAATTTCCCTGTAGACATATATTGCACATAGCGTTACTCATAATGATTTCATAGGATTGTTCTCTCATGGAGGACCATTGTCTGGTCAAATTCTTTTGGTAGTCTATCCATCAAACAACATTGATATAAAAGGTTTATCCATTTCTCTCCATCACTCTGTCCATCAGCAGTAAAAAAAATATTACCCTTCCCCTGCCTCATCCTATCCCCTGTTGGAAGAAAACATAAGCCTTCTATTACTTCCTGTTATCTAACATTTGTGAAAAAAAAAAAAAATAACCAATCCACTATTTCATCCTATTCAACATTTAGGGGAAAAACTACCACAACTTCTTCCTATGTAATTATCATCATCACCACGTGCCCTGCTACATAGCGTTGGTGATCGTGGCCCTCCATACGAATCTATCCCTTGTCGCTGCAGGTACATCTCCCACCCTCTCTGTCCTCAGCCACCCTACAAGTCCGTCCAATATTTTCTCCCTGGATCTACAAGATGCTCTAATCTCTCTTGCCTCATGCAAGCCTGTCCAACATTTTTTTCCTGGGTCTTCGTGGTGCTATTTTTGCCTCCAGCTTTCCTGTTGCAACTAGGTGCTCTAATTTCTCTTTCCTCATAAAATGTCCTATAAATGTTGCTTATCTTTTTTCCTAATCTTCTTCATTAATGTTCTTCTTGTGTCTGCCTCATTCAAAATTGTTCGTGCATTTTCTTTGCTGGCCATGGAACTTTCAACATTCTTCTCAGAAACCACATTTCAGATGCCTCAAGCTTGTACTGTCCACACCTACATCCATACAACATGTTAACAGCATTGGTTCTATATAACATCCACGAACTCTTTTCCTGGTGTTAACTGATAGGCATTTGTTGGTAAGAACAGTTTTCAGTTTCTTGAATGCTGTTTTAGCTTGGCCGATTCTACTAGCTATTTCTAATGTGCATCTGCCTTTTGACGATATGACTCTTACTATCCAATATTTGAGGAAAATCCTTCCATTACTTCATTGTATCCAGCATTTGGAAAAAAAATGCCCCTTCCACTACTTAATTCTATCCAACAAATGGAGAAAAGCATAACTCTCCACTACTTCATCCTATCCAACATTTGGAAAAATGAAGAATCCTTCCTCTACTTCATCCTATCCAACAGTTGGAAAAATACAGAATCCTTCCTCTCCTTTATCCTATACAACAGTTGAAAAAATACAGAATCCTTCCTCTCCTTCATCCTATCCAACATCTTTTTAAAAAAACAGAATCTCCTCTACTTCATCCTACAACTGAGAAAAACAGATCCTTCCTCTACTTCATCTTATCCAACAATTGGAAAAACAGCGTGACCCTGTCAGTATTTCATCCTATCCAACATATGGGAAAAAAATAACAGAACTCTTCCAATGCTTCATTATATCCAATATTTGGAGAAAATTAACCAGAACCTTTCCACTACTTGATCCTATCCAACATTTGAAAAAAACTGAACTCTTCCACTTCTTCATCCTACCCAGCAACTTCCTTCACGAAGCTGTGAATAAAATGAGGGACTGAAAGGGTTTTTGTTTGTTTTATATTTTCTTTTATTGAGACTGAAATACTGGAAGTCAGTGGACAGTTGAAATATGAAAGGGTTATCTTTTCTTTTCTCGCTACGTCCATACCGCAAGAAGGGTTTTGGCATCGAGAAGGGCAGCAAACGTATGCTGTAATTTGCGATGGAACTCAAAACATCACATCTTAAGTGCACATCTCTATCAGCTAAGCCAGCCTGCCTGAAAGACAAAAGCCTTAAAGACAAGGACTTTATTGTACTGAGTATTCATAGACACGGAACCAACATGGGGGAAAAGGGTTAGGGGATACATCCAGCGACGGGAACAAACATTCTGCAATTGATGGAATACAGGATATTGACCGTGGAGCAAGCTAGACCGGTCCGTCAAGAATCAATTATCTCATGTGGACACACGTGGTTTTTTTGTCATGAAGGAAGAGAAGCACAAAAGCCCGCTTAAGCCAACAAGACAAGAGCTGAAGGAGAACGTGAACATGTAGGGAGCGACAGGCTTTCGGTAGAAGTCTCTAAATAAAAACGCGAGTCAGTTTACTGTGTGGATAACTGTAGACTTGTACGTCATACGTCGAGACAAGATCAGAAATGAAGTCATTACAGACACCATGGGGACTTGTGCCATGTATAGAATACATAGAAAAGCAGAGGCTGAAATGGTTCAGTCACCTCATAAGGCTTTCAAACGAACAGCCATCATACAAAGGTTATAATGTTAAAAGGCATGCACCCAAAGGAGGGGGTCGTCTAGGAAAAGATGGAAAGCAATAACTGAAAGACTCAATCTAACTATGGCAGACGCTACCCATCTAGCCCAGTATCTGAGTGCAGTATCTCCCCTCGATGCTTAACGGCACAAGAGGACAGAAAAAGTAAAAGTAAAGTAAGACGCCTGTGGGATTTATTCCGAGTGCAGAAACACCTTCTTGGCAAAACCTGAAACTAAAACTGAAACTGGAATGTACGGCCAACAGTAAATGAAACTCAAAATCACAGCTTGTATGACATTTCCATTTAGAACTGTAAGTACTTTCTGTAGAAACGACAGAGAAAACAATACAAGCAGAGGGATAGGGAACACAAGAGGAAACAATACAAGCAGAGGGTTAGGGGACACAAGAGGAAACAATACAAGCAGAGGGATAGGGAACACAAGAGGAAACAATACAAGCAGAGGGTTAGGGGACACAAGAGGAAACAATACAAGCAGAGGGTTAGGGGACACAAGAGGAAACAATACAAGAAGAGGGATAGGGAACACAAGAGGAAACAATACAAGCAGAGGGTTAGGGGACACAAGAGGAAACAATACAAGCAGAGGGTTAGGGGACACAAGAGGAAACAATACAAGCAGAGGGATAGGGAACACAAGAGGAAACAACACAAGCAGAGGGTTAGGGGACACAAGAGGAAACAATACAAGCAGAGGGTTAGGGGACACAAGAGGAAACAATACAAGCAGAGGGATAGGGGACACAAGAGGAAACAATACAAGCAGAGGGATAGGGGACACAAGAGGAAGCAATACAAGCAGAGGGATAGGGGACACAAGAGGAAACAATACAAGCAGATGGATAGGGAACACAAGAGGAAACAATACAAGCAGAGGGATATGGGACACAAGAGGAAACAATACAAGCAGACGGATAGGAGACACAAGAGGAAACAATACAATCAGATGGATAGGGGACACAAGAGGAAACAATACAAGCAGATGGATACGGGACACAAGAGGAAACAATACAAGAAGAGGGATAGGGGACACAAGAGGAAACAATACAAACAGAGGGATAGGGGACACAAGAGGAAACAGTACAAGTAGACGGATAGGGGACACAAGAGGAAACAATACAAGCAGACGGATAGGGAACACAAGAGAAAACAATACAAGCAGACGGATAGGGGACACAAGAGGAAACAATACAAACAGAGGGATAGGAGACACAAGAGGAAACAATACAAGCAGATGGATAGGAGACACAAGAGGAAACAATACAAGCAGATGGATACGGGACACAAGAGGAAACAATACAAGAAGAGGGATAGGGGACACAAGAGGAAACATACAAGCAGAGGGATAGGGGACACAAGAGGAAACAATACAAGAAGAGGGAAATAGGAACACAAGAGGAAAACAAACACAAGAAGAGGATAGGGGACACAAGAGGAAACAATACAATAAGAGGGATAGGGACAACAAGAGGAAATAATACAAGAAGAGGGATAGGGAACACAAGAGGAAACAATACAAGCAGATGGATAGGAGACACAAGAGGAAACAATATAACAAGCAGATGGATAGGGGACACAAGAGGAAACAATGCAAGCAGAGGGATAGGGGAACACAGAGGAAACAATACAAGCAGATGGATAGGGGACACAAGAGGAAACAATACAAGAAGATGGATAGGGAACACAAGAGGAAACAATACAAGCAGAGGGAAAGGGACACAAGAGGAAACAATACAAGGAAGAGGGATAGGGGACACAAGAGGAAACAATACAAGCAGATGGATAGGAGACACAAGAGGAAACAATACAAACAGAGGATAGGGACACAAGAGGAAACAATACAAGCAGATGGATAGGAGACACAAGAGGAAACAATACTAGCAGAGGGATAGGAGACACAAGAGGAAACAATACTAGCAGATGGGATAGGGACACAAGAGGAAACAATACAAGCAGATGGATAGGGACACAAGAGGAAACAATACAAGCAGAGGGAAGGGGACACAAGAGGAAACAATACAAGAAGAGGGATAGGGGGCACAAAAGGAAACAACACAAGTAAGAGGGATAGGGGACACAAGAGGAAACAATACAAGCAGAGGGATAGGGACACACAAGAGGAAACAATACAAGAAGAGGGATAGGGGACACAAGAGGAAACAATACAAGCAGATGGATAGGGGACACAAGAGGAAACAATACAAGCAGAGGGATATGGGACACAAGAGGAAACAATACAAGCAGAGGGATATGGGACATAAGAGGAAACAATACAAGCAGAGGGATAGGGGACACAAGAGGAAGCAATACAAGCAAGGGATATGGGACACAAGAGGAAACAATACAAGCAGATGGGATAGGGAACACAAGAGGAAACAATACAAGCAGAGGGATAGGGACACAAGAGGAAACAATACAAGCAGATGGATAGGGGACACAAGAGGAAACAATACAAGCAGAGGGATAGGGGACACAAGAGGAAACAATACAAACAGAGGGATAGGGGACACAAGAGGAAACAATACAAGCAGAGGGATAGGGACACAAGAGGAAACAATACAAACAGAGGATAGGGGACACAAGAGGAAACAATACAAGCAGAGGGATAGGGGACACAAGAGGAAACAATACAAGCAGAGGGATAGGGGACACAAGAGGAAACAATACAAGCAGAGGGATAGGGGACACAAGAGGAAACAATACAAAGCAGAGGGATAGGGGACACAAGAGGAAACAATACAAACAGAGGGATAGGGACACAAGAGGAAACAATACAAGCAGAGGATAGGGGACACAAGAGAGGGAAACAATACAAGCAGAGGGATAAGGGACACAAGAGGAAACAATACAAGCAGAGGGATAGGGGACACAAGAGGAAACAATACAATCAGAGGGATAGGGGACACAAGAGGAAACAATACAAGCAGATGGATAGGGGACCAAGAGGAAACAATACAAGCAGAGGGATAGGGAACACAAGAGGAAACAATACAAACAGAGGGATAGGGGACACAAGTGGAAACAATACAAGAAGAGGGATAGGGGACACAAGAGGAAACAATGCACAAGCAGAGGGATAGGGGACACAAGAGGAAACAATACAAGCAGAGGGATAGGGAACACAAGAGGAAACAATACAAGAAGAGGGATAGGGAACACAAGAGGAAACAATACAAGCAGAGGGATAGGGGACACAAGAGGAAACAATACAAGAAGAGGGATAGGGGACACAAGAGGAAACAATACAAGCAGAGGGATAGGGGACACAAGAGGAAACAATACAAGCAGAGGGATAGGGAACACAAGAGGAAACAATACAAGCAGAGGATGGGGACACAAGAGGAAACAATACAAGCAGATGGATAGGGAACACAAGAGGAAACAATACAAGCAGAGGGATATGGGACGCAAGAGGAAACAATACAAGCAGATGGATAGGGAACACTAGAGGAAACAATACAAGCAGACGGATAGGGAACACAAGAGGAAACAATACAAGCAGAGAGATAGGAGACACAAGAGGAAACAATACAAGCAGAGAGATAGGAGACACAAGAGGAAACAATACAAGCAGATAGATAGGGGACACAAGAGGAAACAATACAAGCAGATGGATAGGGAGACACAAGAGGAAACAATACAAGAAGAGGGATACGGGACACAAGAGGAAACAATACAAGAAGAGAGATAGGGGACACAAGAGGAAACAATACAAGAAGAGGGATAGGGGACACAACCTTGATCACGTTTGTTGTGTCATTCCACTATTCTTACATTTCCAAACGTTTATTGTACGGCTCTATTCTGTAAACTCTTTTGGACTCACTGTGCATGATACATGATCACACTTGAATGGATCATAGAGATCTCAAGCTGTTAGACGAGCTGACCACGTTCCATTATATATTTGCACAGTCTGCATCTTTGGTGGGATATGCATGCAGGATGTTTTGCATGTTTCCATAAGCCAGCCACTGACGTACTTACAGTATCACTAATGCGCATATCTGATGATTTCAGGAATACACATACAAGGGGGAGGGGAATTGGATAGACACTGGTAGGTCCACACACATATTATCCTGGGAGATCAGAAAAATCACGTTTTACCCATCAGCCAGATATGTTGAGGAAGATAAAAAAATCACACTTTACCCATCAGACAGACGTGTTGAGGAATATAGGAAAAACCACACTTTACCCATCAGACAGAGATGTAGAGGAAATTGGAAAAATCACTCTTTACCCATCAGACAGGTATAGAGGAAGATTGGAAAAATCACACTTTACCCATCAGACAGAGGTGTAGAGAAAGACAGGAAAAATCGCCCTTTACCCATCAGACAGAGGTGTAGAGGAAGATAGGAAAAATCGCCCTTACCCATCAGACAGAGGTGTAGAGAAAGACAGGAAAAATCGCCCTTTACCCATCAGACAGAGGTGTAGAGAAAGACAGGAAAAATCGCCCTTTACCCATCAGACAGATGTGTAGAGAAAGACAGGAAAAATCGCCCTTTCCCCATCAGACAGAGGTGTAGAGGAAGATAGGAAAAATCGCCCTTACCCATCAGACAGATGTGTAGAGAAAGACAGGAAAATCGCCCTTTACCCATCAGACAGAGGTATAGAGAAAGACAGGAAAAATCGCACTTTACCCATCAGACAGAGGTGTAGAGAAAGATAGGAAAAATCACACTTTACCCATCAGACAGTGGTGTAGAGAAAGATAGGAAAAATCACACTTTACCCATCAGACAGAGGTGTAGAGAAAGATAGGAAAAATTACACTTTACCCATCAGACAGAGGTGTAGAGAAAAATAGGAAAAATCACACTTTACCCATCAGACAGACGTGTAGAGAAAGATAGGAAAAATCACACTTTACCCATCAGACAGACTAGACGTGTAGAGAAAGATAGGAAAAATCACTCTTTACCCATCAGACAGATGTGTAGAGAAAGATAGGAAAAATCACTCTTTACCCATCAGACAGATGTGTAGAGAAAGATAGGAAAAATCACTCGTTACCCATCAGACAGACGTGTAGAGAAAGATAGGAAAAATCACACTTTACCCATCAGACAGAGGTATAGAGAAAGATAGGAAAAATCACATTTTACCCATCAGACAGACGTGTAGAGAAAGATTGGAAAAATCACTCTTTACCCATCAGACAGACGTGTAGAGAAAGATAGGAAAAAATCACACTTTACCCATCAGACAGAGGTGTAGAGGAAGACAGGAAAAATCACTCTTTACCCATCAGACAGACGTGTAGAGAAAGATAGGAAAAATCACACTTTACCCATCAATCAGAGATGTAGAGGAAGATGGAAAAATTACACTTTACCCATCAGACAGAGGTGTAGAGGAATATAGGAAAAATCACACTTTACCCATCAGACAGAGGTATAGAGGAATATAGGAAAAATCACACTTTACCCCATCAGACAGAGGTGTGGAGGAACATAGGAAAAATCACCCTTACCCATCAAACAGAGATGTAGAGGAAGATAGGAAAAATCACACTTTACCCATCAGACAGAGGTGTAGAGGAATATAGGAAAAATCACACTTTACCCATCAGACAGACGTGTAGAGGAACATAGGAAAAATCACACTTTACCCATCAGACAGAGATGTAGAGGAAGATAGGAAAAATCACACTTTACCCATCAGACAGAGGTGTAGAGGAATATAGGAAAAATCACACTTTACCCATCAGACAGAGGTGTAGAGAAAGATTGGAAAAATCACACTCTACCATCAGACAGAGGTATAGAGGAAGACAGGAAAAACTGCCCTTTACCCACCAGAGGTGTATTGGAAGATTGAACCTAGGACCTTCCAGTTGGAAACCTGACGTTTACATACTTGACCACGGGGCCCATCAGTTACACGCTGTCCTTTCTCCCATGTCGCGCTGTTGTAGCAGCAAACATGGCTGTTATTGAAAGGGACGAGAATACGCCATACAATGCGACAAATGTCGCCGGTCTTATTATTCTCTGATGCACGTCACATCGGTGTAATCAAACATCCATCAGGAAATGAGACAAAAAGCAAACTACGTGAGTACATCCCACGTGCTGTTTTGATCTCATGCAGACCAGTGCATGTTTGTTTCCAGCAACATCCTGTTTCTTTCTGTGTGTGTGTGTGTGTGTGTGTGTGTGTGTGTGTCTGTGTGTGTGTGTGTGTGTGTGTGTGTGTGTGTGTGTGTGTGTGTGTGTGTGTGTGTGCGTGCGTGTGTGTGTGTTTGTGTGTCTGTGTGTGTGTGTGTGTGTGTGTGTGTGTGTGTGTGTGTGTGTGTGTGTGTGTGTGTGCCTCTCTACGTGTCCACTGGTTCGTTTGCCAACTCTAGTTCATAGAGAACAAAACTATTACAAATGCATCAACCTGAATATGAAGATCAATCTCTTTTGTCCGATAGATTTGCATACAGTAACAGAGCACACACACGCCAGAGAAAGAGAGACAGACATACAGACAGATGGACAGACAGACAGACAGACAGAGAGACAGATAGAGATCCAGACACAGATAGAAACAGAGTGACAGACAGACAGGCAGACAGAGACAGGTAAAGAGAGAAAGTGAGTGATAGACAGACAGACAGACAAACAGCCAGCCAGCCAGCTAGCCAGCCAGCTAGCCAGCCATACAGACAGAAAAAGTGAGTGAGAAAGAGAGAGGGAGGGAGGCAGACAGACAAACAGACAGATAGAAAGAGAGAGCGAGAGAGAGAGAGAGCGAGAGAGCATCCAAGCGATTTTAGCATAACTAAAACTATGTGGCCAGTCTGGGTATGTAGCCATGTTGAGCTTGTACCGTCCACTCTCGCCAATTATACTTTGGTGACCAGCTTTGGATCAGTGATTAGAGTTACAGTTTAATGTTAGTTTTAAATGGAGTAGATCAGTGGGTTTTAGATGTACTCTACTGTATTTAGAGATAAGGCCAGCTGATTTCGTCATAGGTAAGTCCATTGGAGCATTATCAATCCACCTTTTTCCATTCCCCCAAAACAGTGGATGCATACATAATATAATTACTGTTGATACTGCTAACCCTTTGACTCTTGCATCCTATCGACCAACTGCAGAAACTTTACCTTTTGACTCCCTCTTCCCATCCACCAGCTTCCTGAGGGAAGCTGTGGATAAGGTGAGAGAGCCAAAGGGTTAATTGTTTTCTTTGCTAGCATGGATGACAATGCTGGATGCTGGTAGGGTGTGGGAGTCGAAGGATTAATGTTATGTTATTGTTGTTATATTTGTTGTAATTGTCAGAGGTTGACATAGTTTGCTTCACGTGTGTCTGCCTTTGTCTCCCTGCTTTTGTAAAGCATTTGACCCATCATCATCATCATCATCATCATCATCATCATCATCAGGTGCCTTGCCGCATGGCGCTGGCGATCATGGACTTCCATCTGTCTCTATCTCTTGTTGCCTCAAGCATCTCTTCCACCCTCTTTGTCCTCGGCCACTCTGCAAGTCCATCTAGTATCTTCTCCCTGGGTCTACCTGGTGCTCTCTTCCCCTCCAGCTTTCCCGTCCTGACCAGGTGCTCTAATTTCCCCCTCCTCATAAAATGGCCTATAAATGTTGCCTGTGTTTTCCTAATCTTCCTTATGAATGATCTTCTTGTGTCTGCCTCCATCAAGACTGTCTCGTTTGTTTTCTTTGCTGTCCATGGAACTCTCAACATTCGTCTTAGAAACTACATCTCGGCTGCCTCAACCAATGACTTAGTTTGCTTCACGTGTGTTTGCCTTCATCTCTCCTGCTTTTGTAAAGCGGTTGACCCATCGTCATCATCAGGTGCCTTGCCGCATGGAATTGGCGATCATGGTGATTGTGTGTGTGTGAGTGTGTGTATGCGTGCGTGTGCGTTGTGTGTGTGTGTGTGTTTGTGTGTGTGTGTTTGTGTGTGTCTGTGTGTGTGTGTGTGTGTGTGTGTGTGTGTGCGCGCGCGCGCGCTTGGCTTTGACCCATTGACATATAATTATTAATCGTCAATATTCTGTTGCAATTCACATTTGCTTCTTTTTTTCTTTTTTTTTTTTTTTTTTTTTGGGGGGGGGTATTATTTGCGTTATGGTTTGTCTGTTGTTGGAGGTTTTATCTGTCCTCAATACAATCATATCATTTGTGTAAAGTAGCAAGAACTAGCTGTAAAACAGCTCCGATGGGGTTTAATGCTATTATCACTGGGTTATAAAGAGTTTTGAAGTTTGCTCGTAAACAAGTGGACTTATAACATTGTTTACCCTGCTATTGTTTACCCCAAAAGGACATTAGATTGCACACTACACTCCATATGAGTTCCACTACATATTTGATATAATAGAGACCCAAACTACTCGTGGTAGATTTTTGCAAGTCTGATCACAAATCCAGTATCATAGCGTCATGTTGAAATTCTAACTTATGGGTTGTAATGTGCATGTATACAGATCATATCAAAAATAATTGTGTCATGATGGATGATGTGATAATTGTTGTATATGAGTCTGCATTGACATTCATGTATGCACAAAGTGATTGTGTGTGTGTGTGTGTGTGTGCGCACGCGCGCGTGTGTGTGTGTGTGTGTGTGTGTGTGTGTGTGTGTGTGTGTGTGTGTGTGTGTGTGTGTGTGTGTGTGTGTGTGTGTGTGTGTGTGTGTGCACGCGCTTGGCTTTGATCGATCTCAAACATTGTCCACTTTTCTAATGCTTGTAGATAAAGGGAGGTATTGTCTTCTTTGTCTTCTCCTTTGTGATTGAGAAGAGGAGTTCAGGCATGGCATTAAAGAAACATTCACAAGATTCTTCCAGCTCTGTCTCTCTCGACTGTGTGCCAAAACCTGGGTCTTTGCAAATGATTTTCGATTAGCATAGATGATATGGCTACGTTATTTTTGTGTTTGAAATATCAAGACATTATAATGCATGACACCTGAGTGGCGGATGCTGTAGACAAGTGGGTCAGACTTCAGACTAGCGATCAGATTGTCAGGGGTTCGATCATACCAACATATTTCCAGCCTACTGAATAAACGTGGTGCTTTGCCCAGCCTTCTAGGTCAGCATATCTAACAGACCCGACGGTGTCTAAACCCTTTTGTATGTCTGCCTACACACGCAGAATATCAAATACGCATGTTAAGGATCCCGTAAGTCATGTCAGTACCTGGTGGCTTAGGGAAACACGAAATAACTCAGCAAGCATGCCCACCAAGGACAAAAGTATGCAGACTGTGCAGCAACATATCACCTACGCAGTGTGGGCAAAACAACGTACATGCATACTTCCCAGAAAATGTGAACGCTTAAAAGAAACGAGTTGTTCTTCTCATTTCAGTCGTGGAGCTGAACCCAGACAATCCGATATTGAGCCTATAGCTCTATCAACGGAGTCACTCAGCCCACAAGGGCTTTTATAACAATGGCTTCGTTATATTGTGTTAATGAAACAGGAAAGAAGAGGAAATAAACGTTAGAGGAACAGGTGATGACGGTAACAAACACTTGCATGAGTGCTGGTGCTTAGGATATTGACTGTGGGGGCAAACTAGACAGACGTATCAATGATCAGTTACACCGTGTGGCCGGAAGTGTTTTCTCATGAAGGGAGAGAAGCACGAAGACCAACAGAAGCCAACAAGACAAAAACAGAAGGATCGTGACGATACGTGCACAGTGGCAGGCTTTCTCTAGAACTGTCCTTGGTGAACCATTGATTATGTTCATTCATTGAGGAAGTAAACACGGTAATTGTTTTTCCTAGCGTGCAATCATGTTCCCCGATTGGTTTGCTTAATCAATGTCTTTTAATAATTCGACGACGTACACAATACATCTCATCTATCACAACAAAACGCTCATGCAAATCGCACTTCAGTCGTGCTCCTATTACGCACATAAATCTATGTGTAAATGTGTATCAAGTGAACCCTTTGACTCCCTCACCCTATCCGCCGGCATCCTGCATTGTCAACCATGGCAGTAAAGCAAAAACTTAACCCTTTCACTGCCTCACCCTATCCACCAGCTTCCTGTCCCCTTGTGTCTGTCCACTTTTGTCTTTCCACTTTTCTCCCAGTCCTGCTATCTCTTCTGACCTTCCCTCTAACATTCGTTTCGAAGATTCTATTGTTGATTTCTCTGAACAGTCACGCTATCTTGGATTCTTTCTTGATTCTCATCTAACTATGAAACATCAGATCATGAAAACGTGTCAGGCCGCATACATCCAACTCCGACAAATCAGTTCCATACGTCATTACCTCACATATGAAGCAACAAAAACACTTGTAACTGCTTGTATTCTGTCCAGATTAGATTATTGCAACTCCTTACTTCTCGGCTGTCCCAAGACTCTTCTCAAACCCCTTCAACAGGTTCAAAACTCTGCAGCCAAATTAATTTTCAAAGCTCGCAAATCACACCATTGCACACCTCTCTTTAAACAACTCCACTGGCTTCCGATCGAACAAAGAATTAAGTACAAATCTGCTTGTATTTCTTTTCATGTCATCTCGGGCACTGCTCCAGCGTATATATCTGATCTATTTCAAGTCTATGTTCCTTCTCGTTCTTTACGTTCCGCTTCTGACGACAGAATATTCCGTGTCCCCGGATTCAATAGAAAGCAACATGGTGGTCGTTCCTTCTCATACTCTGCTGCTGTTGAGTGGAATTCCCTGCCTCACTCTCTCCGCCACAGCCCCTCTCTCTCTTCCTTTAAATCCAACCTGAAAACTCATTTATTCCGCCAGTACTTTTGAAACCTGAATTTTCTTGTTCTATTGTATGCGTGCGTGGGTGTGTGTGCGTGTGGGTGCGCGCGTGGGTGTTTGTGTGTGGGTGTGTTTGTGTGTGCGTGTGTGTGTCTGCATTCGTTGCTGCACACGCGTGCATGCCTGCATGTATGTGTTTATGTGTATTTCTTGTATTATGTATTTTGTTGAAAATGTGCTCTCCCCTCCCATTTCACCACTTTACTCCTCCTTTTCCAATTTGTGAAGCGCTTTGAGTCCATAGAAAGCGCTATAAAAATCTCCATACTTACTTACTTACTTACTTACTTATGTGTCCACTGGTGTCTGTCCACTGGTGTCTGCCCACTTGTGTCTGTCCACTTGTGTCTGTCCACCTGTGTCTGTCTATTTGTGTCTGTCTACTTGTGTCTGTCTACTTGTGTCTGTTCACTTGTGTCTGTCCACTTGTGTCTGTCCCCTTGTGTCTGTCCACCTGTGTCTGTCCACCTGTGTCTGTCCACTGGTGTCTGTTCACTGGTGTCTGTCCACTGGTGTCTGTCCACTGGTGTCTGTCCACTTGTGTCTGTCCACTTGTGTCTGTCCACTGGTGTCTGTCCCCTTGTGTCTGTCCACTGGTGTCTGTCCACTGGTGTCTGTCCACTTGTGTCTGTCCACTGGTGTATGTCCACCTGTGTCTGTCCACTGGTGTATGTCCCCTGGTGTCTGTCCACTGGTGTCTGTCCACTGGTGTCTGTCCACTGGTGTCTGTCCACTGATGTTTGTCCACTTGTGTCTGTCCCCTGGTGTCTGTCCACTGGTGTCTGCCCACTGGTGTCTGTCCACTTGTGTCTGTCCCCTTGTGTCTGTCCACTGATGTTTGTCCACTGGTGTCTGTGCACCTGTGTCTATCCACTCGTGTCTGACCCTTGTGTCTGTCCACTTGTGTCTGTCCACTGGTGTCTGTCCACTGGTGTCTGTCCACGGGTGTCTGTCCACTGGTGTCTGTCCACGGGTGTCTGTCCACCTGTGTCTGTCCACTTGTGTCTGTCCCCTTGTGTCTGTCCACTTGTGTCTGTTCCCTTGTGTCTGTCCTCTTGTGTCTGTCCCCTTGTGTCTGTCCCCTTGTGTCTGTATCCTTGTGTCTGTCCCCTTGTGTCTGTCCCCTTGTGTCTGTCCCCTTGTGTCTGTCCACTTGTGTGTGTCCACTTGTGTCTGTCCATTTGTGTCTGTCCCCTTGTGTCTGTCAACTGGTGTCTGTCCACTTGTGTCTGTCCACTGGTGTCTGTTCACTTGTGTCTGTCCACTGGTGTCTGTCCACTTGTGTCTGTCCACTGGTGTCTGTCCACTTGTGTCTGTCCATTTGTGTCTGTCCCCTTGTGTCTGTCCACCATGACGTGTTAACCAACCTCCTGCTACAGGGAACAGCTTTGCACTCTGTCATTTTCCTACTTCACTGTGTTATCCCATGACTTTGTCTGTTTGTGTAATGCTTGCTCCGGCCGAGAGATAGGGAGATAGAGAGCGAGAGCTAGAGAGAGAGACAGAGACAGAGACAGAGAGAGAGAGAGAGAGAGAGAGAGAGAAGACAGGGGGAGGAGAGAAACAGATAGACTGAGACAGAGACAGACAGACAAGAACAGAGACAGAGAGAGAGACAAGAGAGACAGAGACACAGAGAGAGATATATAAGAGAGAGAGGAGAGAGAGAGAGTGTGTGTGTGTGTGTATGCACATATTTGTGCATGTATGTATGTCTGAGTGTTTCTGTTTGTGTTTGTAAGTATATGCCTGCGTGTGTGTGTGTGTTGGTGTGTGTGTGTGTGTGTGTGTGTGTGTGTGTGTGTGTGTGTGTGTGTGTGGTGTGTGTGTGTGCGTGTGTGTGTGTGTTTGCATGTGTGGTTGTGTGTGTGAATATATGTCTGTTTGTTCATGTGTTTGTGTGTGTATGTGTGTGTGAGTGTGAGTGAGTGTGTGTATTTGTTTGTCTGACTCTGTGTATGTACGTGCAAGTGAGTGTACGTGTATGTATTTATGTATGTATGTGTGCGTGTGTTTACAATTGTGTTTCTCACTCTGTCTCTCTCTTCCCCTCTCTCTCTCTCTCTCTCTCTCTCTGTCTCTCTCTCTCTCTCTGTCTCTCTCTCTCTGTCTCTATCTTTCTTTCTCTCTCTTCTCTTCTCTCTCTCTCTCTCTCTCTCTCTCTCTCTCTCTCTCTCTCTCTCTTCTCTCTCTCTCTCTCTCTCTTCTTTCAGCGCGCGCGTGTTTATGTGTCTGACTCTGTGTGAGTATATATGTTATGTGTGTATGTCTGTATGTATGTATATATGTACGCATGTCTGTGTGTATGTATGCGTGTCTGTGCATGTGTTGTTGTTGTTGTTGTTGTTGTTGTTTTGTGGTGTGTGTGTGTGTGTGTGTGTGTGTGTGTGTGTGTATGTGTGTGTGTGTGTAAGTGAGTGTGTGTGAGCGTGACTACGTGTGTGTGTCTGTGTGTTTGTGTTTGTGTATGTACCGTGTTGCTCCAACCAAATGGCACTGTCTTACAACAGTGTTAAGCACAGCTGTCGGCTAGCTGTCAGACAGATCCATTAAAAAGCAGAGACTGGAACACTTGACCTCTCTGTCTGTCTGTTTATGATTTCCATCCCAGCGGTACCAGACCTTCAGGCAGTTCTCATACACTTTCTGTACGCTCTGAAGAAGCAAGTCTTTTACCACGGACGTCAATTAAACATTGAGGAATATGTTGTTTTCTGTTTAACCCTTTGTCTCCCTCAGCCTATCCACTGGCACCCTGATTTGTCGACCATGACATCGACAGCAATGCAAAGATTTAACCCTTTGACTCCTTCACCCCATTCACCAGCATCCTTGAAACAACCATGACATCGACAGCAAAGCTAAAATTCAACCTTTGACTCCCTCACCCTATCCACCAACTTCCTCGCAAAGAAGGTGGTGGATGTGGCGACGGAGTCAAAAAGTTAATTTTTTGCCGGTGGTGGATAGGGTTTTGTGTCTTGTTCATGTGCTCTCTCAACAAACTTCCTGCACCAGGGAAATGCTTCGCTGTCTGTCATTACAATTTTTTCTACTATACTTTTGTCTTCCCTGGTTGTTCAAGACGGAGGTATAGCAGTCGGAATATTTCAAACACGGTTCACTCAAATCTGCCAGCAGTTCTCTGTCAAATTCCTTGATCCTGCGCAAAACCCCATCATCATCATCATTTACAAGCGCGTTGGCGATCATGGCCCTCCATATGTATCTATCCCTTGTTGCCGCAAAGCAAATCTTCCACCCTCTCTGTCCTCAGCCACCCTGCAAGTCCGTCCAATAATTTTTCCTGAGTCTACCTGGTGCTTTCTTTCCCTACAGCTTTCCTGTTGTGACCAGGTGCTCTACTCCCCCTTTCCTCATAAAATGGCCTGTAAATGTTGCCTGTCTTTTCCTAATCTTCCTTATGAACAATCTTCTTGTGTCTGCCTCGATCAAGACTGTCTCGTTTGTTTTCTTTGCTGTCCATGGAACTCTCAACATTCTTCTTAGAAACCACATCTTGGCTGCCTCAATCTTGTTCTGGCTTTGCTTGTTGACTGCCCATGCTTCACAACCGTATAACATTATCGGTTCTATATAACATTCAAAAACTCTCTTCCTGGTGTTTATTGATAGGCATTTGTTGATAATAATGCTTTTCATCTTCTTGAATGCAGTTTTGGCTTGGCCGATTCTGCTGGCTATTTCTGATGTGCATCTGTCGTCTGGTGAGATGATCGTTCCCAGATATTTAAACTTATCAACTTGTCTCAAAAGGTTGTGCCGTTTGCTGTTATTTTCAAAACCCCATGCACTGGCAAAACCTTGAAATTAGGAGCAAGGGGAAGGACCGACGTAACACTAAGCTGACACCACCAGAATGATCGAATCATTAAGATCGGGGCAGCAGACAGGACAGATTTTGTGAGGCGAGATGAGACAGAACTTAAGAACCAGTCGCTATGGTGTAGTGGTTAGCGCAACGGACTACCGACTGGAAGGTTCGATTCACCATCAGTTCCTTCAAAAATATATCATTGTGGGATTTTTCGGCGCTAACCGGCTGCTACCTTGAGTTGGGTCTGCTATGGGACTCATCCACTTCACGGATGCGTCATTGAGGGTGTTGCTCAAATCTTCTGACCAGCACCGCAGGTGTCTGTATCTCTCAGGTGTGGTTGACACCAGGATTAATTATGATAATAAGGGTAGTGTACAGTCCCGTCACGCAGTCTTAATACTAGATGGAACTCTATAGCATCATGTTTATATCATCCTCATCGATATCATCATTGTCGCATTGTAAAAACTGTGCTGGCTTCTGTGGCCATTAAAGTGGCGGGCTTAGAAAATGTGACGAAAAAAAAAAATCAACAGAAAATGTAAGCACAAAAGATAACCCCCCTGGGTGCGATGATCCTAAAAAAATTTAAAGACAGAATGATAGATGAGAGAGAGAGAGAGAGAGAGAGAGAGAGAGAGAGAGAGAGAGAGAGAGAGAGAGAGAGAGAGACTGAAGGTAAGACACGAGATCTTGAATTCATAGATCTATCAAACGAATCAACAAGCCCGTTTGCCTGATTGAGGGTTAAAATCAGAACCCCTGTGTTCGTCTTTATGAAGCCCTAAGTAACTGGGTGAACAGAGCATAGAAAAACCGTACTCAGAAACAAACAAAAATTGATATATCTGGCACTACACCACAGAGAAAACACATGCTGAACGAAGTAAAGAAAGCAGTGCAGGAAGTAAGAGCCAAATTATCACATGGTCTTAAAGGAACGCCGTACCTGCTGTACAAGAAATGTCCCAATGTTCTTGAGTGTCTCCAACCGAAAAAAAGCAGCAAGTAAGAAGCTGAAAATCAGCAACTAGTAGATGATTACTGATGGAGTGTGCATTCAAAAGAACAAAGTTAAAGTGACATTAATCGATTCAGATCAATAACACTTCTGGATGTTGAAGGTATAACAGTATCTGTCATGGCAGGAAGGCTGAATGAATGTGACCTCCCACCACGAAATCAGTCTTAACTAGCATTTTGGGCATTTTGAGATATACATATCACTAGAAAGTGTACATTCTGCTGATTATTTTGGTACTTGAAAAACTTGTACTCAAAAAATGTAGAAGTTATGTATGTTTAAAGTCATTAAGTTGTATAACGGATATTTTGAAAAAATGGCCTCTAAAGTTTTTGTGTGCTCTCCTACACATTTTCATTAAATTTCTTTATTTGGTGGCTTTGACCCAGTTTGTTTCTAATTTTCGCTGTCATTATCTGAAAAGTGCACCAAAGAGCTTTCCATCAGTATAATACATGTGCGGGTACCGTACAGGTTACGGTTCATAATAAGAGACAAAAATAGGTACTTTTGGTAGGAAATTGCGTTCTTTCTGCTGCAATCAGTGCATTATAGTACCATTTAAAATTGATTAATAATATTTTTTCAAGAAAAAAATTTGGAGGGGGGGAGGGATAGATTAGAGTCTACAGAAATCAATTTTGAGAAAAAGTCAAAACATCCCATATAGACCCTCAGTCACCTTTTCAGCTCCTAGTGCTGTTCGACTGACTGCGAGTTAAGACTGATTTCGTGGTGGGAGGTCACATTAATATCTAATAGAAAATGAGTCCTTGAATGTGTCAATTCTGAGAGTCAGTTACAGGGGTGTCTGGCTCTGCGAACCATGCCACGGTGATCTATGAAGCAATCCAAAGAGATAAGGCAGAGAAAATTGACCTCAATATGATGCAGCTCGATCTGGCAAATGCGTAGATCAGTCCCGTACAAGATGATTCAGTTGGCAATCAAAATGTATCATGTCCCAACGAACATTCAAGGTATACTGAAAAAGTACTTTCATAGCTTCTCGTGGCGGTTCTCCACAAAATAATACACGACAGACTTGAATCGAACTTGACATAGCAATGGGCTCAGCAATCTCTCCAATACTGTTCGTATCACAAATGGAGGTAATCTTGAAGGCAGCATCAAGCAGTTCACGTTCAATAGACCTGGGGAATATATACCAAATACCCCCTCTAAAAGCCTTCATGGACGAAACAACAGTGCTTTCCACAAAGCACGACGAAACACACGAAATTAGACGAGTAAGTTGCCTGAACCAGAGGAGTTTCAAACCAAAGAAATCACAGAGCGACTCACTGCGAGACGGAAAAATTACCGAAACAAGAACGTTTAATGTAGAGAACAAAACCATTGGAATACTGTAACAGAAGAAGCAGTCAATAACTCTGGAAAGTGGTGTGATGACTCCGTGAAAGATTCAAAAAGGAGTAACGAAACTAAGCAAATGGCAGAAGAAATCCAGCTTATGAGATACTAGTGTGACTCCCTTGGCAAATACGTGTACAAAGTCTGTGCCTGCACTATGTGCTGATTATGAAACTCTTCAGGCCTCTAATGACATACAATATCAGGTCTAGCATCGTGGAATCATGAAAGCCAGAATCAACACACACGCAAGGAAATAGCTTGGTGCCAAAAAAAATGGCCTCACTGACATTGCACTTTAGCGTCGCCAGGCAAAGCTGAAGCTACCCCAAAAATCCATTGTCGAGAAGCACAAGGTAGGTGGGAAAGGTCAGGCTTCTCAGCATGCTTGAGAAATCTTGAGATACGACTGTGAGATCAGTCCAACCCAAACTGAAGACTGACAAAACTTTTAAAGTATGAGAGGCACTGGGCGGTGTCATGGAAAGCCCCATGGTCAAAGAAATAATAGGACACACAGATCAGTAGGCAGACACCGGAATCAACAAGATGGAATGGTGGTCAAGAGCCAAGAGAAAAACAAGGAGAGACATGGTATTACGAGATATTAACAAGGAAGAAAATGCCAAAAGAATCCAGAGAGAAGTTCAGGAAAGCCAATAGGGGCAATGGACAACATGGGAAAGTGCACTCTAAGGAAGTCTCAGCCAGCGAGACAGGTGGCTTTTGGGCCCCTCGAGATTAGTTTCATTCTCAGATCTGTATATGACCTCCTGCCCTCGAATGCAAATCTGGTGAAATGGAGGAAAACTGATGACCCTGTATCTCCGCTCTGCCAGAGAAAAACACACAGTGGAACATGTCCTGGGTTCATGCAAAGTAGCGCTAACCAAAGGAAGGTAACACATGGCGGCACAATCAAGTATTTGAATTTCTCGTACAAGCAATCAGTACTGCCAGGAGAAAAAACATACCATAAGAAGTTCCGTCAACCTTCTATGCCAGAATGCAGCAAAGGTTGGCCAGAAAACAATGTGACATCTGGAGCATAGAATCAGGATCTGTTGGAGCAGTGACTGCGACAGCACATTAGATCTTCCAAAATGGAAAAAACACACACAGAAATCAGCAGAAAATGATTCTGGTCGAATTCACCATGCCGTATGAAAATATAGGAAAAAGCCTATTTTCACAAGACTGAAAAGTATGTTAGTCCAGCCAGAACCTTGGAAAATCCAGCTTCCAAGCCATTAGTCCTCACCATAAATGTTGGAGCAAGGGAAGGGGGCGGGGTTATAGGCACTTCTACCTGTGACATCGTGGAACAGCTCTCAATTTCCTGCAAAGACAGGACCAGGGCTCTGTAGTTTATGGCAGAAACAGCAGAAAAAATGTTCCAGTGAATCTGATCAAGGAGGAAAAAAGTGAAATTCATAAAACTTAAAATATCTCTAGAATCTCTTCATACAGCTGGTGTCTGATAGCTAAGTGGTTAAAACAAACGTCACAAGAGTGACTTGGCCTTGAGGTGCCTGACCATCTTGGAGACCCAGGTTTAAAACCAGGTGGAGGGAGAAATGGCGACAGCAGATGAGCATCCAGGAGTCATAACCTGGATGCAGCTCTGTCCCCTAAGAATGTATGGACTTTAGGGCCAAAACACTGGCTGGACAGAAATTTCTCCTCTCAGGACTTCTGTTGTCCAGTTCTTCCCAGAGATTCTTGCGAGCAAAACTATGACCACACACAAGTAATTTTCCGTCACTGTCCCAGCACCAAACGTCAACAAGAGGTCACCAAATGAAAATAGTCCATGTGGTCACCCGCCGAAGAAGTCCCAACATCCTTGCAATGTAATGATGAAGATGTTCAGCAATGCTTGTACTGATTCAACTTATTAATGCAGCATATCAGGCCTCCACTGATGACAATGGATGTCGCTTGTTGGCTTTTTGTGTAAGTGAGATGTGTTATCTATCACCAAACTATTCCTATTAGGATTTTTGTGGCAAGCTGGGATATGTCTCTCTCTCTCTCTCTCTCTCTCTCTCTCTCTCTCTCTCTCTCTCTCTCTCTCTCTCTCTCTCTCTCTCTCTCTCTCTCTCTCTCTCTCTTCTTCTCTCTCTGTCTCTGTCTCTCTGCCCTGTCTCTCTCTCTTCTCCTCTCTCTCTCTCTCTCTGTCTTTCTGTCTCTGTCTCTGTCTCTGTCTCTCTGTCTGTCTCTCTCTCTCTCTCTCTCTCTCTCTCTCTCTTTCTCTCTCACTCACTCTCTCCTTGTTTCATTAACTCGAATCACAAACCCATTATCACACTTTAGCAGACAATTTCTTTGCCATATATTTGTCCCTGGCCATGCGATTTATGCAGGCACTTACATTCAAGCGATGCTCTTTCAAGCTGATCCCGTCCTTCATGCCATTCATTCTCCTCATAAAAGGCAAAAAGTTGACAGGAAAAGACAAACAGACAGACAAACAGACAGACAGGCAGGCTGACAGAAATGATCTGAAATGAAGAAGGTGGCAGGCAGGCTGAAATTAAGTTAGGAGTGTGGTCGAGAGAAACTCAGCAAGCTTGGAAACTCCCATGTCTTTTCCACCTATGTATGATAGCAATCATCATCATCATCATTATTAAAACTATTGATTTATCATTATATGACATTATTACATTATTATTATTAATATATTTTTTTTTTTTTTTTATCATTATTATTATTATATTAATTTTTGTATTATTGTTGTTGTTGTTGTTATTGCTGTAGCAATTATTCTTAGAATCATCATCATCATCATCATCATATCATCATCATTGTTGTTATATCATCATCATCATCATCATCATTATTAATATTGTTATTGTTTTATTACTATTATTGTCATATTATTATTATTATATTATCATCATATTATTATTGTTGCTACTGTTATTGTTGCTGTTGTTGTTTTTATTATTCTTATTGTTTTTGTTGCTGTTGTTGTTATTGCATCTGCTGCTGTTTTGATGTTGATGTTGCTGTTGCTGCTATTGCTGCTTTTGCTGCTGCTGTTACTCTTGTTGCTGTTGTTGTTGTTGCTGCTGCTGTTGTTGTTTTTAATATTATTATTGTTTTTTAATTATTCCTGTCATTGTTCTTCATATTACTAGCAGTATCATCATCATCATCGTCGTCGTCGTCATCACCATCATCATCATCATCATCAAACATTCTTGTATAGATCTGTTCTCATTTGGACTCACTGCATATTACATACACAAAATCAGACCTTTCAGTGGAGCACGGAGAACTCAAGCTGTCAGGCGTGCTGACCACGCTCCGCCATGTTGTTGCAGTCTGCATCTTTGGTGAACATGCATGCTGGGTGTGTTCACGATTCCATAAACTACCAGACACCGATATAACTTACAGGATCTTTAACGTGCATAGTTTAAGTATTCTGCATACGAATATTCACGAAGGGTGATCAGGCATAGGCACGTCTGCACACATGTTGACCTGGGAATCAGAAAAAATACTCCACTCTTTTATTCACCAGACGGAGGTGTACAGGTAGGATTGAACACTGGATCTTCTTATTAAGAGTACAAGTCAGACGTTTACACGCTTGTCTACTGCGTCTTTCAATTATCTGGGGGGGGGGGGGTATTTTGAACCTGCTTGACATCTTTTGCACTGGCAAGATTAAGATCCTGAAATGGGGGGTGGGGTACGAGGGGGGGGGGGGGAGCATGACCAACGGAAGACTTAGCTGACATCATTAGAATAACTGAGCGTAAAGATTGGTTACGAAGAGACCTGTTTTTATTTTATGGGCTGTAAATTGAAATCAAGACGTAAGCTCTGGGGTCCACGGCGTTGTGAACATATAGATATTCATCCTCTTTGTTTCTTTCTTTCTTTCTTTCTTTCCCTCTCGTTCTGTCTCTTTCTCTCTCTCCCCTCTCTCTCTCTCTCTCTCTCTCTCTCTCTCTCTCTCTCTCTCTCTCTCTTTCTTTCTTTCTTTCCTTATTCATTTATTTATTTATCTATTAATGTTTATCTATTCATTTCTTTATTTAATTGTTTGTTTATTTATAGCCAAGGTGGGTTTACCATGTAAAACCTGGGTTGCTCTCCCCTTAGAGAGCGCGTCGTTGCAGTGCAGTGTTACTTATTTTTGTTTGTTTGTTTTGACCAAAACTTCAGAGCGGCAAGAAAGCTAATTGATCTTGAAGGGGAGGGAACTGGGAGATCAACCTATTCCTCCAATATTTTATACCAAGGCAGCCACGCAAATACCCTGTTCTTCACGATTTTCAACTGCAGAGGTATCTTTTAGCGTGCGCAGGTTAGAAGGTACACGGATTGGACTCGTTTTTCGTCCCCTTCCGAAACACTAGATGTTCGGTTCGATTTTCCTGTTAAACTGATGAGAAATGTCCAGGCCTCTACGGAAAACGAACCCTGGAATTTCGTTATTGGCAGGCGAACGTCTCAACCATTCTGCCACAGTTCTGCTTAATTTAACCAGACAGCCCGCTAAATAAGTGGAGGGGGGAGGGAGAGCAAAATGGTCTGAGGATGGAGCCCAAACCGCGTCCGTTACATATACAAGGATGGCGCTGTCACCACTGAGTTAAAGGAGCTTGGAGGTTGTTTTAGAGGGATTGGACGCATTCAGACAACTTTGCACGCGCTTCTAGTCCAATCTGCCAGCAGTTATAGGCCAGGTAGGACCCCAGGACCTTGCCATCTCATGGGTGTATGCGCAGGCTTGAGGTTTATGCCATGATCATCCTGGGTTTTCTCCATCACATGGCATCTGTCACGTTAGTGCATATGGAATTCATTCCGAGCGCGAAGTCATCATCTTGAGACACTGAAAGCGAAACTGAAAGAGTGATTATATCTTCTCTTTTCTCTTTGTCAGTTCAAGTCTGTCTTTTCTAGATTGTTAAAAAATTATTTTTGTGAGTGTTGACCTCCTTCTATTAATTTTTCGTTTTTGTTTCCATTGTTTTCTATACAGGGTAGATGCAGCGGGCAAAAAAGGCTGGCCTCAACTTGAACGCTAAGAAAACAAATGTGCTACATACGTCAAAGGACATAACTCTTGAGAATTATCTCCCATGTTGTATAGAACTTCTCACATCTAACACAGTTTGCGCTACCCATTCAGCTAGGAGTGTTCTGAGCTTACTGTTTTTGTACTTTGTATCTGCTTCTATGCTAGCTGAATGAGTAGCGCAAACTGTGTTAGATTTGAGAAGTTCTATACAACATGGGTGATAATTCTCAAGAGTTATGTCCTTTGATTAATATTATAAATATTCTCCCTGCTTCCCTTTTATTTCTTTGCTACATACGTCGTGTGAAAGGCAAAGACTCTGTGGGTAGCAGGGTGGGTTAGATCTTTGAAGGGTTTCTTTCTTTCTGTTTTTTCCCCTGACAGTGAATGGATGGGGGAATGTATCTGAGAGACAACAACGTGGACAACAGCCTGGTTTATCTATTCAGCCGATAAAGGAAGCTTAATCCTATGGGAGATGTCTTGTGGGTTTATAGCGGCTTGTGCGTGAGAATAAGGATTGCCTGGACGTGCATGGAACAAACACTGTCAGCTAGCAGTGTAAGAGAAAAACTGGAAACAGGACACTACACGAATAATTAGCTGCTGGATTAAGTTCCTAGTGAGTTATCCTGGCGGAGTGGTTACCCTTTGTTTCCACGGACATATCGTTAGTTTCTGTGTGTGTGTGTGTGTGTTTGCTTGCTTGTTTGCTTGCTTGCTTGCTGTTGTTGATGTTCTATGGTAGATCATGTCTTCTTTTATTTGTTTTTGATCGTTCTTCTTATCGTCTTAGCTTTGATGTTTACAAAATTATCAGAAATTTTATGATCGAATTTGTGGATAGTTTTTTTTATGTTGTTGTCGTTGTTGTTCTTGTTCTTGTTCTTGTTGTTGTTCTTGTTCTTGTTGTTTTGTGTGTGTGCTTATTTTCTATAGGTATATGTATATGATATTATTGCATTTATAATTTTGGGTTTGCTGTAGTTATCAAGTATGCGTGCGTGTGCATGTAATTGTGTGTGCGTGCGTGCGTGCGTGCGTGTGTGTGTGTGTTGTGTGTGTGTGTGTGTGTGTGTGTGTGTGTGTGTGTGTGTGTGTGTGTGTGTGTGTGTGTGTGTGTGTGTGTGTGTGTGTGGTTCTGTGTGTGTGGAGGAGGGATTAAGTTGCAGCTCTAGTTTCAAATTACGGTTGTTGTTTAGAATTTTTTTTATCAATTTCCAGTTTCTCATTCTCATCATTTTCTTTTTAACAATCTTACAAATGTTTCTAGACTGTCATTTTTGTTATGTTTGTTTTAATTATTTCCATGCTGAGTTATCCTTTTTTTTCACGTCGGTACAACTTTTATGTTTACTTGAAATCAAGTGCCTTAAGATTATGAGGGGTGCGTGTGGTGCCCAATATAAAAGTATGTGTGTGTTTGTGTGTGTGTTTGTGTGTGTGTGTGTGTTTGTATGTGTGTGTGTGCGCGTGTGTTTGCGTGTGTGTGTGTTTGTGTGTGTGTGTGTGCGTGTGTGTGTGGTGCGTGCGTGTGTGTGTGTGTGTGTGTGTGTGTGTGTGTGTGTGTGTGTGTGTGTGTGTGTGTGTGTGTGTGTGTGTGTGTGTGTGTAAATATGTATATATTGCGAGTCCCCATCGTACAATCAGCTTGACGAGCCGTGTGACAAAGATTTCTATTAACAATAATCATGATGAGAATAAAGAACAAAATCAAAACAGAAATAGAAGAAGAACAATGTGGATTTGTTGATTGAAAACGAACTATTAATACCATATAACTCCTAAGAACTCGCTTAGAAAGATCAGTTGAGTTGAATAAGCATTTACAGGTACGTTTTGTTGATTATCCAATGGTTTTTGTTCGAGTAAGACACGAAGAATTGATCAACCGATTGAAAGGCTCGATATTGATGGAAAATATCTGAGAATGATGAGGAATATGCATTGGGAATAAACAGAAGCATTGAAAGTAGAAAAACATATAAGTTCTTTCCAAAATATCAAAAGAAGGGTTAGGCAGGGATGTCTTCTGTCATCAGATTTGTTTTCACTTACCAGAGAAAACATCATTAGAAACCAAGAAGAGTGCCATAGGATAAAGATTGGAGGAAATATGATAAACAATCTTCCTTTTACAGGTGACATCATTCTGATTGCAGAAAATATAAAGACGTACAAACTCTTGTGAATATTAAAGAAATAGAAACAGAAATAAAGGGCTGAAGCTAAATAGCAAGAAGATTGAAGTCATGGTAATCAATAAAATAAAACGAACTCTCATCCAAATAACAGCAAATAGCATAACATTGAGACAAGTTGATAAAGTTAAATATCTCAGAACAATCATCTCAACAGATGCACATCAGAAATAGCCAGCAGAATCGGCCAAGCTAAAACGACATTTAAGGAATTGACAAGCGTTCTTACCAACAAATGACTATGACATCAGAAAGAGACTTTCTCAATGTTATATAGAATCAACATTGTTGCGCAGATGCTATGCATGGACAATCAAAAAGCAAAGTCAGAACAAGATTGAGGCAGCTGAAATGTGGTTCTAAAACGGATGTTAACAGTTCCATGGAGAGCAAA